>VWZG01008360.1:406098-430715 GCA_013396735.1 Grallaria varia | reverse complement strand
AGTGGATCTTTAAAAAAACAAAAAAAGTTAAAACTTTCATCACTAACACATAACACAATAGATGGTTTTTAGACTTTTTTTTTTTGGTGACTATTCTGTATATTTGATACTCTTGCACTCAGTGATGAAGTTCTGAATTTACCTCTGTCTTCAGTTTGTTTAGAATTAATGAGAGAAATCTCCTGTATTTATTTCTACGTGAAAGCATGAGGATAAATGAAAAAAAAAAAATTTGAGTTCTGTAAAAGTTTGGGTTGGCTCCCAGCCAAACCCACAGCACAGCCCAAAACAGCCTTCTCCGCCCCCCCACCAAAAAACGGAGAAAGGAAAAAAAGTAGCAGAGGAAAATTGCAGCAAAAATCTGTTTCTACATATATATAATTATATACAATGAAACACTATATACATATGAGTAGAGACCCCAAGGAAACCCAAACCAACCCCAATGGGAAAAGGGGAAAAGGGAAAGGAAAAATAGGACAAAAAGGGTAAAAACACAACAGATATACACAATTGGAATTCAGGGAATAGCTTAACAAAATAACTAATACAATGAAATCTCACCACATCCCTTAAGAACAGCAAATCTCTTCCCTCTGACACGACTCGGGCAGAGCTCCCGGCTCAGGCCTCAGCCCACGAAGATAAGGGAGGCCCAAACCCTGAGAGCTGCTGTCACAGAGCTGGGGACAGGGAGGAATGCTGGAGCCCAAGAGAGAGGGGACCTCCCCCGTCGCCTATCTTACATGCACCTGATTATGTGAGGGAATAGGATGGAATACTGCCTTAGTTTTTGACCCCAGTTGTTAAGGAAGGCCTAAAGAACAACAAACCTCACCAAAGCCTAGAATTCAAACTACCACAAGTTCAAAGACATGACATTATTGTACTTGACTAGTGACATATGGCAAGTTATTAAATTTTAAATAGTTTTCCAATGGTTAACAGGCTGGTGTGTTAATCCAGCATACGTGAAGAGAGTTAATTACACAGGACAGAACCTCCTTGCTAAGCCCTTTTATAATAGGTCTTTGATCTCTACTTTGTAGATTACTTCCCTAGGACTCCTCTGCCAGTTCACAGGGTTATAGACAAAGCTTAAATCACCCTTCCATTTTTCCCATCAAATAACACTCTTATTATGGCATGAGTTACAAGATCAAATACTCTGTTCCTTCCTCTTTCTAGAGGAAAGAACTGTATTTACTTAAGTTTATCAAACTGTATCATTCCAAGATCATATTTTCACTTCAGTCCAACTCCGTGGGTAGAATTTGGTGTAGGTTGAATGTTTGCCTTCTCCAAAGCACATGTATCAATTAAGTAGTTTAGCCTGGAACTTAAGATCATGAGCTGATTTAGAGACAGACAAAGAGACAGGAAAACGATTATTCAGTGCTGCTGATGCTTCTCCTCTGCTGATCTCCTCTGGCACATGGGGAAACAACCTGCAAAAGGAAGAGGCAGGGAGGGTGGGGGACAAGCAAGAAGGCAAACAGACGTGTATGATCTGGAAGAGCACCTTGTGTTCTTAATTCCTTCACTAAGAGAGCCTAGAACACCCTAGATCAATGCATCCAAGAAAACAGAATCTAAGCAGGAAAACCTGAAGTCAAGTGAGCACTCACTGTGCTTGTAGACTGACTGACTGGTTTCCACTTTCCATACCTACAACGTGAATACATTGCAATAGGAATAAATTCACCAGCTGACCAGTTTCCATTTCTGTTGATTGTTCTACAAATTGTATTCTCAAATAGACTAGCATGCATGGATAATGATGGAAAATAATGAAAATAAATAGAAACAATCCTTGACAAGGTCCTAACAGAAAATCAAATACATGTGGTGTATCCTTATCCTCTGTGAATACGCAGTACAGATCATAACATCTCAAAGAGTTAGATATACACTGCTTTATATTTTCTTCCAGTTTCTCAAGTGTGTTGAAACTAAAGTGTACTCTCCACCTCAAGGAGATAGTGAAATTAAGGGTATCAGAAAGAATGCAGGAGAGATTAACCCACTTAAAGCTTTCCATTGAGTTAAGGCATACATATATATTAATTTTCGAAGTATAATTTTTTTTAATATACAGATTTCACTTTTCATATCTGGTTCCAACTTTTGTTTCATTTATATTTTCAAAGTACTAACTTACAGAATTCATTGCTTTCCACTAAGTCTTCCAATAGGCACAATCTCAGCTTTAGTAAATCAGAGACTCACAGGCTTGTCCTTTCCACAGCAAAAGGATGCTAAAGCCTTTGCAGGAGGGAGACAGATGAGACACACAAAGCAGTATCAAATTTTCTATAGTTCTACACAAAAAAAAATTATCTCAATATCACTACAGGATTTCCAATAAAACAAAAGATGCATCCTTTTAAAGCAAGGCTGTCAATCTGGAGTTGCATATTTGGGGGGGTCATGTAAAAAATGTAAGCCTCCAATAGTTTTTCATTTTCATTGTGGCATGAGAATATGTTTGTTTGGTTTTCTGTTTATATATTCCCTCTTTAGCCTCCACCTTATTAATCTCCCTGTTCTTATTTCTCTGCCACTTTTCCTTCTGGCCTTTGTGCAAAAGAAACAGCTTTTTTTCCTCCTACAGTGAATTGTGTTGTTCAGAGATAGGCATGTGTGCCTATAAGACAAAAAGAATAAATGTTTCAGAGGATGAGTTCCATTATCTGTGCAATGGCCCTTGAAAGTCAATGGGGAGTCTTCAGACTGCTTCATTCTCCTTAAATGTAAAATCATCTATAGAATTTTTATACCTGTTCAAAATTATATTTATTTTTATGACTTGCATTCTTTTTAACTCTTTGAATTAAGCTTAGAGAAAATGTCATTGCTGCTTTTCCACTGTAGTAAATTACCATTTTATCCTTATAGAAAGCAGGGGTTTATCTTTATTGCAGTAAACTACCATAAGTTATTTCTGTTTTATTCTGGTGTCCCACAGTAATGAGAGAAAGCATGAGTATGTGTGTACCTTCTTTTGGATCAGAAGAAATACGACTACTGTTTCAAATAATTGCGGCCCACTTACTCTCATTCATAGGCTCTGCTTTCTTACTAGTTAAACATGCTTTACTATGACTGTACAGGCTGATGAGCAGGTTGCTCATAACTGTGTTCAGACAACTTTTGAATGTTACCAAGGATGGAGACTGCAACTTCCCCAGGCAACATGTGCCAGCACTCACCCTCACAGTGAAAAAGTGTTTCCTGTTCAGGCAGAAGCTCCTGTGTTTCAGTTTATGCCCATTTTCTCTAGTCCAATCATTGAGTACTCACTGAAAACAGCCTAGCTCCATCCACATTGCACCCTCCCTTCAGGTACTCATTAATTAAATTTCTCCTCAGCCTTCTTTTGTCCAGGTTGAACAGCCTTTGCAGCCTTTTCTTCTATGAGATACTCCAGGCCCTTAATCACCTCTGTGGCCCTCCACTGGACTCTCTCCAGCAGGTCCGTGTCTCTCTCGTACTGGGTAGCTGAGAAGTGGACCCAGCTCTCCAGGTATGACCTTACCAGAGCTGTACAGAGAGGAAGGATCACCACCTTCAGCCTGCTGGCAACACTCCTCACACAACATGGAGTAGTGATTGCTTTCTTTGATGCAAGGGAATGTTCTGGCTCATGTCCAAGTTGGTGTCCGCCCAGACCCAGGGCCTTTTATGCAAAGCTGCTTTTCCACAAGTCAGCCCCAGCATATGCTGGTGTCCAGGGATGCTCCTTCCCAGGGGCTGCACTGACCCAGAGCAGTAATTTAGTGGGATACCACAAAGCGATACAGGCTGGAAGAAATTATCTTCTTCTACAATAAACAGAAACATTTATTTGCATGTGTGTGTACATGTACACAACATTCTTATTTTTATTTGCTTAAGATAAATGTCATGTTTACATTTAAATGTTCTCTTCATAAGATAACTTGTGTTTCATACAGATACAAGAACATAAAGATGCCTGCAAAGGAAAATATGCATAAAAGTGGAAGAATAGACATGCTTCCTCCCAAGAAAATTTATTTTAAATTCCTTACCTTTAATGATATTTGATCTGACTGCAAAGAGCAATGAACTCCAGAAAAACTTTCAACAAAGGCCAAGAAAAAACTCCATTTTGTGAATGTATGATTGACAGTACAAACAGAGACAGTTGAACTCTACTTGATGCAATGGTACCTTGCTTTCATTTTGATGGCAGGCAGACCTCAACAGCAGATACACAGAAGCCTTCCCACCAGTGCATCATGGTTTTATCAGGAGTTCAGCTGATAATGATGGAGTCGTGGTACTATTTTTTTACACAGCATGCAACATACACTTCGTTGATACAAGCATCCCCTCAATATCTTGGGTGAGGCTGGTCTGTATTTTTTTTCTGTATTTGTCATTCACGCAGCAAGGTGATATAATTTGCCTGAGGCTACACCTGAGCTAAACAGACTCTGGCATTCCTGTTTCTTTGGCCGGTTTCCAAATCACATCCTCAGCCAGCAAACATGAAATCAAATTTTAAGGATGTATTTTGCTCATGATGAGGCGGTCTCCTTTTTGCTTGCTTTCAGGTTTCCATCTCCTCACTGCCACTGCAAAACATTTCAAGAAGAAAAGAGTGCCCTTCTTGCATCACTGAAGAAAGCCATCTAGTCCCCTACCCTAACCTAATAAGAGCTAGGACCAAAAATTTCAAGAAAATCATAGAAAGGCATGCCCATAGCACACAGTGATAAGTATTACTGCATGTATTCTCTCAGCTTCCAGCAGCGCAGTTCTCATTAACCAGAGGTGACATCTTTAGGTTAATGTCTTCTTATTGTATTTGTGTATCTTTAGTACTCTCGCTTTGCAACTTTTACATACTCCATTTTCTTCTCCTCTTTTCTTTCTTTCCTTCCCCTCCACGATTATCATCTTACTGCTTCTTTCCTAGATCACTAAAGTCAAATGCCTGCAGCAGCCTCAATCCTGTATTCTTCACTGTGTCTTTGTTCAGACAAAGCTCTTTCTTGTCCTTTATGCAGCCCATTGTGTCCCATGTTCTAAAATCAAGGGGAGCAAGAGTAGCATCACTTTCTCCCACTTACTTAAGAGCATATTGTGGGTTCTCATACCTCTTGATAGGCTCTGGTGGGATGGGACAGGAGATGCCAACTGTTAGTTTGGAAACATGGATGTGTTTTAATAGACTTGGGAGCCATTTCAGCACCTCTAGTTCAGCAAAATGGATTCCCATAACTTAAAAAAAACATTTCCTTTCACTTTTCCTAAGAGTCCTGCTCTCACAGTACTGTGTCAAGTTTTTCCTGGGATTTTTCCTCAAAATCAGATTAAATATGCCATTTTTAACAAAGAAACACAAAACTTATTACCATTAAATATTTAAAATCCATTATTTCATGAAATGGAAGTTGTAGCTTTAGCAGGGACTAGAATGCTGATGGAAAGGAATTTAATTCCTAGCAGAACAATACCTACCTCAAAATAAGTTTGTTGTGTACAAATATTCACAAATACTTCCGCAAAATGTGTGACCACACTAACAGAAGGTGAATTTCAGTAACAAGCCCAAAATTACCTATTTAAAAAAAAAAGTTATTTAATTCTGCTCCATTACACAGACCCACCATATTATTATACATGAAATGTTCAGCTGATCATCACACATTATAAAAGGAAGAGAGTACAATATGGCCACAATCCATACAGAAGTAGAAGCCAGACCCCCCCCCACTATTTACACATGGGTTTGTCCAATAGACTCTGTGAGGTTTATCTTACATCATTCAGAGGAGCATTACTGCAAAAGAAGAATCATTCCCACATCAAATGAGGTAATAAGCTTGTAAATGGTTATTTTTCAGAAGATAGAACTAGCTCAAAGGTATGTATGCATGGCTTATTCTTTTACCACTGCATTATGACAGTATTTGTATGTAAAGTATAGCTATAATCATTAGAGTGTAATAGTCTAATGTGGAAAAAGCTTTTAGGAACAAGGTATTATTTAGCCTAAGCCAATTTTAACTGTTGATTTGCGTCAATTTTAACTTTAAAGAAACCCTACAAAGTTATTCTAGGACTACATCCTGAATGTTGAAAATTCTGTCTGTGCAGTTGAATGAAGAATCGGACAAGTTATTACATACAAATAAAACATGTTTTTTATCTAAAGCGTCTTACATCATCCAACTGAAGGCCCTAAAAGTGAAGAACATTTTATACCCCTTAACCTGAATAAAAATCCTGTAAATCATGGATTATGACATAAACACCTAGCTTGACTAAATCTAAGGTGAGATCCAGATCTTTGACTAACCATTGAAAAGGCTGTAGCACACACGTGCAGTAGGATCCGTTTTCCAGAGAACACTCAAACCTAATATTTGCCAGACATACCTTCGGAGGAAACTCAGCTCTCACTGACTTCATTGGGTGTTGAAGGTTTTCATTCATCTTGGTAATTGTTTTGAAGAAAGTCTTTTGAAGTGATTTGTGAGATTTGTCATCTCACATGGCTAGCTCTCAGTTTAATTTAACACTCTTTTATATTACAACGGAAGCCTGAAAACAAACACCAAAAGTCAGGATTCATTTTGGTACCAAAACAATCCAAGATGACATAAAATAAATCATGCCAAAGACTTCAAGAAGTAATGATGCCCCACAGAAGTCCCTAAATATGCCTTCCTTAAATTAACAATGATTATCTCAAAATTCCGAATGAAACACAACATTGTTATCAAAAACAAAACCAAACCAAACAAACAAAAACACACACCCCCCAAAAAAAAAAAAAAAGAAAATCTCTACACAGAATTTTTATCTCTAACTGAATGGCTAAAATTAATCACATATATTACACTGTTTTTTCAAATTGAAAAAGCTTCTTTCTGGTTTGAACCTGATGGTATCTATTCTCTCATTGATGAAAGGCCAACAAATGCAACAACTTTATTTATTTTTTTTTTTTATGAAGATGAAAATTGTTAGCCATCTGCTCCAGGGATGTGATTTTATGTAGAAAAAATACAAAACACATCACTCATGGACTATTCCCAGTATTTCAGTTAATGATGCCAGGCTCATTGCTCTCCAGGTTTTAAGAATTTCAGTATGTCTGCACCCAATTATTTCCATTACTAATCTTCCCAGAACCCTACTTCAAAAGGACAAACGTATCTGGGACGGGCCAAAGGACAGAAGTCACAAACAAGATTTTTGCCCCTTCAATCCTTGCAGTCTCATGAACATGCTGCCATTACCTGCAGTGTGATGAGATCCCACAGACTAGTTTGGTACTGCACCCTCAATGACCACAAAAAATCATCAGCAGCTGCTGGCAAAGGTCAAACACTACTGAGCAGCTCTCCTTAAAGCTGTGGCATCCACATTCTGCCTTCACGTGCTACAACCACTGGTTATCAGTCCAATTCCCAAAGCAATCAGTCTGCTCTGCAATGCTGATGAAAATCCCCACCTACTTCACCTGCAGAGAGACCAAAGGAAACGTGCTCTGGTCCTCGTCTTCCCAGAGTTCATGGTCTCACACTTTTTCCTACACTCCAGTGCCTCCTTAAAGGTCACTGCCTTACATCAGCTGCCTCAGGACAGCAACATTGTTCTACCTAAATGTAAATGAGCTTCTGCAGATCCACTCTGCAGTGCCTGTATCACTTATCCGATTTCTCTCTCTGTTATATGACAGAGATGTAATTCAAAAACACAGGGAGAAAACATTCACAACATCATGTTATTGAATTTGTTCTTCACACTTCACTGAGGAGTTTTCTCATACTGAAATCTCTTCTGTCACCAAGAAAAAGGATGGACTTCAGTAACATTTGTTATAAACTTGCTCTATATTTTCTTATTTCTGCAGACATGCCTATTAAACACTCTCATTAATAATGCTAATTAGTGAATTACTGGACTGGTATGGCTGGGCCCTCAGGTCAGCCCCACATATCATAAAAGAGTCACTCAGAAATAGCAGCCATTACCAACACCACTGCTATACAAATAGAAATAAAATCTGTCTGCAAGAAGCTGAGACAAAGCAGAACTAAGTTATATTAATATCTTGTTTCAGAGCATCAGCGTAAATTTGAAACAAATCCCTTGCTGCCTCTGCTTGCTGTGCATCAGTTCAGCACACTGGATAGATTGGGTAAGCCCAAATTATATTACCTCTACAGGAAATAAAACTGGAAATTCTGCTGCAGCAGTCCACAAAACACCCTCTATTCCCTATTACTGAATCAAACACATCATGATCACATACATGAGGGGGATATTCAGTCCAGAAGATGGGACTAAACCTAGTTCAAAATAAAACCCAGAGTAAGGTGTACCATGGGTGTAGGGGTTTCAGCTTCAGTCTAATGAACCTGTCCTACTTTGTGGAATTACACGCTGATGTAGACCTTGCCAAAGCCTCTGTCCAACCACCCAGTGAGTCAGAGCCTAGCAGATGCAATAGTGCTGCCAAAGAGCAGTCACACAAAATCCAGCCAAAGACCTGCTTATCCCAGTACTCAGTCGCCAGCAGTGGTCAGCAGAAGATGCCTAGGCAGGAGTCTGGGAACAAAGAAAACAGTCAGGCATAGCTATCCTCTATGAACTTTTTCCAGTTTGCAATTGAGTGAAATCTTGAGCAAGAGGCACTGTTAGTTAGCACAGGAAAAATTCTTGTAGATTCCTTATTTTACAAAATTATCTATTTGTTTTTCATAAGTCCTATGTACTCACAATAAACAATGGGTTGTAGAAGTTACTTAAAAGCTGTGTGAGTTAAAGAAACACTATTATCAGTTTGTTATGAATGTTACACCTGCATAATCTGATGCTCCCTATCCCTTCTGTTGGAAACTATTTTACCTCTCTATGATGTTTATGATTTTATTAACCATTAATATATAGGTCTCCTATTTTTCTTCAGGTAGTTTAAGTTTTTCTAAGCACTAAGCAGCACCACAATAAGGAAGAAGAAAGCATATAGAACTGTGAGATGCCTGACCTGACACAGATGCTGTCAGCTCCCAGACACCTCCTGGGTGTGAGAATGAGTTTTCTGCTGGCGGTAATAGCTGTTACACTGCCTGTTTTTTATCAGCAGTGCAGTTTCTCCTTCTTGATTTCCCAGTCACAAGGGAGATTACAGCATTTCCCAGCTTCAGGTTGAATCCATTATCGTTCACAGGGTGATGTTAACCTGCCACATTGAGGTAAAACTCCCAGCTCTACCTGCAGATAGCTTCAGCTTTTTTCCCCCCCTGTGTGCTATGTGCCCTAATGTATTGAATTCATTAGGACTCTCAACCCAACAGCTCTGATTTAGAGTGATTTTGAAGTTTCTCTCCCTCAAAGATGAAATTCATTTTTTTAATTTCTTTGGTCTTAATTTTGATAAAGATTAGGACATCAGGAAAATGGGAAGACTTTCTGCACATACCAAGCTGGAAACTGACCTATTGTAAAAATAACAACCAACTATGACTAGATCTGTATAAAGCTAAAAGTCCTCAAAAGTTCTGAGATGTTTTTTAAAAGGTTGTTTATTAGTTTCCAAGAACGAAGGTATGCTTCCACAGAAATATGTCTCTACTGAAGATGAAACTGTTAAAGAAAAATTATACTCATATCTTATGTTTAAAATATCAAAAAGTCATCCCTTAAAGAAAGGGAGCGGCAATAGTTGGAACTGATCAGAATTTTCCAAAGAAATAGTTTCTTCTTGGGTCTGAAGAAGTCTGTCATGTTCTAATTATGAAAACTGCCATGTTAAGATTTCTTTTACTCACTAACATTCTTCTGGCTCATCAGTTTCACCTGAATCTGTAGACAGATCTGGTAAAAAAGTTTTTGTTTCCCAAAAACTGTCTTCTCTCTCTCCCTTCACAACACTACCAAAATTCAAATAAGGCATAAGGTTTAGTAGAGTCATACTCTGATTTATCTAACACTTACCTGTGTAGCTTTGTGACCCTAATGCACTAGTGCATCTCACTCTTACAAAATCTGAAGACAATAGCAAAGTGTTAAATCCACATGGGACAGCAATTGAGAAACTAGGAACAAGGCAGGCAGTAAAAAGAACCAGCACAATTCCCACACTTCTAGTTAAGCTAATTGCCAAGTAAAATAAAATAACATACAATATAATCAAAATAAAATATTTTTTAAAACAGTTAAGCTGATGAAAAAGAACAGAGACAGTTCAGATCAATTTTTAAAGTCATCTTCAGGGAACAAAATTAATGGGTGGAAAGACAGTCACTGCTCTCTAATGCTGTTTGATAAGCATCTTGGTAACAGGCTAAAACAAATCCTTCAGAACTCAAATAATTATAAATTCTTTGGAAAGGAAATTTAGGTCCTCAATGCAACATTGTCAAGAAATGAGTCCATGTAGGCAACATTACCTTGCAGAAGAGCTAATTTTAAGTATTTACATATTCTGATATAGAACTTTTTTGAAGTACTACAAAGTTCAAATACAAGGCAAGAGCGAGTTCTCGCATTAAAACAGACTAAATTGTTGGTTAATGTGGTTATTTAGCTATTACCTATGATCTAACATTGAACCAACTTCCCTTATTAAAAATTTAGCTGAAGGCCTGAAAACCAATTCTGCCCTCAAAAGACAGCACACAGAGAAATCACAGTCTCTAAATGAGCACTGGGAGTGAAATCGGCTTCCCAGCTCTAGCCACTATGGTAAAGCTGATGCTTCTGGAAGATTACTTTTTTGCAGCCAGTAATCTGTCCAACATTAGCACTGGTACAAGGCCTGCTGCTCTGGAAATTAGCCAGCAGAAAAGGACAAGAGTCAAAGCCTCGCCTCTTCCTGGGCTGTAACGGGAAATCCGATCAGCCTATTAGGCATTATGAGTGGAGTTCCTGCTATTCATGTTGACATTTAGCAAAGCTATCCAGGAAATGTCAAATCACACTTCGTGGATTTTTATAAATACAGATTACAGTCTGATTCCTAGTGGCACTTATTTCACTCACTGTTATTACTAATTAAGTAAATTGTTGGACATTTTCTTCCAAGTATTACCAAACATCACTGAAAATACTCCTTCTACTTGTAGCTAGAGACAGGCTGTATCTCTTGGTGTGGGAACATTCAAAAGCTATCTATTTGGCAATGCATTTCCAATTACCTTTAGTTCACAGCTTTAGTTCAGGCAGACAAAAAGAATAACACTCCAGAATACTGTTTCGTGGAGCAATAATAATGGATTCTCAAATGAAAACAGGGATTCAGAAACTTCAAATCCTAACACCTTGTACATTACTCATTAAAAAATATACTGCTTCTAGAAATGTACTGTTTGGAGCTATCCCTTCCTACCAATTAGTCTTAAACAACATAATAATCCTGCAAACACAAATACGGTTCTGATACTACACAGAAACACACTTGTAAAGACTATCTAAATTAAAATTCCCAGAATATAGTGCAACTGTGACCAGTGACAAGACTTGAGGGAACAGCATGAGACTGAATCAGGGGAGATTTAGGTTGGATATCAGGAAAAGTTCTTGCCCCAGAGGGTGGTTGGGCTCTGGAACAGGTTCACCAAGAAAAGCATCACAGCATCAAGTCTGACAGAGTTCAAGAAGTGTTTGGACAATGTTCTCAGGAACAATGTGTGATACTTGGAGTGTCTTGTGCAGGACCCGGAGCTGGACTCAATGTTTCTTGTGTGTCCCTTCCAACTGAGTATATTCTATGATATTGTGATAACCACCACAATGAAGGCTGGAAGAGGCCTATGAGGTTACAGAATTAAAACAGACTTCCTTAGAGAATAAATTCCTTAAAGAGCATACTATCATCAGGCCTTTGCATGAGAAATAAACTCCCACTGCTGCATGACTGAACATCATCTTAACCATTCTACATCATTCTTAAACCTGTACAATTGCAAAGGTGAACCTATCTAATTTAACACATACTGTATTTCAGTCTCAGGATATTTCCAATTCAACACACAAAATGCTACCGAGGCTAAGAATATTTTTGAAGGAAAAAAAAATGAGAAAAATAATATTTCTTAAGAGTGAAAACAGACCCAGTGGCCAGTTTGGAAACCTTAGTCAAGCAAAACCTCCGGTGGCTTTCAATGGTGTTTTGCTGCATAGAGATGATGTAGTCTGATCCTAATGCTTGCTGAGCACATCTGCTAAGGTGCTGAGTGCAGCCAATTACAGTCAGCTCTCCTGCCAAAGTAACTCTCAATTCTGATATAAAAAAGGTTGGCTAAGGTCAGGTGCTTGCCTACTTCCAGCTCAGCTGGGATATACGTGAATATATTACTATACCACAGATACAACAAGTTGTTGCTGCGTAGCAGCTTTCACTATACAACACACAGCTTCATGTGGCAGTCATATTTGTCCAGAAGATTAGCATTTATTCTTCACACCTTCATTTTGTACTCAGTTATTACATCTTATTTGTAGTTTATGTGTTTATATGTTATCAGGCTGTAGAGCTTTAAAATAACAGTGATCTTATTGTCACATAAATTACATAATCAAATTGTCCTCCATACTCTTGTTGCCTTCACCAAGAGCTGTGATACGTCCTGCAACTGCACTGCTTATTGGGGGATGGGTTTGTCAGTTTGCTTATGTCTGTTTTTTCCTTCTCAAAGCCACTGGGAAAAGCACAATGTAAAAGGCAAACAAGTTTGAATACAGTTTTATCAGTGCATGGCATGCATCCGGTTGTATTTAAACTGCTTAGATACGTGTGTTTGTGTAGTGCCTCTTCAGGCAGTGCCAGCACTCTGACAGATGGTAAGTCTGACACATATATCTGTGAGTAAAAACTCAGCCTTGCCAAGAGTAGGGAAGGAAGAAGTGAGGAAAGAGTGAACTGAAATGCAACTTGTCAGCTCTGGAAGGCAAGTTATATCTTTTCCCATCTCAAATTAATTGCTTCATTATTAGGACTCTGATTAATTGATTTAGAGCTCATACCCTGGGGTATCCATTCAGATTTACAGGGCTTGACGCACATTATTAAAACTTCCTGCTAGCTTTTAACAGCAGTGTTTTATTTCAATACAAACCATTAAACCTAGTTGTTTAAGGAACAAAAAGTATCTTTTTTAAACTGTACAGAAATTTTATAGCCTAATTTTAATAATAAAAAAAGGATTCATTTCTCTGTGTCCTCAGAGAATACAGCAATGTTCAGTGTACATATGTCAACCTGTATGCAGTGTTGGAAGACAACCATCCCTGCTAATAATTTCGTCACTATGTCATCAGACTACATATTCCACAGCTCCAAATGTTCCCAGATGTCTGATGTTAATCTACCATGATGTACCTCAGAGAGATTTTAACATCATCAGTACATACGTCCTCAGTAGATTTGCACCTTCCAAGCACTGCTATAATTTAATATATGTAAGTTGCTTGGTATCACAGATAACAGTAAATTTAACTTCCTCAAGAAGGAAAAGTAGTCTCTTTTTTGGTTGTTTAATAACACTTGTCACACAGCAGAGCAGGGATTTGTGCCAGTATCAGCCATGGTACATTCCTAAGGTTTTAGAGAATACTTCTTTCAGTTTTGAATGCTCAAATTAAAAAATAGTGTGTACAGCAGGACCAGGGTAGTGATTGTCTCTCTGTATTCAGCAATGCTGAGGTTGTAGCTCAACTCCTGTGTTCAGTTCTGGGCCCTTCACTTCAAAAAAAACACTGAGCTGCTGGAGCAGGTCCAGAGAAGACTAACAGAGCTGGTGAAGGGTCTGGAGCACAAGTCTTCTTAGGAGCCGCTGAGGGAGCTGTGGTTGTTTAGCCTGGAGAAAAGGAGTCTCAGGGAAAACCTTATTGCTCTCTACAGCTGCCTGAAAGGAGGTTGTAGTGAAATGGGGGTTGGTCTCATAACAAGTGACAGGATGAGAAGAAATGGCTTCAAGTTAATCCAGAGAACATTTAGATGGGGTATTAGAAAAAAAAAATTTGGCACCAAAAGGGTTATAAAGTATTGGAACAGGCTGTTCAGGGAAGTGGTGGAGTCACCATCCCTTGAAGTGTTCAAAAAACTTGTGGATATGACACTTATGGACATGGCTCAATGATGAACATCTGGTGGTATGTTGATGGTTGGACTTGATGATCATAAAGGTCTTTTCCAACCTTAATTACTCTACAATTCTATGAAACACCTTGCCACAGAATTTATGGCAAGCAATTACCATTTATTAGTCAAGTCTCAAGTCAATGACGAGCTGAAGATACTTTACCATTTGGGTTCATATTTTCCTACTCACTTTTTCAAGGTTTAGGACCAAAGAACACACTATATTTACTTTGAAATATTCTGGCTCATATAATTAACTCTGGATATATTAATATATAGTAATCTCTGGTATGAAGCACAACAAAAGTGGTGTTGAACAGTAATTGCCAAGTGTTACATTGTAATTATGTCCAGCAACTGATAAGGCACAATTATTAAATAGATGATTGTTTGTGAGGATATCACTGCTCTGGAGAAGATGCTACTATATCTCTGTCACGAAACTTCATTTTTCCAGAGACTCCCTTTGTCCAGAGAAAGAGTCTTCAGTCTTTTTTTCCACCATGCTTTCATTGCCACCCACAAAAACAAACAGCAGTAACTGGAATTATTAGAACTGACCTGCTTATTTTTTGCAAATCATACAGGATAAAGGATAGGAAGAAGAATATCTGCCATGTTATTGGAAGAAGAGGTGGTCTAGAGTGAGGATAGGGAACAGAAGAATGACTGCCTATCCGACAGGAACAAGCATTCAAGATTTCAAAAGGAAGGCTATAGGTGGCTTAATTATAATTCATATGCTCAAAAACCAGTCAATGCAGGAGGGGCAGAAATAGCCCCCACCCTTCACTGTTTCTAGGTAATCAAAGCCTGGTAATCTAGGGGCAAATCAATACAAGTTTTCAGGAGGTCTGCTTTCCCTTTTCACAGTGACCACCATGGCACTAACATGATACAATCTCTGCCTAGTTCTGCTTTCTGCTGTGATGCTCTGGTTGGATAAATGAGAAAATTCACAGCATGCAAGCACCTGAGTTCTTCCTCTTGGTGAGCTTTTCACTACAGAACAAATGGAGAAGGCAAATTAATATACAGCAATGTTATCAGATGCTACACATCAAATCTCATATAGTTACCATCATTAACGATTCAGACCAAACCAGTCAGGATTAGCACAATTTCTAATCTCTGTAAAGTCAATCTTCAGAACAAATCTAGTTGAATCAAGACTCCTTCTCTCCTACAGCACAGAACAAGTTTGTACTCTCTTTTTATGCTATATAATTAACTTCTTTGTGAGACATCAATTCTTTTAAAAATAGATACAGCTACATGATTAATCAGTGCATATTAAATACAAATAATCTCTTTATAAAGGAGTGCTCTCTAATCTAGGTATAATGAGTTACTGCTTACAACTACATAAAACTAATATAGCCTGAAACAATATACATTACCAGTTATACAGTATGACAACATGTATTTAAATTCTTTTGACCTATTTATTGTTTGCGCACACATGGCTCCAATCTAGCTTCTTATCAAAAACACAGTTACTTTTCACAGGTTTTATTCATGCTTTTCTACTTCTTTAGCTCATGTAAATGCAAAATACAATGATTCTTTATGAGCAATGAACTAACACAGATTTACAGTTCTCAGAGCACATTACTTTGTCTATGTTGAACCTTCCAGCCATTTACCTAGTTTATCTGTTTCAACTATCAGAGGGGGAGATAGGATGAATTCATGACTAACATTTTTATATCAAAACCATGCATGAGGAGCTAAAGACTTATCTGGATCCCACCTACTAACGCAGCAAATATAAGTAGAAAGAACAAAACTGTTCATGTGCAGGAAAAGCTTCTATTGCTAAATAGCTGATTGGAGATTTGGCTTCCATACATCTCCTCGCTGCACAGTATCTTACTGTATTGATTCTGGGTTTGTATACAAGAATGCACATGAAATATATGCCATGTGAGAAAATACATTAAGCCTGAGCTTGAGATTACAGGTTTTTTACTTTTAAATTTTTCCATGTCAAAAATTATAAGGATATTTTTTCCAAAACCAATGTAGAAAATAAAGAATACATAAAGCATTACTTCGCACACCTACAGCATAACATTTGTTGCCTTCATCCCAGCATAGGACTCCCTTTACAAATGTATGGATTTTAATTTTAAACGCACAAGATATTTTTATTCTATTGCTTCCCACAGCTAATTCTTAAATACAGAACAATGATTTGTTACTTAGACTGAGCATTGAATTATTTTAAATAGCAAAACAGCTTTTCTTAGGCTTAAGTAACTATCTACTTTCCTTGATATTTAATCTAATGTAGGTGTGGACATCTGATTAGCCTGTACATATTTAATTCATGCAATCCTATTTGTAAACCAGTCTTCTAGTTATCTCTAATCTAATTAGAATTAGCCAATTATTTTAATTAAGTGGATATCTTGATTTCATGTGTGGGGCTAGGGTTTAATGTCTTTTTAAAGCAAGGACAGTGCTTATGTAAGTCATCACTGAGTCCTAGAGTCTGACAGCTTCTAACATTTGATATAAGGAGTATATATAGAACAATTTCAGATGTAAAAATATTCTTGCAAATACGGTTTATGAATTTATTTCAGGTGTGAATCTACAAATTCACATCTGCTGTCAATTACACCACTGTTACCTGCCTGTCAGCAACTGTTTCTAGACACTGAACAGAGAATTCCACCCAATCTAATGCAAAATCCCTTCAGTCACACTTCAAAAAATGACCTAGGAGTGAAAAGTTTTCTAATTGTCTTTGACACATCAAGTGCATACTGTTGCAGTTTGAATGAATACTGGAGCTTTATTTTGCACTATACATTCATTAAAAGATTAAAATAATGCATTTCCAGAAAAATATTTTCAAAACCAGATTTGATTGAATAAACTCCAAGTCTGTTTTTTTGTTGTTGTTGTTTTTTGTCTGTTTGTTTTCCTAAGTTCTTTAATTGACAAAGAACATTTTACATTCTCAGAGGTCTGGAAATACACCTTAAGTAATATCTGGACTTTATATCACACAAGCTGATAAAAGTTCTAGTGTTCTCTGGCATCTGAGCTTATTAAACTTTTATTGCTTCCTATAACCCACACAGCAAAATTATGAAAGCCAGAGAAAAGACACCTTTTAACATTATGACTTTTGTCCTTACTGACCAGAAAAAACTCACACTATTTAAAGGGGCAAGTGTATTTCTTTCCATTTGATGATAAGAAGCTTATCATGATAAATAAACAAAAAGAAGGAATTTTAATTATGAAAGGCTTGAGTAAAATGGCTATCACGTGACTAAGAGCAACAGAAGAATGTCCAACACAACTATTTTTCATTGCAATACTCTGACATTGTGGTTTAGGAATGGTATTCCCCAATTCAATGCCCCCACCAAGACTCTCCAAAACCATACTTACACCCCCATTTTCCTCTTCCCCCTTCCCACCGTGGTAGGACAGAGTTGAGAGCTGGAAGCAAAAAAGGCAAAGATCATGGATTGATACAAGAGTAATTTACTGGAAACAGAAATTAAATAAGAAAATGAACAGTAACAGCAACAGTGATGATGACAGAAGATATAAGAAAATAAATTATTTGCACAAAAAAAACCCCCAGTTATAATAGACAATACTGAACAGATCCCTCTGCCACATTTTATCTACCAGAAGGAATCCCTCCTCCCTGTAAGAGTCCTTTTCCCCTTTATCCAGCAATGACATAAGATAGTATAGAACAACCTTCATGCCCTACCCGTGGCCCCTCCTGGCTACTAAAATATTAACCCTGTCCTGGCCAGAACCAGGACAGACATTAATCAATTTAATAGCTATAGATACAATAGAATGTTGTGCACTCTATGGAAACCAAAGCTACTCCAAATAGCAAAGCTTGTCTCTCTACAAACCTTTAAATGCAATCCCCAAATTCCTTGCTTAAGGAAGTAGAGCAAAATACATCCTAACTTCAATTAAAAAAAGCCTTTTCAGACCTTTCAACTAAAGAAATACAATCGCCTTTACATACTTTCGAATAGTAGTGTGATAACAAGGAAGTCTCCATCATTTTTCATTTTCCCTTCCTTCTGTCTCCTCCTAGTCCTTCTCTGTGGAAGACACACCCCTTCAAGTGTCAACATCATAGATGCTGCTACAACAACAAGGCATTGCAAACTTTAAAACATGTGAAGGCAACAAGTTCTTCAGTGCACAAAAATCTTGAGTTACCTCTTATGCATAGCTCATTAGTGATGACAAATTAATGACGATAACTAAGTTTATAATGTTAAATTCACACACACCATGTTGTTTACACTGCTTGGTTGGGGCTTATTTAAGGGCAGGGTTTAAATATTTCCATAGAGAGATGCAGCAGATAAAGTCAACATCGACAATCTCTCAGCTGCAAGTCTAAAAACCACTTAAAGCAGATTCAGAAAGGCTGGATTTTATTGTTTAACCTATGACTGAAAAAGGCAATTCTATCTAATGCAGCAATAGATACAGGATAATTTACAATGCCTGTAGAACTTTTAGTCTGGAAGAAATTTCCAGGATAAGTGAAAGTTGTAATGTAGGACAATTTCCATTCCAAAGTTTGTAAAGTATGTTCTATGTCTTTCAGAATACACATTGCAATTCTCCACAGCTTAAGGATAGGTGAGTCTCTCACCTAGAAATAATTTATGAATTCACAATCAAACAATTTCCATTCTCTGTAACATTTAACTCTCTAACAAGACTTGTTGGATTTCTCATATTGTAGTAGAATCTCAGAACCAGCATTGATACCTTGAAAATGGTTTGGCTTATCTATCAGTAAACTGACTACCACCACTAACAACAACAATCTCACTTGGTCTAAAATAAATGCCAAATTAACTAACTTAATTCTGGATGCAAAGATCAGGGAGTCATAATATGATTTTCTTTGGGCAGACAATTAGCAAGTTAATGACTTTGATGCCTAGACAGCAGTTTCATAAGTAGTGCTAGATCAGCAACTTAGAGAGTAATTTCATTACTGTGTTCTTGGACTGTGTTTTAAGAAGGATGTAGAGATACACAAACCTCTGGAGAATGACCTCTGTTATACTAAAATGAGTGGCTGTACTGGCGAGATGGACTTGAATGTCCCCAGACTGTATACAGACCATAATGATACTCTCTATATATACAGTTTGAAAGACAGCTAAAAGAAAGGCAACATAAATTTCAGCCACCTATGTACAAATAATGAAGAGCAAAAACCACATAGAATGTAATTATCAAATGAGAACCACTGAATTCATGCTGGTTACTCTTCTGCTTGAAAAACTGTTTACAGCCAAAGAGAGACAGGAGCTCAAGATCACAATCACTCATGAAATGAAAATGATACCAAATCAAAATAAGCAGCAGCTAGTAGTTGTTCAGACACCATATAAGAAAAAAAGACATTAGCAAACATATTAAAAATACATGCACATGAATGTGCAAAGCTGAACAGCAGCAAAACAATTATAAAGTTGTAGTTTTATAGTGCTTTACAGAAATGTTCCCAGGAAATTAATCCTGAGGCTTAATCTTTGTAACTTTGGTATGTGAACTGTGCACTGCCAATTAGGAGATGGCAATAACAAACTGAGTATTTAAATTACTGGTATTCAAAATTCCAGAAAATCCCAACAAACTATTTCCAAAACATTCCATAAACAAGTTTACTAAATAAATAATTTTCCAACTGGACAATAGAACCAGTAAGAGAGCTTCAGTGAAATAAAAAAAAAAAGTACATAGTAATTTATATTAATGTAGTCTAAATAGAGTATATGTTCAATTATTATACAAACCAAGGCCTTCAGCTTTAAGTGTTAAAGGATATGTTGGTTTTGAAAAAGCTAAAATTGAATTTAAGATCATATCATAAATACACTTCTCCTTACTCTTACAAATGCATGAAAGAGCATTTTGACAACCAGTAGAAATTGCAAGTTAAAAATAAATATAATCTAGTTCACAAACAAACAGTTGATACGTGGCAGTGCAGTATCATCCAGGACCTAATTGGGTCAATTTGTTCAACTTGAAGTTTTGCGCAGACTTAAGTTTTCTTCACTAGAAGAACTTTACACAAACTGAGAAAACATATGAAGTTAAACCTGGTGGAATGATGAAGTAGATGAACAAGAGGCACATGAAGACCAGTAAAAAAACTATGTTCCATTAAACATTTAGTGAGTTGAGCCACTAAGAACGCTAATCAGTCTCCAGCATATGATAGATTGAAGTAAACTGTTTACCAAAAACTGCCCAGCATCTGTCATGTGCCAATGACAATTTTTATCTGCATTTTCATTGAGAATAGCACTGTTGCATGCACCAGACTACTTGAAGCAACAGTAGTTTTTATCCTTCCTTCTACACATGGCAATATTTTCAGTTATGACTTTTTTTTTTTTTTTAAAAAAAAAAGCAATATTCATGGACAAAACAGAATAGAAGGATTGCATCACACAGCTTACCCCGATTAAAAATACACTTACCTACATCAAATGGAAACAAGAAACAGTAAAATGAAAATGCAACAGCGTCATCTGCAAAAGAATATGATCATTTTAAGCTCTTCTTTCTATTATTAGTTTCTGAGAAAGTATCAACCTATTCTTTCATAGGCAGTAGCTGAGCAACTGCTTATGATACAAGAAAACCCCTCTATATTAGGACCACATTTATGCAAACACTGTCACTAGCCAAGGGAGGGGATTTGGGGGAGTTGTGGCAGAGGGAGAGAGGAGGAATCTTTTGCAACTCTACCCTCCACTGAGTGGGGAGGGAAGGAAGAAGGAATCCAGTCAGTGAAGAATCCTGAATTTTCAAGGCTTTAAGTAAAAGATTGTCTAAATAAAATAATATTAAATAAGAAGACCCAAGACATCAAATGGTCATCTACCCTATTCTCCATGTTACCCTTTCCTTTACAGTGATGAAAAGTTGAGAGAAAGTAAAGTTGTGTTACCTGAATAAGTGCCTATCCTTTTAATTTTTCAATTTCCAATCGACTGTACAAATCAGCAAGCAAGGATGTAGCAAAGTCAGTTTCTAACCATCCACTCTTTATACCTGTTCAGCCACAGAAATTTCCGGACGGGAAGAGGGCACCAGCCAACATTTGATAACCTTGTGGCAAGACGGAAGCAAAGGGGAAATTTGTTACTTTAATATAACCCAGCTGGGCTATGTCAAATCATAAATCAAATAGATGCAAGGACATGTTGAAAAATATGTTTGATTTGAATAAAGAACCCACTGTTCTTAGCTACCAGTAATAAGTGGGGAAAAAAAAAGTAATAGGATAAGTAGCAGTATTTTGTCATAACCCAGTAAATTCACAGTTCAGAGTCTACACATAGAAAATATTACAAAGAAGAACATTTCAAAAAATATCTACACTGATATTTAGAAAATCAAAAATACCCTTCCTATATTATCTAAGTGAATAATTAATTCACTTTTTTGGATCTTCTCCTAAAAGCAGCATAAAAAATCAGCCTTATTTTTTCTATTAAAACTGATGATATCAAACATAAAAGAACCCTAGTTTTATAGGTAAATCTTAAAATTCAGTAAGTCAAGAGATGCCCTTTCATACACATGCAGGGGTTTATGTTCAGTCAGCACTCAAAATGATGCAGTCCTTTTCCTATTCCTCAAATATTGTAGCAGCAGCTGGAAAAACTAAAAAATTCCTTACATGTAAGTATTCATATATTCTTTCTATATTATGTTTCATTGCCTAAACATATTGGCTTTCATACATTCTTTTATGGTTAATTTTGTTCACCCTGTGGCCAAGGAATGTAGTAAGAGAGAAGTGTCTTATAATTCTAAAGGAAAATGAAACATGCAAATTCCTTTTGGAAAAATGTTTTGGAATTATTTTGGGGTTTTAGAATTATATTCTCCAATTTAGTAGTCCCACTAGGGAAAAAAAACCAACAAAAAAAAAAAAAAAAACCAAAAAAAAAAAAAAAAACCAAAAAAAAAAAAAAAAACCAAAAAAAAAAAAAAAAACCAAAAAAAAAAAAAAAAACCAAAAAAAACCAAAACCACATCCACTTGCTTTCCCTCCCCCTACAGCTGGAAGCCCAAAAAGACAAAGATCACAGGTTGAGATAAGAATAATTTACTGGAAACAGCAATGGGATACAAAAATAAACAGTAACAGCAACAATTTTAATATCAAAAGGTATAAGACAAATAAATGATTTATACAGAAATCCTATGAAAAATACCAATCAGCTCTTCCCCACCACACCATCCTTTCTCCCAGCTGGAAAAGAATACCCCTCTTCTTAGAAGAGCGAGAGAATGTCCCTTTTCTCCACTCCTGGCACTAACATAGGGTGGTATCCAATAACATAATATCCTGGACACACAGCCCCCGCCCCAACACCTACTCCCTGATCTAGGTTTAAACCAGGACAAAAAGACTTTCTAATAAGAATCAAGACCATAGTAAAAACAAGTACAGAGGTTGATCAGAGGCAAAAAAAAAGACTTTAAGACAATAAGAATATATGATATTTGAGACTATAAGAATACAACAGAATTTTGTTGTCCTACCTGTCAGTGAGAGAAATATAACAAAATAAAGGCTCCCCTGTAAATCAGGGGATAAATTCTGTCTTTCATTTTTGACCAAAAGCACGTGAAGATTTGTTGAGGTAACTTCCCTGATAAAGGTTAATTACCTCTCTGTACTTCTGTAAATGTATTTCTAAGCAAATTCAGTAGTGCTTGTACAGCACCACCAGCTGAATCTGCTTGCTCAAAGACACAAAGTGAACGTGACTAATCAAACCCCTGATGTGCATCAGACCTTATTGCACTTACAGTTTGTTTTCTGGGTGGATTTACAATAAAAACTTATGAATCACTACAGATGCAGAAAAACACTGACACTTGCCTTTGCACCCAACTAACATCTGCTTATGTGTGCACCAATATTCTCTCTGAACTTCATTTTTTTTTAAGCAGGTCACAGGTTTTCAGAAATGCTGTCTTGTCTGTACGAGGTAGCACACAGCACACCTCTAAAGGCTCTGAGTGGGCTGCAGGTTAGATGGCTGTGCAGCACATGCTAAATGATGTCCAAGCTTACAGTGTGAGATTTTTCATGTTCTGTATGCACTCAAATAGCTGTTAAATTAGATTTGCACAGGATACTGCTGCCAAGTCAGAGCAGATTTGGACCTCTTTACATGGTATGTGAAAAGGAAAATGTTATCATAGAAAAATAAGCCATCAAAATTGAATACTCCAACAGAAATATACTAGCAATAATGTAAAGTGTAGACTTGAGAATTAAAAATAGTTTAATTTAGATTGGTGATAATTAATTTTAAAAAAATCTTTAAAAGTTTCTAGGAAAGCTAAATTTACAGGCAATTAAAATTGAAAATTTCATCTTATTTTTGGCTTCTTCCAAATTATTGTCTGGTAGAAAGAAACATTTTACACTTCTTTCCTGTGGCATGATGTGAAAATTTGCCAAAATGGATGAACATCATTCCAAATTTGTAGCAGTGTAAGACCAGGTATCTACAACTATCAGTAACTGAGGAGGAAACAACAACTGTGATTTTAAATAATCCAAATAAACTAATGTGCATGCAGGAATCATTTTTTCACCATTCAAATCCCATTCGACATTAATCATTTTGTGACAGGCTTTACTGAGAAGACACTCTGGCTTGCTTATTAATATTTCACCTATTTTGCAGGTAAACTGCTTCTGAACACAAGGAAGAAGACTGGTAGCCACACCATACAACTGGATTTGATGGGTCCAAACTAAAGTTTCTCCCGTTCTCCTCAGCTGTTCTTGTACCTACAAGATAAGAAAAAGGTCTGCCTCTAGAGTGTATCTTCTAATTCCGTTACAACTTATGCAGGCAGTCAAAAATGCTGAACATTCTCCATTTACTACACTTTAGTTTTGGGACTTAATGGGTTTTTACAAATACATATTGGAATTCCTGCGATACAGAGATACATATATATAATTACATACCTAGTGATTTTCTCTTCCACTGTGAAACTCAAGGGAAAAAAACAATTTCTTATTTTATAGTCCTTTTCCACTTTGACTTTGCTCTCACCATTCCTACCAAACACTACAATGTCTTACAGTATGGATCTTTCCACTCTCTTTAGACTTTATTGCAATATCCCTACCTCCTTTCTCCTTTGCTTCAAAAATGTGCCTAAAACTTCTGCCATATAACCATGGTAATTAGTAAAAATTTATGACCTTACGCAAAAAAAAAGATAAAATCCTTCACTGTGTCAGGGATCCATATACGATGAACAAGATCGAAAACAACGTTTCTCTGTCCCTCAGAAATTACTTGCTTTGCTCTTTGTACAAGCTCTCTGAAACTACATTTCAACTGCTTTTAATTGTTCTGATCTTCAGGAAATCCTATAGGTCCAAGTGAATCCAATTTTTTTTTTT
>VWZG01008360.1:394568-405994 GCA_013396735.1 Grallaria varia | reverse complement strand
AAAAAAAAAAAAAAGAAACAACAAAAAAAAAAGGACCAAAAAGATGACATCATCTCTACATTATCTAACAAACATGATGTAAAATCAAAGCTCATTGTTTTCCATTTCCATATACCAATAATATTGTCAATACGTAACAGGAAGCAAGGTATGAAAAGTCCAAGGGATTTTTTATTTCCCTTTCAAAGTCCTGCAAAAACATTTTCCATTCTTTCTATTA
Organism: Grallaria varia; assembly: GCA_013396735.1. Classification (NCBI taxonomy): domain Eukaryota; kingdom Metazoa; phylum Chordata; class Aves; order Passeriformes; family Formicariidae; genus Grallaria; species Grallaria varia. Next base: position 405,774 of record VWZG01008360.1, on the reverse strand, counting down.
AAATTGGTTTCCTACCACACACACAGATTACAACAATTTGGTTTTCTTTTTTTTTTTTTTTTTTTAAAAAAAAATTGGAAATTTTGAGANAATGAAAACTGGAAATCTGTAGAGATCCAAAGTATGAGTGATGGAATTTGCATCCTTTGCTGTGCATTTCTTCCCTTCTTTTTATTATTCCAAGTGTGTCACACCTCAAATGACTCAATCTAGTTTTTCATCTGTCTATCCATCTACCTCTTCATCCACCTGCCCTTGACTTAGAGGGATGTGATTTTGCCTCTAAGCAATACAATTGAATGTAAAAGTCATTGATGTGTTATATGCTACTAGAACTTATTTGTCTTTGATAGTAACAAAAAAACATACTATATATTACTCTCAGCAACAGTTCATTTCTTTATTAAGTCTTTACATGTCCTAAAGTCATGATATGAATAATACACATTGTATATTTATTGCTTATGGAAAACATTACATTTAAAAATTCCTTTCACTAACACCACTTTTAAGATATAATAAATACAGGCCAGGTAATTTTACATTTGAAGAAATATCACAGTATTGATAAGCTTGGATCTATTTGTTCCAGGAACCACCTAAAAGATTATAATGCAACATGTGTTTACTGAATGGAACAATAAAATTTCTGGACTAAGTAGGAATACATACTTCTGAACTAAAGAAAGCACAGGTTTAAAACTCTCTTGAATATCCCCAGTGAGGGAGACTCCACAATTTCTCTGGGCAACCTGTTCCGGTGCATGATCACTCACACAGCAAACATTTTAAAAAAAAAGAAAATTCTTTGGAAACACATAATGTCACTCTTTTGTATCTTCAAGAAGCAAAAGGGAAGCACCAATTTTTGAGAGTGACGACTGGAGTTTCAGAGCTCCGCTGGACCCAAGTTTTACAACAGCCCCAGATCCATTATAAAGTAAACTCCACTACTGTTTCCTGAGAGAAAGGAAATTACCAACTACACCCCATAATTTTCACATCCCTGGAGATTTCAATTATATCCCTCAAAAAGAAATAAGGTGAAAACAGGGCAGGTGATAAGGACACCTTTGCTTAAAAGCTTTACTCTGTTCACTGCTGTTTTATGAGAAGCAGTGATTTTTACTCTCATCATTTTCACTCAGTCTGACCCTGAATTCATACTGCTTATCCTTCAGTTATTTCTTCTACTCCAGTCAAGTGTTGTACCCACCCTTTCGTTGTGTTCCTGGGCAGTCACTTTGCAGATCAGATGACTTTAAGCTCTGACTAGTTGTATAATCTTAGATAGGTTCTTAGTCCCATATTTGCACTTCTAACTCCTTGAAGGTTCTTAAAATTCATTTTAATTAATTCATTTCAAGATAAAAGTGAATCTTAACAGGTCCCTTGAAGCTAATTACCAACATTCCACACTCTTTGCAGCCATATAGTGAAAAGCACATTGCCTTTTACCTTTCCCTGTTCTGGCCTGAACAGTGAGGATCTCACACTGAGCATTAGACTGTGTCAAAGTGGCTTAGCAAGACATTTTGACCTTTTGGTACCATAAATCACTGAGAACTGTGGGGAGAACTGAAGCTCAAAGTGACAGGAAAGAAAGAGTCTAGACACAGTGTCCTTATAAATAAAAAACAAGAAAAAGTTATCAGAGAAGCTCATTTTCAGAGCCAGACTCTGATCCTGGTGAGACAACACTTTAACCCACTGGTTCAGAGGCATAATTTTTTTTTTATTAATTTAAGGACACAGTGAGAAATTTTACTGTTAATGTTTAGATTACAATTTATTTAAATGTAAAATTGCTCTTCTCTTTTTTCTATATTTCTATTGTTAGAATAAAAAAAGAGCAGAAGATTTAATTTTAATTCTTTCTGTGCTGGCAGTTTCAGTTAGCAAAGTCATTAACCAAGAAACTTGGCTGCTTCTTGACTTGGTACCATCTTTACTGTGAGCTGATAAACTGGAAGAGAAGTCTATTTGGAAGTTCTACAGACCAACCAAGAAGAGCAGATAAAATTGCAAAAGACCCATTCTTATAGGACAAGAGATGAGTAACCTTTAGCTGAATTCTAGCTCTATATCTGTAACGATCCTTCAAAATTCATCAAAAATCCATTGAATACCTCAAAATCTTTTGACATTTGAATGTTTATACACAATAGCCAAAATACCATATCACATCATATCAAAAATTGATACTTTGACAGTTAACAATGACAAAGTCAGCTACAGGCCATTTATTTTTCAGGACTACAGCATTCTGATTTCATTGGTGTTTGTGGTACACATGAGCAATTAAACCAAGATGCTTAATTCCCCTATGACAGATGATCATTTTGAAAAGTTTTAAAACAACTAAATATATGATGGAAGCTCCTGTAATTCTAATGAGTATAGAACAGGTCAGTAAGCAAATAAAAATTTAAAAGATGCATAGAATATGTGATTGAAATAAGGACATGACATGTAAATATTAGTATCATAATGTATTATATGTTTCTGCATTGTATGTTATTCTATGCAGATTTTACAGTTTAGAGTCTAAAAACATTTTTCATTATCTAATGAGATCCATCAAGAATTTCATTAAACTCAGCCTCTCTTTCTCACAATTCCAGATGTGTAGATTAACACATTGGCAAAGTATAGGTCTGGAAGAAGAATATAAGACAGGACAAGCAAAGGTGGAGGAACTCAAGATCAGCATAAAAAAAACTCTAAAACTTAAATTTAGCCAGGCTTACTTCAGCAGGAAACAAAAAGACTCATTAACTTTGCTCATTTATTCCTTGACTCTTTACAAAAGACTAATTAACTTAAATGTGCCAACCATCCTCATAAAGAATCTCAATATATGGTGCATCTTTCCTTCTCTCACACTTTTTCATGTATGCTCAGGAATCATCCATGGCGTTTGTCTCCCCAAGTCATCACATGTGATGGAACCCTGCTTTCCTGGGATTAGCAGAACACGTGCCTGCCCATGGGAAGTGGTGAATGAATTCCTGGTTCTGATTTGTTTGCATGCATGGCTTTTCTTTCCCCTATTAAACTGTCTTTATCTCAACCCAGTTCTCTCACCCCCTCATTCTCTTCACATTGGGATGGGGAGTGAGGAGTATTTGAGTGGGGCTTTGTTGCCAGCTGGGATTAAACGACAATGCTTGGACAAGACATCACTGCATGGTGGACAGCAAAATAAAAAGGAAAGGTTTAGTGCATGTAATCAGCCCATTCTTTATGTATATAATTACCAAAATTATGTAATAACAGTAATATTTAACTTGGGCTAAATCTGATGTTAATTAAAACAGATATATTCAGAGTGGGATAAAACTTCTTTGAACACGTCACGTGTTGCATTTGGCACAGAAGCACCCACAACACAACTTTCTAAAAGTACTTCTCACTCTCTCAAGAGGAAAGCTTTTATCAGAAGTAATAGTCACAGACTATGAAAGTTTTAAAGCTGTCAAGAAAATGATAATTTAATCAAGAACACATTTCCGTAGGGTAGAAATTCACCATGATCTCAATGTGAGTGTTTCAACACTATTCAGAACTAGATGTATATTGTGCCGCATGAGGTGATGCTTTGCCACAGATTAATGTTTCAAATAACATAACAGCTTATTTGTACAGTAATAAAAAAGTGAAGAATAAATGGAGCCATGAATAACACATGATAGCTGATGGGTAATAATGACTAGGCTGCCAAGTAGTCTCAGGTCTCATCTGTGTTACATAGGACAAGGAAACAGGTGAAGGGTCAGGAGAAAAACTCTATGATGAGCAGCTGAGGCAGCTGGGTTGTTTAGCCTGGAGAAGAGGAGACTTGAGGGGACCTTGTCGATCTCTACAATTGCCTGAAAGGTTGTGGTGCAGTGGGAGTTGGTCTTTTCTCCCAAATAAAAAGCTACAGGATGACAGGAAAGGGCCTCAAGTTGCACCAGAGGAGGTTTGGATCATATAGGCATACACACCATGTGATAAAACTCATTTTGTTGCTGCGAATTGTAACTGGAACTAAAAGGATTACATTAATTTAGGTGTTTGAAGTAATATGTCAGTGAGATATATTAACATTTGAAAGACTGGTTATGAATGTAGAATCAGCTTTTTGGAGCTTTTTTAGTGTATGTGTGGTGTAAAAACGTGGTATGAAATCACAAGATTCTAATTGAAGATTGAAAATTTTCGGAGGCATATCTTGAGTGAGACTATTTTGCAATAAACCAGTAGCAACATTAGGAATTAGTTCCATGAATTTGAGCTGACTTGGACTCCATTTTTAGTGTTTTGTAATGCAAAGCATGACCCGAGTGTTTACTGAAGGTAACAGTTTGCTTTCATTGCCATTGTGGTAGTTTAAATTTTAGGCCTTGGTGAGGTTTGTTGTTCTTTAGGCCTTCCCTAACAACTGGGGTCAAAAACTAAGGAAGTATTCCATCCTATTCCCTTATGAAATCAGGTGTATTTAAGGAGGTGGAGGGGGAGGTCCTCCCTCTCTTGGGCTCCAGCTTTCTTCCTGTGGGGGCAGCTCAGAGACAGCAGCTCTCAGTGTTTGGCCCTCGCTTATCCACGTGGGCCGAGGCCTGGTCTGAGAGCTCTGTCTGGGCCGCACCAGAGGGAGGAAATCTGCTCTTCTTAAACGAAGGTGGTGAGATTTTATTGTGCTGGTTGTTTAGTTGAGCTGATCCCTGAGTTCTGATTGTGTATCTCTGTTGTGTTTTTACTCCTTTTTGTCCTTTCTCCCCTTGCCTTTTTCTCCTTTTCCCTGTTGGGATTGGTTGGGATTCCTTGGGGTTCCTACTCATATGTACATGGTGTGTAATTGTATATAATTATATATTTATATGTAGAAACATATTCTTTGCTGCAATTTTCCTTTGCTACCATTTGTTGGTTTTTTTCCCTTTTCCCTGTCCCTTTTGGGAGGGGGGAGGCTGTCGGGCTGTTGTTTGGGTTTGGCTGGGAGCCAACCAAAACTATTACATTGTTTACATTGGCGCCCAATGTGGCGACTTGTTTTGGTTTACCTGGTTTGTTTTGGATCACTGTCTGGGAAGACAGCCAAGCTCGTATAAACATCACCTATTGTTTTGGTACCCTGTCCAGGAAAGTGGCCAGAAGTTGGTTGTTTTATAAATATCGGCCATCGTTTAAGAACATTACCGGGAGAGCAGCCAAAGAAGAGGTTGTTTATATAAACAGCTCAACTAAACAACCAACACAATAAAATCTCACCAACTTCCCTTAAGAACAGCAGATTCCCTCCCTCTGGTGCGGCCCAGGCAGAGCTCTTAGATTAGGCCTCAGCCCACGTGGATAAGCGACACTGAGAGCTGCTGTCTCTGAGCTGACCTGACAGGAAGAAAAGCTGGAGACCAAGAGAGGGAGGACCTCCCCCTCCCCTATCTTATATACACCTGATTACGTGAGGGAATAGGATGGAATACTTCCTTAGTTTTTGACCCCAGTTGTTAAGGAAGGCCTAAAGAACAACAAACCTCACCAAGGCCTAAAATTTAAACTAGCACAGTCATCAGCAGATTTGTAATGGGATTCAAGGAATATTCATTTTCAGTTGCATTATTTAACAACATAAATGTACGTACATTTAAATTTCAACCTAATAATAAAAAGGAATACATGCTGAGAACACTGAAATAACAGGGGTGTGAGGAAATAGGTTTGCCACATCTGATCTGCTGTTTGTAATCTGCAAGTATTTCACCAGCTGTTGGCAGGTTCTATAGCACCTCAACGAGGCAAATATTTGATTTTGCTCAACATTTCTCTGATCATACAATGACCCACTTTATGTGACTTCATACACACCCGAAACTCTTAACAGGAGTCGATAGTTTTATGAACCAAATATTGTCAGTTATTTACACTTCTACAAGCCTTAAATTATTTTATACATATGTGTGAGACAATAGATACAGTTATATCTAGAAGAAATTCAGAATTCCAGGATAAAGAGAAGCTGAAACTCCTTGGATGGACTGAGGTCAATGTGCTCCCCAACAGAATGATAAACATCGGCTCAGAGAAAAGAAACAGAAGAGTGTGGAACAAAGTGGAGACTATGTGGCCTCCCCCCATTCAAATCCCAGCAGAATGAGGGAACGTTGCGGTACGGAGACCGTACAGCACTTGTTGGACAAGGGAGAATCAAGTTGTTCTGCTGCAGAAGCCAAATACCATGTCAATCCCCTCTGCAACTGCCAAGCCATGACCAACCCCTTCCATTAGGTAGTCAGATATCTTTACACCAGTCAGAAACAAAAGGTATTTATGACTACAGCCATTCAAACTCCACCCAAACATAAAGATTAAGGATAGGGGTAAAGTGGGAAAAGACCTCCACCAAAACTGCTGGGAACAGTTGATGGGCTAAACCCATCATCTTCTTGTCAGATGGATGCCTTGGGTGAGAAATATACTCTAAAAACATTAAATGCTGCTTTTAGGACTAGAGATTTTGCTTGTGCTTACCCCCAGCACATCAATATATTGTTTCATATCAGAGCTTGTGCTTGCTTAATATATGTATCACTAAATTGTTTCAAAACATATTTTTGCAGCAGGCACTATCACCAACAACCTTCAAACCCTTACTAATCTATCACAATTTGTATTAATAAAAAGTGTTATTCCATAAACTGTTAAAGTGAGTCCTTGCAGTTGCCAGCAGCAGGTAAGACCTTGGCAGGACCCACTGAGGGGTCTTCGTGCTGTTGAGCCCCTATAAAAGGGTGGTCGAAGTCCCCTTTGACCCTGTGAATCTGTTGATGAAGGGTCTCATTATGAGACACCAACAGGGTGTCGTACACCAAGGTCTCAACTTTCCTGGAGGTACCGACAGGCAAAAATCTAAATTCCCACCTTTCACATGACAATACGTAACACAAATATGAGTCTGCATAGACAAATGCATATATTCACGCAATATTGATACCTAGTAAACACTGGTACTCATGATTCTTGCACTGACCTATTTTATTCTTTATTACTTGCTTGCAAATTTTCTACTAGTGTTGTATTTCAGAATACTACTAAACATGCAAAAAGTGCCCATGCACTGCAGCAAAAACCTTCAATCTGTCACCTGAAGTTTTTTTTAATGATTTTCTATCTCCTATTCATTCCATCCCTTAATCAAATCTGCAACTGCCACCTCCAATTTCTGATTAAATATTCCAATTACCCAAACTTTAAAAAGTGCTCTAAAGAGCAAGTAGTTCCTCTAGCTGCTATTTTATTACTTTTTCCTAACTTGAGTCTTGCTCTGAGCTATTAATAAAATAGTTTGCCATTTAATTAACTGGACTGATTGACTGAAGATTTTCTTGCTTATTAAGCAGACAGTGTTCTAGGTGGGCTGACACAAGACCTCCTTCCCAGTATAAGCACATCAGCCAGCTCCTATGACCATATATACTAACATACTCTGCCTCAGCACAGAATCTAAACACACCTGCCCAAGTACCACAGAGGGTCAGCTATTCCTACCTGTAAAACAAGAGCAGCTCTAACCATCTGTGCTCCAGACTTCTGTGCAGGAAACTTTCATCTAAGACAGCTCTGCTAATTAGCCAGGCTGAACAACAGAACTGAGATACTGTTTCTACAGTATCTTTAAAAATTACATTTTTAAAATACATATTGGCATTAGTTTTGCTTTGTTTTTATTTGGATGCCCAAGTACATTTCAAATGAGGTGGAAAACTGTCCTTAGAGAGTTAAGTTTAAATACAAGTTCAGAAAAGCTCACAAGTCTTCAGACCTAAGAAGAAACCTCCATAATAAATTTATGAAGTCGAGCATTTTCTTAACAGAGCAACAACAAAAAATCAGGATCAACCTTACCAGTTAATATCAAAAATCAGAAGCCAAGGTACAAATAGTTAATATAAAAAGCCGAAGTCCACATACTCAGCTAGATAAAGGATAAAAGGCAAGATCTGTGAAGCCTCAAGGCTTTGTGCCAAAAAAAATTATTTCATTTCTAATTCTCTGACACAAAATAGACCCAATTTTGCCTGGCGCAAAACTGTTTGTGTTTGATTTTTAAAGAACTCATATTCTGAACAATTATTTCCTTCAGTCTGTGAGTCTGCTTTTCTTCTTCCTGATATCGTGAAGAAAACTTTTTACTTCCAACAGAACTTTGATTCAAGAATACAGAAGGATTGATTAGCATCTGCTTAATATTTTTCTGATTTCTAAATAACGAACCATCCTGGAATGCTTTAAAATTCAGTGTCCTTCAAAGATTAACTTCCTAATATACCAAGTGGGATAATACTAAAAGCACAGATATGATAGAAACAAAAAATTGTTCCTATTTAGAAAAAATAGAGATGAACATATATACACAGTAGTTTGCTGCAAAGATTTTATAAAAAGTAGCACAAAGAGCATCTACTCACATTTTAACTGCAAGCAGCTTTAAATCAATGTTTTAGAAGAATTTTTTGAGACCCACTATGTCTCAATGTGGAATCTTCTAGACCTTTTTAATTAACACCTCTGTTTTAAAAATACTTTTCTATATTTATTACCTAGTGCATCCTGAATATTCATGATACATTTTTAAAATGCTTATATTCGCTGCTTTATATTAAAGGACAAATATTTTAAATGTCTGTGAACTGTCATTTTTTTATAAAATACTGTTATTCTGACACAGTATAGCATGTGGACTGACAAGCATTTAATATAAAATCAGGACAAACTCCCAAGTATGTTTTATTAATGTATGCTTTTGATTTTTAGTCCTTGTACCCAAATAGAAAATTACCTACCTTTTAGCATCTCCAAAGCCATCTAGAGGAGCATTCTCATTGACTTTAACTAGACTTAATTAAATTGTCATTTACTTACTTAGGAGATAACATATTTGCTTGTAGAAATCGGTCATGGGATAAAACTTTCCAATAATATGGAAGGTAATAGACTTAGAGGGGAATTCTTAAAGGATCTGCAAACTGGATGTCAGGACTTCTAACATCCAGGACAGATGACAAATTTTGAAAAGTTTCCTTCATGTTCACGTAGGGAAATACGACATCACTGAGGGAAAACAGCAGTTGTTCTGGGATGGGAACGGATTAAAAGGGAAAGGACTGGCAAAACCCCTTCAAAAAAAAACAAAACAAAACAAAACAAAAAAACACAACAACAAAAAAAACCCAAACCAAAAAACCAACCAAAAAAAAAAAAATCAGGAAAAAAAAAAGAAAAGCTCAAGTAAAGAGTGAGAACATCATTCTGTTATGCAATAACATTTAGTTATTCCAGATGAAAACTGAAAATGGAGGCTTAGCGAAGCCATGCTCCTTATCTCATGTCTTTCCTCCTGAGGGTCCAGGATAAAATGCCCAGAATAAATATATTAGTTCTTTGCACACAAAGGCAGTTAGATTTTAAAGAAATGCTACAGAGGAATTTTTTACCCAGAATGTAAGAAAAAATTTGCCTCCTTCCAACTCCCAGATTTTTTAAGAAGTTTCTCATTTCATTTTCTCATTAATTCAACCATGCACGTTAAATACAAATTTGCTGCAGCATAGCCTAATCCTCTGTTATTCAGCATGATAGTGACATTAGATATCACTAAAATTGTAAAAAAACAATTGCCATTTAAAGGGGAAAATGGTATGAGAAATACAATCGTTTATACCCCTGGACAAAAAACTCTGTAAACCTAAAAAGCTCTGAGGCATGTAATCCTCCCAAAAAAACATGCTAAACGGCATTAGAGAAAATACAGTATGTAGAAAACTTAACTCAATATTTAGTATATTTCTTTAAGTTTTAGATAAAATTCAATATTTCATTATTCATAGAAATTAGCCCACTGAATTGCACGAAATCTCTGCATCACAAGTTCTATGGCTTCTAGTAAATTGATTTGAAAGAAAATCTTAGAGTCAGGTGGTATGTAAGAAATCAATAAATAGTGCTTTCTTTCAACTGGAAATCTTAGCTTCTCAAAAATGCACAAAGACCAGTTCTTGACTGTAGAGAGAGACTCTCCAGACTAACTGAAGTAAGGATCCTTAATCCCATCAGAAGCCAGGGATGCGTGCTGAGAAAGCAGCATGCTCCAGGTCGTATCATAATTAGCTCTGCCTTTGGAGTTACAGTTTAACTTGATTTTCCTGTGGTCAGAAGCATAGATACTTTTGCATGCAGGTAAGCATAGGCTGGGGAACACTGGGCTTCTGGCACTCAGGAATGTCATCAACACTCCCTCGTCCCTGTGCTTTTTTGGCACTCTTGAGGATGATAAGGTCCTAGCTCCAGCTGTCTACAGGCTAAGTTCATGTGAGGCCACCATTTAAGACATCCTTCTTCTTGAAGAAACAGGCACTTCAAAAAGACAAATGGTTCCATTTTAAGAGAGGTGTTTAAAAAACATAACATTAATTGTTCCATAGACCTGCATTGCACACTGAGTGAGTCCAGGACAATTAAACTAAGCTACACGTGCAACTTCTCAACAGCAAGCAGTTCAAGGCTAGTCTTTATTACATTACTCACCCCTTGCATGCTGCCTTTATGCTTTAATCTTTTTTCTCACGGCTCATTCAAAGCACTGGTGCTAGGGGATGTCTTACAGGCACACCTTCTCCCGACTTGCTCTTGAGCTCCTGTGATAGCTGTGAAAGTTCTTTCGACTGGTGTGCTCCAAACTATCTTTTCATCCTCATTTTCTCCTCTGCAGACTCATTCTGACTTTATACATTCCCTGACTGTTCTCTTTCTTTGTTCTTGATGGTGTGCCTGTCCATGGCAGTTGCCAAGTTGTTTCATTTTCTACACATAACTGACTATCTTAAAAGCATTTATAAAGTAATCATAGATTCATATAACCATTTAGGTTGGAAAAGACCTTCAAGATCATTGAGTCCACCTGTTAACCGAGTGCTGCCAATTCCACCACTGAACCATGTCCCCTCAGTACATCTACTTGTATGATCAGAAATACTCAGTTATTAATTTTTGTGACAACGATGACTAGCTGGATTTCAATCTAAGATCAGATCTTTAAATACAAAGCTGATGGGATGGATGACTACCTCCTCCTATGCCAAAAGAATGGACCTACAGTCTTATCAAACATAGCTGTATAGAAGATACTTGGATTTACAGACAATATAAGATTTATCTCATTAAACAATGA
>VWZG01008360.1:344129-391437 GCA_013396735.1 Grallaria varia | reverse complement strand
AAGAGCTTCTGGCATTACTTCTCTTTTCCCAAAGACCTGGCACCACCCTTTTAGCACACAAGAGTGATAATTGTGATGTTTAAATGAAGTTTTGTAAGATGTTCTGTCATTCAGTTTGACCTTACAGTGAGAGACTGCACTCTCCTCTATCTTTTGAACATATTAACCACATTTGAATACATTTGACAGAATGGAGCCGCCTTGAACACATTAATTAAATTCTTACAGGTTTCACTAAAAAATAGGTGACTGAGTAGATCATTAAAGAATCATTTATAACTGAGGCCCTTACGTAACCAGATAGTAAGTCAGCATACCGTGGTTATTTGTAGCTGTACATATGTGCTGTTGTTTCTCTTCAGTCAAACACATCAGGTAGGTGGGCTATGGCGGTGACAAGGAAGAAAAACTAGTAGATGGGGAACAAATACATCGAAAAACTAAGGATGTTATTTCTGTTACTCATGCAACAGCTTTGAGTTCTAACAGCCAGCTCTAAAAGAACCCGAAAACACCCAACTCTCCCTTTTGGAATCAAGGTGAGATTTGTCATTCTGTGAGGTTTGTGTTGAATTCTCTGTGTATTTGCTGTGCTGCACAAGTCTTCAGATAATCACTAAAACTCCCACTGGTGCCTGGAATCAGGATCTGTATCTGTTTGTACATTGCAATCACGTGATTAGGAACACCATGAGTGAATCAAAATAGATATGATTTCACTCACCCAAAGCTCCTGAGATTTGGCCTTTACTGTTTTATCATAGAACTGTGTGTGCACACAGACTTTCTCACCTTCCTACACCTAGTCCTTTCAACCATACCTTTGCAGCACTGGTTTCAGCATAATCAGTTTTGTGGATTTCCCTTCACCTCATTCTCCATCTCTGCAGGGAACTATTTTGTGCATTCAAAAAACACAGTAACAAACACCTGCCATTTCTTGACTATTTTACTGAAGTCTGTCTCTTATTGGGTCCACAAACAACAGAACCTTTTCCAGCAGCCTACAGGTTTTTTCAGTTAGAGACACCACACTGTGTCACTACTAAAACAGTTACCCTGTAAGAAAATCCCTTCAAACAACCTGAATAAAGGAGAATTGACTATCTAAGGAAGTTCACTGATTATTATTATTTTTCTTATTTGATGACATTTCTCTGGTGTTCTGTCTGCAAACATAAACATTGTCCAGTACAATAAACAGCAACTTTCTAAGGATAAAGGGATGAATCTTCTCTGCTGGTCTTCCTTGGTGAGAGATTCAGCCTTTTTTTTTTAGGTTTGTGTGCAAGTTTACCCTTTTCTCACAAAGGAAACAATGAAAAACATAAAGATACAACACCCTTGATGTGCTGCTGCTATCAGTTCCCCATTCCTGATTATTTGTCCACAGCTAACACCTGTGCTTATTTTAAAATTGACAATGGGCAATTGAGAGCAAGTTCTACTTCAAAAGAGATGTCCATTGCCTACATACACCACAGATCTACTGAAACTGGATGAAAATCTTGTCTGTTTTTGTTTGAGTGTCTGCAATAAGAGTTCAGTGGCTGCTGGGCTCACACTAAAAGTTCAGAAGATTTGAAGACATCTGAGAAAACTTCTCCTTATTCATGCAGTAAACCTCTCTTCCTGCAACAAAACTTGACTACTGTTCTAACAGGTTTATTGTCTAGAGGGAAAGAATGTCATTTACACCAAAAGGTATGAAACCCAATATTGTCTCTGGTAATCTTATGATGGTAAGATTGAATGGTAACTCTTATGAGTCCCACAGAGACAGAACCATGTGGGCTCAATGCAATGGTGATAGACTGTCTCTTAAGTAGGATTGTGAGTGGTTCCCGTTCATTCTAACAGCTGGAACCTCAACATATCCTCTAGGTAAGCTGGCAAAGCAGCATTTTGTATCCTTTCCAAACTGAGCCCTCCCTGTCTTCTTCTTACACAAAGACATTAGCTGGGGAAAACACCCAGCAAAGAAGGTTCCGTGCAAAACACTGATTATTTTCCATGCTTCCCCTCACTAAGCAAGTAAACAGGAAGATGGTTGGCAGATGATGACAGATCCCAGTGCAAACACTTACTGAGAGGGGATTTCCATTGAAGATGATCAGGCAAAACTGATCTAAAACAGGGTAATCAGTTCAAAATCCATGTTTTGACTGGAAACTTTCAAGCTTACAGAGCTATAAACAAAGTCTGATATGAGAACAGGAGCAAATCTCTTTTTTAAAGTAACTTGGCCAATTGCAACTCCACTCCAAACTTCCACACGTCACATTCTCTTGAATGGTATTTCTTATCCTTTGCTGGTATTTGCAATAAAATCAAGCATCACTCTAAAAGAACTCACCTTTGCATGGCCATATACTCAGAATTAACTTCTTATACAACCCAATCCATATTTCAGCTCTTTTTAGATCATCTGTTTATATACAAACAGAAGACTTTGTACTCAAGAATAGAGAGGGGAAAATCTAATAGCAATACACTAGCAGATAGCATAACATCAGATGGAGTGAAGGACAAGTCAATGTATATATTGCTTGTTTCTCAAGTTAGAAGCTGTCTAGGTCTTACACACTATCTTCAGCTAATGGGCTTCAGGTTTACACAAGCCTTTGGAACTCAGTGCTGCACTTCACAGAAACTGGAAAAATCACTTTAGCATGAACAAGAATTCATTTGGAATTCCACACCATTTGTCTTCTGAGTTACTTCCTTTTCTCTTGCTTTGAGTTCTCCGATTAGTCTTACTTTTCCTTTATTTCATAGTCTACTTCTTGTACCTGCTCTATTCCACCCCGTGTTGCTGTCCTGTTTCCCCAGTGCCTTCTCTCCAGAACTGCAGGTCCCTGCTCAATCAGCTATCCCAACACGCTTTCACAATATGTCCAGGTGGCTCATACAACCCAGGTTTATATACACACAAACCTCCAGTTATCTCTGTCAATCAGGCTAGAACTGTGCTGGTGAAAATGGTATATTCAGAGGACAGATGTGTTTTCTGCTCACCTACATCCACATGCTGACACCCCCACCCCCCTTCTCCCAGTTGCAAGGCAAGAGTAAACATGACAAAAATCAGTCCCTGCAATGGCTGGCACCAGTTTGGATGCTTAAGACCAGAGTCAAGATTATTCAGACAGAAGAACGTGAAGCAGTACAATTAAACAGAGCATTTAACTTCGACAGTAAAGAGCTTTCCAAGGAGTAATAGCAAACAGAATAGACAACAAGCTTAGAATCATAGAATGGTGAGTTGGAAGGCACCTTCAAGAGCCATCTAGTTCCAAGCCCTTTGCCATGGGCAGGGATGGAAGCCACTCACTACATCAGGTTACTTCAATTCCCATCCAACCTGGCCTTGAACACTTCCAGAGGTGGAGCATCCACAAATTCTCTGGGCAACCTTCCCATCTGCTTCCCTCATGTACTTGGAAACAGCTTTACAGATATTCTCAACATGAATTGACTTCCAGGACAGCTAGTTTTATTCAAACTGCTAGACACACTCCTAGAACTAAAGCTGCAGATTCAGATAAACGGGCTTGCTCTGTACTTGTCTTTAAGCATTTTTAACACCTTTTCTAGCCACAAAACGCATCACAAAGAAGTTCAAATTAAGGCTTGTGTGCCTAGAAAATGTCTTTAATTAATCTCTCACTTGTCTGATTGAAAACAAAAGCAAACACTCCATTCAGCAAAAGCTATGTGGTATCAGCTCTCTGCTCTTTGGCCAACAAGGCCTTCTACTCTTCCTTAAAAACAGCTGCTGTTAGAAGACAATAAAAGCTTTACCAAACACATTTGTTGCGCTCCCATTTGCCATCATCTGCTTCCCACTTAAGTGTTGAGAATAAGATTCATGGCACAAAGTGTGTTGATTTTTCATAGTACAAAGAGTGAAAGCAACAGGATAAGACTGAACTTCCCGCGGCACAAATACAGAAATTGTATTTTGTCAAAACCAACAGAAGCATGTTTTAAATCTCTTTTTCTTATTGTTGTTTGGTTTGTTCAAACAATATTTTCAGAGGTGTCAAGGGCAGAAAGTGTAGATTTTGTGCAAAAATAAATGAAGTGGTCTCCACCACTAAATTAAGGTTGACAATAGTGAGAATATTGACAACAAAACTTGTTTGCTCATCAGGATCCAAAAGATTTTAAAATAACCTGACTCAGATCTATCCAGCTTCCGATTTAGAGATGCCAGATGCAGATATAAAAAAATACAGCTGATATTGTCTAACAGGGATTTCAGAGAAAAAAAGAGATTCTAGCCCAGACTTTTTATAACAGCAGAATTTCCAGGAGGAAACTTCATTTTCATTTGCTATATACACAGCTATATAAAGCACAAAATACATTAAAAAGAATGAGCATGTATAACTTCCTAAGCAAACAAACAAAAGCTATCATAGGAAAAGTGTATTTTCTGATGTACTTCTTGTAGTAATGTACAGAAAATAGAAGTACAGGACTAACTTCAAATAATGCAAACATTGCCAAAATAATAATGCATTTCTCCAGGTTTTACTGTATAAATAAAAACACTGTCTTCTTTTTCTACTGTAAATTATAATATTTTCAACACTTAACTAGGCCAGTGTAAAATGACCACCGGAAAAAAACATCACTGAAGACTACTCTTCCCCAATTCTATTGTTAGTTTGGTGGAGGAGCTGATTTGCATTCCTCAGGCTGCACTCGGAGTAGTCTGTCTTCACTGACAGAAAAGGGCACAGCCCCTGTGCCTGACAGTAGGAGTTTAAAATCAAGGTATTGTCACCATCCCATGTTTATGCACAGGATAAAAACCAAGGTGATTTCCATGAACCATGGTAAACAACCAGAGCAAGAAGCTTTGAAGGCATGTCATCTACTGATGTTAGCAACAAAATAATCATCCTGCCTACAAAATAATAGTTCTGGAGTTAACCAGGTATAGCAAAAGTATGAGCCCTCCTCCGTTTCTTTCTACACTCTAAATATCTGGACAAATGACATCTTCATCACTTCGTCTTGTTCTCTTGTGCACAAGAAAGCTAGCAAAATTTATTCCTTTTTATTTCTTTTTTTTTTTTACATAGAACAAAGAATAAAACAAGCAACATCCATAGAGACTCTTACTGACATAGAAACAAAAGATAACTATTAATTCCCGGTAAGAACCTGACTTAACATACCTGGGAGTAACCACGGTTGAAAATTTCACATTAAGTTGATTAACAGACATTATACAATAAATAGTATTTATACCACAAAAGCTGCTTACATACTACAAAAAAAAAAAAGTATATTTGAAAGGAAATGTGATTAAAAGTAGCAAAAATAGCTTGGCTGCATAATATTTTATTAAATTTACTCATTCATCATATAATTGCTCTGTGGATGTTACCTCCCATGCAGTTTAGGTTCCCTTAACAAACACCATGTGAAATATCAATCAATCGTGTTCTCACTCTGTCAGCAGTGTTACTTACAGCTAGCCTGGAGTTCCCAACACAGTTTCCTCTGGAAGGATTAGGCTTAGCTACCCTGTGTCTCTCCCTCCTCCCTCCACTCCCTGCCTTTGTTCCCAGTACAGTTTCATAGGGGCATACTTCAGCTGTTCATGAGTCGTATTTCAGACTGTTAGTGACAAATAGTATCTCTGCTTCCAACAGGTTGTTGCAACAGAGGAGACTGTAGGCACATCCTGTTCCATACCTTGCCTTGTCTTTAGCAGTGCAGCCAGGAGGTCTCATGAAAAACATTTTTGTTTGACTTTGCCCCGCTAAGAAAACCTTATACCTAAATGACGAACAGGGAGGAAACTCTTCTCCACTCTGCCTGGGGGGCTGTGCGTGACTTGGAGAACTGTTCAACGCTATGCATTGCTTGGGACTCCCAGCATCTGAAGGGGCTATCATGTTGCTCTAATAAATACCTTTGTAAGTTATACCTTTCTTAAGTGCCTTTGTTATCATGGTCATAACAGACCGGTACATCCTGGTGCCAATCACATCACTTCAAATGTCAAGTACAAGACAAACAGATCAAAGATCAAGTACAAGAGGTCAAGGTATCTCGATGGATCATCAGAGAAGTTGAGAAAAAAATCTAACACTAAACAAAATTCACTACAGTAAAAGAAGATAAAAAAAATCATTTCTATAGGTCATTGACATAAAAATTTACTCAGATTCCTCACCTTTGGAGGCTTTGTTGGCTTTCATTCTGAAACACTCTTCTAATAACCTTCTCTTCCAAGGCATGTTCCATCAGCTTTATGTTTCTCCAGTCGTATGTTTCCTGAAACTTGACTCCCATGTTTACAAAGTAAGGCAGTGTGTTTTACCATGACATTATTACACCACAATAACAATGACATTGATAAAATCATTGTGCCCACTGCATATCCCCAGAGATTAACAAAGCAAATGAATTTGGCTTGGCTGTAATGGTTTCTTGTGCTGGATAAAATCCCCGTGTCCTGAGACTTTCTGTTCCTTCTTTCCTTGCTCAGTTTCTCTTGACCTAACTTTGAATCTTTTGAGAGGTGTGGAAACATTGAACAACCCAGTGGTTGCTGAATCTAAACAACTCAATTTAACTGGCTGATACTCAAGCATACTCAGTAAATATTAATCCTATTAATTAACCAGCACTGTTTTCGGTGCCATACAAACGAGCTATCATTACAAAAATACAGAGCTCAAGGCAAGGTGAAAGAGTATTCTTTATTTTTCAGCTCTCTTATTTTTTTTAATTTAACAAGTGACTAGATTTTCCAGCAGCAAATCTTTGTAATAATTAAGCAATGATAGCTTGCTAACAAAGTGGCTTAAACAAAATATCACCTTTACCACTATATCATCTTGAAATTTCACTTTCTCAGTGCCAGCTTTATTGTTTGAAGAATACATTGTAATGTGTTACCGTTATACACCTTTATATGGCACTTTTCCTCTTCCTGGTTCAAGGCTTCTTTTGAAAGCCTTTCTGAAAAGGCTTGTTTTGCAGATATTTGAGTTAGGGAAAGAAAAATATTAAAACTTCTTTCATTATGAAAATACCCCAAAAACCCAACAATAAACAATAAAAATAACTGCATTCCTGTCTCATGCATAGAATCTCTTTCAAGTGTTCACTTGAATGATTATCACCAAAGAAAGATCATTTCTATTTAGTGAAGGACACAATATAGAAACCATGGGAATAAAGCAAAAAAGAGTAGCCAAAGAAGCCAACTGGGGTTTTTATTTTACTTTATTTTAATAGATAAATGTAGGGAAGTTTCCCTCTTTTGCCTCAAAACATTATTCATTTTCCAAGTTTTGTACTTGAAATTCAACAAGGTTGTTTTCACTTGAACATCTTCCCTTGTGACTCGGGGCAGAGGGGGAAAGGGGTTGGCCAAGGTCTTTGTTTCCCAGCTCACAGCTCAGATACTCAAGAATTTGTAAAGATAATGCCAGGGGAGAGTAAACTTCAGTGTAACAAAGATCTGAAAACAAGAAAATAATAACTAAAGAGCTTAAAAGTTTGTCACTTCATAACTCCAAAGTGTAATACCTCAACACAGATATATGCATGGTTTTCATAAAATCCCATCCTTTCTTATTTTTCCTGCTGTTTGTTTTTCCCAATTGACCAATGAGAAAATTTTTAAACTTTATACCAGATGATTCTGTGCTTTTTTTTATTGTCCTTATTATCTGCAATTTGAAGATGTGATAAAAATGTTCTGTAAAGACACACATCTGAAAAATAAAACCTGAATAGAATGTGACTATATGTATAAAGGCATTACTGAGCAGTTGGAGTAAGGAAGCAATGTGCAAGGGATAAACCCTTGTGCCTGGACTGTCCTTAAAATGCATGGTTTCAGAAAATGGCTGCAAAGGCTTTGCATGTTACTAAAAGAAACAAAAGCATTAAGTAAAGCTACAGAGGGGAAAACTTGTACCCTCATAACTGCCAATCATCAATATAGACTTTATCCATCACTGCAACATCACTCTAACTCCACCTTGGTCCTTTTGTCATAGGGATAGAAGACAGAACATCATTAATTTGTCCAGCTTCTGAAACCTCATTGATCAATTATGATTTTATACAAACAAATGGAAATGTACACCTAATTAGCAGTTCTCCAGTATAAGTGCTAGAAACATCAGCAAAATTTTGCCAACAATAGGTTTAAATTACAGTAGGATAGCTTTCGAGTTCAAAGTACACAAGTGAAAAAACTGTGTGGGAAAGAAAGGGTTCAAATTACAGGTTTTTGCATAGTCTCATTACATAAAACCACACACTGTTTGGAATTTCTTCCATTGCTGACTTGACAAGTTTCAAAATCTTCACACATGTCACAACAATGCCATTTTTTCCAGCCAGATCTGATGTTGGGCTTCACCAAGCTATATTGCATGAACACAGTGACATTCCTGTTATTCCTGCTGATATGTGTGCAGCACAGTACCTCTGCAAACGCGGAATTGAAAAGCTTTCCTATGTTATTGACAGGAATTGAATTTGGCATAACCAATCACAATCAGTGGGATTTTTCTGACGTTTGTTTCACATACATGTCCAGAGAGACTGAAATTCCCCTGTCTATTTAATGATGCTTACCAAAAACCTTCAAATTGCTAATAATAAAAAGTTTATGATAACTCAACATTATGGAAAACAGGCTGCACGGAATTTCCTATGCGTATATTTTCATTATATTTGATATGACAGATACATAAAAACATGCGGGATCAGGTATATCCAGCCTCAACAGTCATGTGCTATTTACAGGTCAGACTTTTGTACAGTTTGGAAAACAAGCATGTTAGTGAACAGAGAATATGCACAAAAATCTTTTCAATTTTGAATTCAAATGTAACTTAGTTAAAACAAATGCAGCAAAATATTTTTTCCTCGCATATTTTGTTATGGGAAATTGGAAAAACTCAAAGGGTATGTTCAATTATTCATGATCATTAAAAAGGGAATGAACAAGCAAGTTCACAACATGAATACAGTTTTCAAAGTGAAAAGGGGAATAAAGCACAAATTGGCAAAGTGCAAGTAAGGTACACAATTGTCTGAAAGAATAGAATTATAGGCAGAAAGACCAAGCTAAACGGGGAATGAACAGCTAAGTCAGTCCGATCCTTTGGGCTTAATGTCCTTAAAGAAGTAAAAGCCAGCAAAAGCATCCCTGAAATAATATCAACCAGGGTTTCCTTAAAACAAGGGGAGAGGGGGAGAGCAATAAATAATTGGAAGGTGCTTCCTAAGTAAGATTCATATTTAACAGCATATTCTTATTTGAAGTGCACTACTATTTCAAATGACATACATTTGTGAGATCTTTACAGCACCTCACTTGGGGCATTTTGAAGATGAGGAGTACATACTGCAGAGCATACAACCAAAATGCTGAGTATGTAAACACTAAATTCCACTTCCTGATAGCTACAGAGATGCTAAGAACTGATAGAAGTACTTTGAATAGTGAAAATATACATACTTAAATTATGGACTTGCTTTTCAACCAACTGGTTATTTTCTCAAATCCCCCAAACCATATTAACACTTTAGCTTAGCTTCAACTGATGTTCTTATAAATTTGTCATACAAACATCCTTCATCAAAGCTTTCATGGAATTCCATAATACAAAAACGCACACTGATTTTGTAATGAGTGTACAGTAAAACGTGAGATATGTACTAATGCTTTTCTGTCACTGAATCACCACTAGAAAAATTACCTCATTCCAGAGGGGGAAAAAAAGTGTGAATTCCACATCTTATTCAGTGTATCATGTTACTACTGGGTATAGCTGTACTAAACATATAAAAGTCAGGTTATATGGTAAGGCTACAAAAATGAAAGCAGTCATGGAGTGGGAAAGGCAATGAGTATTAAAAAGAAATAGGGATTGACATGGAAAAATCTCAGTTCTGGGAGAAATTAATTGTATCACAGATTCTATAAAATCACATAGAAAAGTCATTAAAATCAAATCAGTGTTACTCATAATAGTGTGTCATAGAACTATATGGGCATACCCCACTTAACACAATTATACAATTCTATACAGTGCTTCATTACTACCCCAATGTACACTGATACAGGACAGCCAGAAGTCTTTAAAGTGAAATACTAACCAATGAAAGAGGGGCTAATAGAATGGTTAACAGTGAGGGAATATAACACTACTGATGAAAGTGAGTACAGACTTGTCATAAATTTCAAATGCCAGGTGCTATCACAGACTTTGAAATTGGCTTGGAAAAATGATAGATTCAGCTTAAGCCCACAGAATTGCACACACTTGGACTGCCAAAGGCAAACACAAGAGGTCAAGAAGTAACTTGTCTAATAGAAGCACCTCACAAAACATCCCCACTGAACAACAGGAGAAAAGACAACTTTCATGCCTTCCTGTAATAGTTACAGATGCACATAATGGCTTACGGTGCTCTCAAACATCAAGTAACAAAAAAGAAGGAAAATTAAGTTCTCTTTACCAACGCAAGCACCACACAATCAACTGTAAGCAATCTTTTTTATGGAGAGAGATTTGCAAATATTAACAAGTAAAACCCAAGATTAAGCTGTCTTGGAGGGAGGATAAGACATTGCTAAACTATTTTACATAAATGACACACCAAACAACAGGAATGCAGGGAAATTATGATTTCAGACACTATTTTTTTCCCTTACTGAAGATGTATATGGGATTGCTAATGGAAGTAAGGAAGTTAATAGAGAAACCTAGTTTGATGGATGTATTTTAGTCAAGCTGCTGGGTTCAAAACTGAGATAACTGAAGTTTCATAACCAGTGATCTACAAGAGATTACACTAAATTATCTGTCTGCTCACAAAATATATTGAACTCTTATATTGTCTGTGTTGCACATACACCTTACTGAATTTCCTTCTGTACAAGTTCAGAATTTGATTGGGTTTGGGTTACAAATTACAATATCTTCCTAAAGAACAGGAGCTTATTTTACACATTTGTAGGAACATTTAAATACTGATGATATCAGCAAGAATCATCCAACAAATTATTTTCCCATTTCAGAATCAGCATCAGTAAATGCAATTGATTCTATCATCACATAAAACAAATTTGGGAACAGAGAAATACATCTTTGACTCAATGCTTGCATTTATATGACCAAAGAAAAATCCCTGAGCTATTTCCATCAGAGACTGCTTTGCATGTCATAAAGATTTACTACAGTAAGCAAAATACATAACTATCTGGCAAAATGCATAACTATATCTTTTCAAGTTCACAAGTGACCACTCATGAAAGATCCAGGAAAAATATAATTTCCTTCTTCTCCCTATGATTCCAGCCTCTCCTCTCCAGACATGTTCAACCTGGCCCTAGTTAAAAAACAGTAGCCAACATGCACTAGAGGATTGTGCTGAGAACCCTGCGAAAGACTTTAGGGTCTGGAATAGGCAATGCCTGCTCTACTTGTTATACCCTGGTGTGTTGGCAGGCGCAGCCTCAAAGAAACCAGTCTGAGAAACCTGTAGGTTTGCATGAGCAACAGCTCTAAGGGAATATGCCTGGGTGCCCTGTGTTCACCTGCGCTGCATACTGGTGCATGTTATGAAAAGATAACACCCAATCTCTCTAGAGAAGATGCATGAAGAAGGCCCAAGGGTATTTAAGAGAGGAGGAAGCTTCCCATGAGCAGGTTCTGTGCAGTATACTCTGGGGAAGTCCACCCAGGATGCATCTGTTGTTGCATGACAATGCAGTTCCCAGCATCTGAATGGATGCAAGCTTTACTTGTTATCTGTTGTTCCTCTTTTGACTTATTAAACCATCTATTTAATTACTCCATTTGGTTTCAGGTCTTTCTTACAGAATTTCAGAAAACCCTCTACCCCTCTCTCTCTCTCATCATCTATCTCCTTGCAGTGCAGAACAAGGTTGCAGACGCTATTCACATACAGAAGTTCTTCAAAAACCTCTTATGACTTACTCATCCTCTCAAGCCTCAGTAAAACAACAGAGTACAACTTTTGTTTATCCATCCAAACCTCATTAAACTAAATTCTGCACAGAACTTTGTGTGTATATATATATATATACACACACACACATATGTATCTAACTACAAGAGTTTAAGAAGGTATCCCTTCTGACTGACCATTATACTCCTCTGCCAGAGATGATTTCTTTGTAACAGGATTGATGCAAGTGCTGAATACCCTGGGGATCATAACTTCTAAAAGACTTGGGTAGCATTCACCATTGCCGTAGCATCCCAAATTACTGTAATATTTTTATTTTAGGGAATTTAATTCACAGCCCTGAAAGATGAAGCTACTACAATGCCTTTTACTTATTTTAAACAATAATGGAAAATAATGGGGGGAGGACAACACATGCCACCCATAGATAAGCTTACCAAATTGCTCATAAAACACCCTAAGCAATACTACTGCTTTAGCTGTACAGGAACATGGAAAACACAAACTGTCAGATGTAATTGTAGCAGAGAAAAACATGATATTTTTTAAACAGCCTGAGGGCTCTATCAATCACTCAACTTCTTTTAAATTTTAAAACCACATGAAATCAATGGTACATCACTAGGTCTAGGTTTTATGTTTTTATGTAACAACTTTAGTACCTACTGTACTGAATCTGGGTCCTTTCCTATTATTTGGAAAGAAACACTGAAAACATTAAAGAGAGACCACTACATATGCAAATACCCATCTACTCCAGTTACCCGTAAGTCCTCTTATTTATTTCAGGATGAAGGTTTCCCCCAAACTTCTAAGTTTGTGACTCTCCAGGTAAACCGGCTGAGAATGCTATAGCCAGGTCTGCACAGACTGAATAAAGATACGTGTTTCTTTGGATAGTTTCTAAGCATACACCATGCAAAAAAAAAAAAAAAAAACACAAAAAAAAAAAAAAAAAAAAAAAAAAAAAAAAAAAAGGACGAAGAACAGAAACTAAGTACAATATACAGCATTTTCAGAAAGTGAAAGTTCACCTCTAATACCTTTCACTTTTTTCCCCCTGTTACAAAGACACTTTCAAAATAGGAAACTAAGGAAGCAAAAGGTGAGTCTTTGAAATAGAAACTGCAAATGATGAATGAATACAAATGATGAGTACAAATACACAAACACCATCAGCATCTTATCAGAAAGGAAAACCTAAATATTTCCTTACTATTTAGTGCAAAGACAGAAAGTGGGATAGGGGTGGGAGGGAGGATCTACTGATTCAGTCCACCTTATATCAGGGCAAGTATCAGCTACTTAATTTAGTATGGCTGGCAAAATGCTCCCTGGCTTTTCTCATACAGAAGCTGCTCTTAAACTATTGGTGAGTCAGAGTAATTTCCAGTGCTGTGCTTTAAGACTGTAAACATGTAGGTCAGCAGTGAGGCATGAGCAGCACAAACAACTGCGCCATAGGGGCTGAAAGGAAGGCTGAGGCTGGATCCCCTTTTCCCCATCCCAGTCTAGGCTTTCTTTTTCTAAATTCTATTTCTAAAAAGTTGCTTTTTACATAAATCTATTGAGCATTTTTATGGGACTGTTCAGAAAACTGTCAGTTTCCTATTTCCTCGCTGACACACTGGCTTCTGTGATTTGTCACAAAGATTATCTCTGTCATATTATGTGACATAATACAAAGAAGCACAGAAAATGTGATGTGACATGTGAACCAATGCGCTGAGCCAGAAGGGAAATTTAAAAGCAGTGCATATCTTAAAATGGAGTTGGACCCTTTCTGCCCTACTCTATCCTTCCCCTTCCCCAACCCCAAATTTTTTCCCTGCGAAATGGTGAGAATCATCTCTTCCACAACAAGCAACAAATTCTACTTGTAGCATTGCCTGTGAAAAACAAGTGTTTTCTTATAAATGGAAGTGATGGCAATTGATTTGTTATTAGTGCAGTCCAGAGTCTGAAATCACATGTGCATGGACTCTTCCTCAAGTGGGTACAGAAATAAGCTACCAAAACCAAAAGCAATATTTGGAGAAGACCTATGAATAAAATTGCAGTGTGTAAGCAGTCATCAAATAAGGTGAGATAAAAAAAGGCTTCAACATCTGTGGGCAACATAATGCCATGAAATCAAAGATGCATCCTAAGAAACAACTATTTCTTCCTGAAATAACCTTTGCTTTCTGCTTTATGAACAGTTGCATACTGCAGATGCATGTAGCATTCCACACATCCACAGAGCCAGCTGAAAATGGGCTAGTCACCAGAAATTTAAGTGCCTACTTGAAAGGGAACATGCCACTCTAAGACTGAGAACCATAGGATATTTAGAATCACAGAATATGAATGTCTTCCAAAATAACACATCGGAAAAGGTATCAAGACTGTAATGTAGTGTAATATTACTACTATGCCTTTTGGAGAAAACAGGCATCTACATTGTATAGGTAGGGTTTTTCAATAGCAGAAAGTAATTTTATTATCAGGCTTATTTTCATTTGCAGTACTACAGTGGTATCTTTGTGCCCCCTCCTTTATCACCCAACAACTCCTGTTGGCTCTGGCACACAAAGAGGAAAAAACCACCATGATATATTCCCCATCATCAATTGTGAACAGTCCTGGAGTTAGAGAAACCTATTCTTTCAAAATCTGAACTTGGAGGTTTTTCTGTAGTAACATTTTATTCTGAGAGGATGTTTCTTTTTCACATAACCTCTTTTATAATATCATGACACTGGATAATAAGAATAATTCCAGGAGAGATATTCTATTATTATTCTACAGTAAGAATATTTTTAATAGTTACTTCAATTAAACTTGAGGATTACATTAAAGTGTGGAAAAAACCTCAATTTAAGGCAAGAATTTAGTCAAGTTTCAAGAATAAATTCTCCAAATATTTGGACGATCAGCTGGAAATTTTAGAGTTACTGTATCTCAAGAACCACAATATGGGTAATAGCCTATTCGTAAAAGAAGCAATATGGATTTCTAAGTAATCTTAAAAATACTAAGAATACAGGAATCAGTGTGCTCTCTGACTTAAATTCCATTTGCTCAGTATCACTGTATATTAAATAGGTTATATACAGGTTACCTCATAATAATGTCATCACTTTCCTATTTTAACAAGTGGTAAAAACTCTGTGTACTTGGGAGGACATATGCAGGACATAACATTTTAATCACCTTTACTCTGTAAATTTAATGAGTATAATCAAAAAGTCAGTTAAAAAAAAACCTCAAATCCCAAAGCAATGTCTTCATTGGAGCAATTTTAACCTACAATTTATAAAACCAGATTTAATAGTTTATGTTAAAAGAATGAGTCAGTGTAGACTATCATTTAATGTACAGTATATTTGAGGACTTTCCACTTAGAGACGTTGTGTTTCTCTCTTTTCTTACTGAAACCCTCATAAAGCTTGTTTAAAGTAGTGCTTGTTAATATGTATATAAACATTTCCAGATTTTCATACCGAAGCTTCTAAAGAGTTAGAAAATAAAATTGTTTCCCTGATCAAAGAGGCAGCAGACATTAACAACACCACAGAAATTATAATTAACACTCAATAACAGCAGTCCTGTAACCTCAACACTGTTCAACACCATAGGGCCAGACTCCACCTATACACTTTATGTTCACAAAGAGTGAACATGGTCAAGATGGATACACACACAGAACTCAGGGATTGAAAACACCCACAACCTAGGACCCCTAAGTCTGGACAGGAGAAGCCTGACGAAAGGTGGGACTGCAGATAATAAAGCCACAAAAGTGACAGGAAAACTGTCATTCAGCAAATCCTAAGTTACAAGAATGTATTTGACACCTAATAAAACCAGTGGGAGATAGCCCAAAAAAGATATAACTGTTTCTTTGGACAGCAAGCAGAGAACTTGCAGCCCTTGCTGCCACAGGAGGCTGTGAAAGCAGATGATATTAGCAGGCTTAATGACAGATTAGCCACATTCAGAAACCCTGCATGGTGACTAAAAGGACTGGACAAGGATGAACCCTCTGATGCATCTGATACAGCTGTAGAACCTGGAAAAGTATAAGGATAAAGGACCAGAGAACATGTACAAGCACACAACTCTTCTCTCACCCACCTCTCCCAGAGTCACCATTGGAGACAGAGCATGAGGACTAGCAGAGTGCCACTCTGAGATAGGAGTGTATTTCTCAAAATTTTCTTTCATTGACTGGGACCTCTGTCAATGAGCAAGTAATTTTTCTTTTTAATAGCATGCCTTTCTGTCCGCTGTGGTACTTGACATAGAAATGTCATGGACCCTCTTATCACAGGGAAAAAAAACAGCAGCATCCATTACTATTTCACATAAAAGCCTTAATGTTTACTGTATGTCTGCTTGCTTGCTTATCTTACAGTGGTTTTTAACTGGAATTTTGCACACACTGACCATGCAGAACTGTACATGCAACATGAAAACATGTTCCTTTCCACGGTATGCCAAGCTGGTGTTCTGAAGACACAATTCAAGGTTACTGAAATCCAAATCTCTTCCACTAGCTTTGCTTTAGGTAGATAATTCTGACAGCAGTTGTACCACGCAGCCTTGTTAAACTGCACTGAAAGGGTAACCGAAGTTACATTCTACCCAAGGAGCAAGCAGAAGATACGTAGATTCCATATTTTCAAGTCAAATTACTTTTGCCACACCACAATAGCAATCTTTCTTTCAAGTTAGTCAATGAAAGATGCATGGCACATCAAATTCCCTTCATTTTTATACTCCTGTTTCCCCCAAAGGCAAATGAAATGACAAGCATGAATTCACTAATTATGATTTAAAAATTGACTAGTGACTACTTTGTGCTTACACCATAAATAAAATATAAATATAGGAGATCTTAGTCAAGGTTAATAAATGTTCAGAATTTGTGGCATTTGCAAGTAAGAGTCAACTGTGAGATTTTTGTTTCACATAAAATACATAAAGCATATATCTACTACAACATTAATTGCAGTAAAAACTATACACAATACAACATTTGGACACATGTTTTCTCATTCCACTTCTGAAAATCTGTCTTTTGTATTGCCACATACAGTATGTTAAAAAGGCTTAACAACTTAATTTAGAAGAGGCTTTCTACAGTGTTCCATGCTCTTACAATTAAAGCAAACAGTACTAAGTGGCAAATCTTACAGCCAAACTAAGAAGTACTGAAGACCAAAAATCACAATTAAATTATTAATTTCAATGTGATGAAAAAGAAAAGAACCAATATTTATCACACTTTTCCAATAACACATTAATATTTACAATCACTTCATATTTCCTGGTTTAAAAGCAAAACACTTTCCAAATTGTGTTCTTTCTCAGCTTACCTAATCATGTATATAGCTTACTAAGAAAATGAAGTTACCAAATGTATTGTTTTGAATGTGTTCAGATTCCATAAAAATTTCTAAAATTTGACAAAATGAACTGATTCTGCTGTGCAATACAGCTCAACAGAGGAAAGTGTAATGAATGACCTGTTAATATCTCATCATTCCTACAGCTGAAGTATTCAGTAGAGATTATTCACAGCACAGAACAAGAATTCCTTGATAATGAAGAAGCTGGAAGAAGCTGTTAGCAAGGAGACAGACAGACGTGTATGTAACACTGATTTCTAATCTGTAATACCTCAGGTTTGCGAGGCGAGTTCCACCAAGGCCAAGTGCAAGGTCC
This sequence comes from Grallaria varia, assembly GCA_013396735.1. Lineage (NCBI taxonomy): Eukaryota > Metazoa > Chordata > Aves > Passeriformes > Formicariidae > Grallaria > Grallaria varia. Next base: position 373,731 of record VWZG01008360.1, on the reverse strand, counting down.
TGCACCTGGGTCGGGGCAATCCCAAACACAAATACAGGCTGGGCAAAGAATGTACTGAGGCTAGCCCAGAGGAGAAGGACTTGGGAGATGAGGCGGACAAGAAGCTCAACATGACCTAGCAATGTGTGTTTGCAGCCCACAAAGCTGACTGTGTCCTGGGCTCCATCAAAAGCTGTGTGGCCAGCAGGGAGCAGGAGGGGATTCTACCCCTCTTCTCTGCTCTGGTGAGACCCCACCTGGAATAATACATTTACCTATGGAGCCTCCAACATAAGAAGAACACGGACCTGTTGGAGTGAGTCCAGAGGAGGGCCACAAAGGTGATCAAAGGGCTGGAGTACCTCTCCTGTGAAGACAGACTGAGAGAGCTGGGGCAGTTCAGACTGGAGAAGAGAAGGCTCCAGGGGGCTCAGACTTTCCAGTATCTAAAGGAGACCTTCAAGAAACCTGGAGAGGGAGACATTTTACAAGGACAAGAGGGAACGTCTTTAAACTGAAAGAGGATAGATTTAGATTAGATATTAGGAACCAATTCTTTAATGTGAAGGTCCTGAGACACTGGAACCAGTTGTCCAGAGAAGCTGTAGATGTGGTATCCCTGGAAGACTTCAAGGCCAGGCTGGATGAGGCTTTGAGCAGCTTGGTCTAGTGGAAGGTATCCATACCCATGGCAGGGGGATTGGAACTGGATGATCCTCAAAGAGGTACCTGTGGTAGCTTCAATACATAATTTCACTCTGCTCAGTTCTCTTAAATACCAATACCACTTCAGTGTATTATTAGCATTTAAACATTCATCTCTGACTTCTGAAATTCCTCTACAATTAGAATTACCACTTTATGCAGCATCCTGAAGAAGAAATTTTACTTGTCCCTTCATTTAATACTCAATACCTGTCTGTGTTTGGGACACTGAGTCTGTCTGAATAAGCGCAGTTATTATACCTTCTTTCATAAGAGTTAATAGTTTTCTAGTAGGAATTTTTCTCTCCTCCCTAGGTTTCATTCATCTTTAGAGGCCATCTCTGTTCTTCTTATAAAGACAAGAGATCAGGTATTATCATATTCAAATACTTTGTTCTATTAAACAGATCTCAATTTTCATGTTAGAAGGGAAGGTATAAATGGCCAACAACAAAACATAAGCAAAGGCAAGTTGGTTTGATTTGGGTTTGTTTTTAAGAAGAAAAAACATATTAAGTTGAATTACTTAGAAGAAAACATTTTAAACATCTAAATGATACATTCAAAGCAAATTGAAAATAGCGCAATACCTCCACATAATATATATGCATGAATATAGGCTACAATTGGCAGTACTCCTTAATTGAAAAAATAAGGGGGAACAAATTAAATTATAAATGCCATATAATAAAAAATAATTTAAAAAAATCTAACAGACTTTTTCTTTAGAGCTCAAAGAACACATCAGAGAACAGTAAATTAATCAGGTGCCCTGTCTGAAAGAAAAACTAATCACACATGGAAGTCAAATTGGGCAAAGTAGCTAAGTTTAATGAAAGAGGGAATTTGATAATGTTGGCACATATTACAGCAACATTTTCAAAATAGGCTATTTCACTCTGAATAGTTAAAATGCTTCATTTTTAACATTTTGTATATATTTCAACATTTCCAAGGGTATGTCAGCAAGTTGAATTCCTCCCATGATCTTTTCAGAAGTCAGACTCATATTAGACGGAAAAAAATATTACCCAATCCCTCTTCCTATCCTCAATTCAAACCAAATGAACACTTACAGAGTGAGCAGAGCACAAGGAGAATATAACCCTCAGGACATAATTCTTATATTATCACCAAAAATATCAATTCAGAGCCCTGTGACCTTTTATGGAAGTCGATTCCCACCCTTTACAGTGGGCTCCTACCAAAGCTATCACTTTTTTGATGAAAACCTTCTGGTGTTAGTAGAGAAGTATATCAATCTCAAATTATAGGTTGCAGAAAGTAAAGGAAGAAAGCAAGTATATTTTTCTTACTATTTTGACAACATACATGACTAAGAGCAAAAAAAACGTTTGCATTTTGGTTTACCTCCTGAACTAAAACATAGATCTTGACAATTGTTTCCCTTTCTTTCCCAAAGAAGTTTGCATCCATTTTGATTCAGACAAGTCCAAGCCCTAAACACACTGCATTTGGGGAAGCAAAAACCTGGCACGCTGTAACAAAGCCGAAAACTTTCATCTTCAGGAATTAGTACTAAAAGTCAATGGAAAACAGTTTGGATTAACAAAACTGCCAGAGGCAGAAACAGCAGTGGCAATAGCTCTATTTTCACCCTGTAAAGCCTGCTGTTTCACTCTGCATGGACTAGCAAAATACCGCCAGCAGTAAAATACTGCCTTACAGACACTGACAGCAACATATCCTGCAACACCTATGTTGATCATACCCGAAAAACCACACGCAACATCTACCACATGATTAAAATTATACAGTATCCCTCTGAAGGCACAGAATACCTGCTTGAAATTAAGCTTTATCGAGGAAAGAAAATATAGGACAAAACTACCCATGCATCGGATTCCTTATCAACAGGAATATAATCGTTTTCAGCAACCAACACTCCCCTGGTGGAAAAACAAAATAAAAGTAGCTACTATTTATCTGCTAAGCTGATGCTATAAATGTTTTTTTGAGAAAATGAATGAGGATGTGTGTGCAGGTCTCATGGAAAATGCAGACAACATTTTCTTCAAGTAAGTTCTGTTTTGAACCAGACCATATTATTAAGTCTCACTAAAGAGAAGTCTCTTTTGATTTAAGTGACAGGATGCAATCTGATGGAAATGAGTTGGAAGAAATCTCACACTGAAGTAAAGCACTCTTCAGGCAGAATAAAACAAACAGGAAGGAGATCATATTTAGGATTTACCATTCACATCACAACAAAATGAGGGGCAAAGTATACAAAATGCAGTATGAGGGGATGAAATGTTCCAGTACATGGCCTAATCTTCAGAAAAGGCGAGCAGTTCCAACAAAAGATGGACATGTTAGTGTTTTTATACATTTCAGTTAAATACTGACTTCTCTAATTTACAAACAGATATGGATATAGAACACAAATGCCCCATTAAGGATTTAGAAAGCCTTAATGAATTTTTTCCTTAAAAACACAGAGCTCCTCTTATCTTTCTGTCATCACAAACAAGCAAGTCAAAGCCTCCTTTACTTAACTTGGGTGACATGCTGTATCTGGCATGCTCCACTTTGCATGTTCATGCATTAATATGGCAAAAATTGTGTCATGGAGCAAAGCACCACCTTTGCAAGTACAATGACTAAAAATATCAAGGGATTCTGACACACCTGACACATTCAAAAAAAAAAAAAAAAGTCAAATCATCACCAACCCCCTGTACAAAAAATTTGAACTGACGAAATAAAATAAATATAAAAAACCCAATCCTTCCAGCAATCAGGTGCAAAGGTGGCATGGATAAGGAGTCTGCTTTTGCTGTTAAGCTACGGTTGCAAAAACTCAGGCACTGCCTTGACAAATATAAAAGAAATGCAACTCTGAAGTTGAACAAAACCATATGTTCTGGCACTTATGTAATAGTGGAACAGGTGGCAATAATACAGGTGTTTCATTGCACTGCCTTAAGGGGGTTTTTTGGCAGCTTCAATGGAAGAAGCGACCAGTCGCTTACCGTTCTTGATGCCAAAAGAAAAAACAAACCCAAAACCAGTGATACATGACTAGCAAAGAAACACAAAAAGAGTCCACAATTTAATAAGCAGTTCTAACAGACACCAATGCTGTGAATTAATTTTGCATCACACCTTTACTAAGAACACTAAAGAATACATTATTGCCAGGCAATAACCAGCATGGAAAGTAACATGAGCTTATCAATATAAGAAAAGGGAATAGTGTAGCCCTTAAAAAAATTAACTATTTGTGGGAGCAACACTTTTCCTCTGAAACAAAAACATAGGCACACAAATCATGCTAGAATTAAATACAAGTCAAATAATGGGGTTTGATTGTTGCCAGAGCCTTTACTGTTTTTGGGGGTATTTCCATCTCAAGAAAACATCAGCAGCCTTTCTCAAAATAAAAAAGAATTTTAAAACACTTCTACAAACACCACCAGAACTCACAAAATGTTAACACATTCACCAATGTTTAAAACATTCCTTTCTTCTTCTGAAAAGAATTGTATTCTATGTCCATCCCAGTAACATCACTTCAATTACAGAGCTATTAATAAAGAGCTGTTCAGAAAGCATTACATCCATACATCCTTATTTATATGTACCAACCATTTATTCATACAAATATATATATATATATATATGTGGGAGAATTTCTTGCAGAAAATGGACATGTGAGCTATCCAGCCTTGCTGGATGCAGTTGTGCTACTGGACCTTTAAGGCGGCTGTGAAAATTATTTTAAGGTGTGCTGCAGTTATCAGCATGGGAAAAGAATGCAAACATTCGCAGACACTGGAGCAGAAGCTTGAAAAACAGCGGCTGGGAAGAGTGATCACATGGACTGCTGTTATCCACCAATGGAGTTGCTTGCAGTAGAATTAGCCAATCACAGGGTGGCTTGTAGTGTATGTGTGGTGAAGGGCTATATTGGGGGGGGGTTGTTTTCAATAAACGGCATTTCACCTAATTGTATCGGTTTTGGAGCAGTGTCCATTCAATCCCTTGCAATATACATAAGCTTTTTGAACACTGGTGTTGCATAATGTGAACTAGATAAGACTTTGTAATAAGAATGTATGTAAAAGTGGGTAAACACAACGCTGCAGCAGGACCCTCCTGAAGAGTGCAAGACTGCAGTAGCTTTGAAGGTATTGGAATAGGATTATAATGGAATCCCTGCTTAATGAAACGATCCATAACTGATAGCACTGTAGAGCTTCGTTTAAAGAGTATGGAAGTCTACAGCAGAAACAGACCATCATGGCTGTATCACCTTTTGTAATCAAATAAGTAGAACTGGTCAGTCTAATACCATCCTGTAATGCTACATATGCAAGGATTGCTGTATTTAAGGGAACGGCTTTTCACTTCTCGATCTGAGGTTCTGTTGATTGTATTTCTTTGGTCTAGTTATTCCTCACCAAGGACTTGCTGTAAATATCAATGCAACAATTTCTCCTCGCTATATTGGGGGGGGGTTGTTTTCACTAGTCCACATGTTATGATAAAGTATTTAAATCTGAAGTCTTCAAATACAAAGACTTCAAAACAGTAAGTCATACAGAAACTCAGAAATGAGAAACACAAGGGCATTTGGGAAAACAAATTCTCATGAACAATGGAAATTGGTTCTTTATCAAAGAGCTGTCTACATATTCCACTTAACAAAGTCAGTAAAGAGCAGACTACAAGAAATCCAGCAGTTTTCTCTCAAAAAATTGCCAAAAAAACTTGTTCAGTTCAATTACACTATACATAAAAAAGCTGGTTCTTCCAGGAAGAGAAGACAGACATTTCAGAGGCTACTTTTTAAACAGGAGGAAAAAAAAGTCATCATAAAAGAAACTTAAAATAAAATAATATGAATGCATTATTAAATAAATATTTTATATAGGGGATTTTTTAAAATATATTTTTATAACCCCTAGATAGGAGGTTTTAAAGGATTCAATAGAAAAAGCATTAGAGTAAACTTAAGATGTTTGAAAGTACAAAGACTACCTAAATTATGCAAAACCTCCTTAAACTCACTGGACAAAAAGAGACAAGTTAAAATGAAAGTACACAGATTTTACCTCATTAAGTTAGAAAATACTTTGAAAGCTACATAGGAGAAGTGAGAATTTTCCTTCAACTGCTCCATGAATTTGCAATATAAAAAGACCAATATTCTGAACCAACATGAAATGGTTTGCCATTCAATCTGTTCTATGCTTATATTGTGATAGAATACTTGGGCTTCGTTCAACAAATCTGGAACACGGTTATGACTTTAAAAAGCCACTGGAAGACAAAGATTAACACATAAAGAAAGCATTTTTCAGAAGAGTTTGTTCGTCTGTATTTGTAACTTCACATCAAAACTGCATCTGAACAAGTTGAAGGAGTTCAGTAATATTACTATTCACGTTTCTGCCAAACTATGCCTCCTTCCCGTTTATTGAACATCTATATATTAAAAGGGTTTGAGGCCACGTGAAGGTTTTTCCTTGTTTTTTTTTTTTTTTCCTTTCCTTCTTAAAGGTGGGAATGCTAACCAGAAATAGGAATTCACAGAAATCAGCTGATGAAAAGACTTGAATAACTGCTTTCTGAAGCCAAATCCACTTTACCATAAGTTCCAACGAAATCTTCCAAGTTATACAAATTTCTTTACTAAGAGAACACAAAACAGTAAGACTTTCATATCAGCACAAAAACCAGTGATACTAAACCATTAAAACCCACTTCAGCCGCTTAAAATTTAAAATGAGTACATGTACAGTAAATGTAAGGCAAGGTTATGAATTATATGTGAATATGCAAAAACTACAGTACACAGATAAAAAGCATGAGCATTTGAGATAGTATCTATTTCTTTTTGTCTTCCTTGGTGTTCATTAATGACAATGTCTTCAACCTATTTTTGTTAACCAAGTCTCCCAGATCCCTCAGCATATGTACCAAAATAAAACATCATTAAGTTTTAAAGGATCGTTTATCTTTTTGCTTTCTTAATTTATTTTTTTTTTAATACATGTGTATCACAAGACTGAACGTAAAGAAATGAAGAAAGGAAGGAACATGGTTCAGCATATCTACTAAACTAGAAGAAAAACAAACAAAACTACTTCAGTCCTTGGAGAGAATGCTGCCCAATACCTGATGTCAAAGAGAGAGGGAAATCTTTTGGTTACTTTAAGAACTGAGCCTGATCCAGAGAAGACCTCCTAACTAAGCAAAGATAAACCTTTACCAATTTATGTCTCCACACCTTTCTCAACTGATTTCATTACTCACTTTTCTAATTCCTTGTTCTTATTCTACCTCAAGCAGCTACTGACAGAAAAATAATGGTGTTTCATTTTTCCCCATCTTCTTCGTACTCAAAGTCCTGGGTACAGGACTTTCACCCTGGAAACCTTCTTTCTGGATCCAATTCAGAAGCCTTTTGTTATTTTTCAAACACATCCAAAAAGTTTGTTTTCTGAATTGGTTAAGCAAGAAACCTGAAAAAGTGGTGAGAAGGTTTGTCCCTAAAACTAGAGAGTAGAACCAAAGCAAACCAAGGGCTGTGGGGACAGATAAGGCAGAGGAGAATGGAGGCAGAGGCTGGCATGGAGGATGGGAAGGAAAGCCATGACTACCTGAATGCACGGGCCTGAGAAAGTCAGACTGCGAGTCACCTGCAGCCAGAATGGTTGTGTAGGGCTCTCTCCATATGCAAAAGGACCTGGCACCACAGAATGGCTTCAGACAATGGTGATTACTGTCCTTTTAGGTGGCCACTGTCTTCCCCCTCATCTGCAGCAATGTGATGGGGCAACAGTCCCCACTGCATGGACTCTGTTACCTGCGGGCTGTACACACACTGTCACAGCCCTGCAGAAGAAGCAAAGGAACCCAGTTCCACCAGTAGCTGAAGGGTCATCACAGTGGCCTCCCAATGACACAAGACTCCTCACTGTCTCCTGTTCCAGGCCCTATAAATACAGGGGTTGCAGCAGCTGGCCCACAGTTTTGAGCTCTGAGGCCCTCTGGTGCAAACATAATTGGAGAGGAGAAGAGCTGGAGGAGTGAGAAGTGACTGCCCACCTTTCATGGCAAACCAGAGTGATGGTTCCCAAAACCACAGGTGAAGAGGAAGCGATATGGCAGGAGTAACATTATCAAGAGGTTGTGATGGGACATAGAACAGCTCACTCAAATTGACCAAAGACACGTTCTCTACCATACAACATCATGCTCAGCTATAAACCGACCCCTGCCAGTTTTTCCAATGTAGCTGTTTCTCAGACTGTCTGGGCATAGGTCTGCCAGGGGGAGGTGGTGAGTGACGCCTTTGCATCACTTGGGTTGGTTGTTTTTCCTCTTCATTTATTAAACTGCCTTTATCTCAATCCAAAGGTTTTTCTTTCTTGCCCATCCTGCTATGGGGAAGTGAGCACATTACTGGATAGGAGCTTATGGTCAGTCCACCTTTTCAAATGGAGAGGGGGTGTGTTGCTTTTTTTCCAGAGGTCAAACCTGTGGGACATTATGGAAATATTAGTCTAAGAGACACTAATAATTCATACAGTACATTTTGGTGTGTATTTTTCTGTAACACCCTGGCACAGATTTAGAGTAAAAATGCAAATGTCTCTTTTAGTATACACCTGATCTGCACAGATGTCTACTGTAAGTGACTCAAACTACTCCTGTGACAAAGTCAACAGAAAGACATCAAGTCCTGGCATAAGTTAGATATAACACCAGCTATAATCTTTGGAGTTTGTCCTCCATTAAGTTAACCAATTTCATTAAATCAAGTCATGACATGTAACGCTGCCACCAAAAATACTCAAGATATATAAAGAAACCAGTTCAAGACTACAGTCTGCGGGGGGCCCTAGCTGGTCTGGGGTCTCTCTGGAGTGATTAGACTGGGAACTTCTGCACACTGTCAGGGTGATATGCAAGGAAGGGAAAGGCTATGACACCAGAACGGAAATCCGGTCTCTGAAGTGCTGAGTCATGGTTTACAGACATGCACGGTCTGTGTGTCCAATTAAGAATTATTTATGTATAGAGAGGCCAATGGGCCATGGACATGTGTCAATACTGAGGTCTATATAAGCCGTAGTTTCTGATATAATAAAGGGCTTTCTGATTCCTGTTCCGAAAGAAGATGTGTTGCTTTCCTGACCTATCCCGACTGCATAGGGACAACAGTCTAAGGCTCTGTGATTAATAAAGTCTTGAGGTTTTCCTGTATTTATTTTTTTTTTGTCTTTTCTGCAGTATATCTCCTCACTTCAAATGTGAATATTTGAGAAACATTTGCTGTGACATTTTTGAAGCGTTGAAAACATACATAGCATTGGGGTGTTTATATCAATATTAATTCTGTTTTCAAGTTAACCTACATTATTCATACAGATTTTCTTTCAACAGAAGGATGACTACTACATGCAGTGCTTCCCTTACTTATAATGCTCCCAAGAAAGGTGATCAAAACATGATATCAGCATGCATTCTGGGGGAAAAAAAAAATAAAAGGAGAAAAAAATAAAGGAGACAAATCCCATCATTTTCAGGTAAGTCACCATGGCTTCTTTTTAACTTCACCTTTAGAAACCGCATTTCTCTGGACAGTGAAGACTTCAGGAGCTTTTTGGATTTACAGACATATACATACACCAACCCCCTCCTGAGTAATCTCTTGTAGCAATACAGTTTTTTGGTTTTGTTTCTTTTTTTAAAAAAAACTACACATTAAAATACATTACAGACATTTTTACATACATTATTTTTACAACACTGTTACTGATTATGAGAAAGAAGTTTAAGCTCACTTTTCTTCATCAAACACTAAGCTTTTAGTCTGCTGCAATATGAGAATACTTAGTGGGAATATATGGTTTACTGAATGACATATCTACTGCACAAGGAAAGGAATTATTTGGCAGTTATAAGCAAATTTACCCTGGAAAACCAAATGCATCTTGCTGCATCATCCATCACCATTTCTACTCCTGTCCATAGTGAAAAATTAGTCTTCCTAGGTCATCAAAACCAACTTTTTCTGTAAAATAACACAAAAAAATTCCATTCTGAGGATTGGAAGTCATACTTTAAATGCCATAAATTACATTGATCCCTTATCATCTTCTGAAAAGTAAATACTCCTATTCTGTAATAACAGTGTTAATTAGTACTGAGCAAGGTAATCAATTAATTTTGCATTTTAAAGTGAAATGAACATGTATAACGAACCATATTCCATTCTTTATTAACTAATATGGAACAATTTCTGGCACTGGAGATAAACAACCCAAGCAGTACCTACCTAATTACCTGTGATTCTATTTGGTGCACATACTTCATCCTCTATGTAAAAGAAAAAAAATCCACATATCAAATTAATTCTGGCTCACAATACATGGCACAAATTAAATATATAGAATGTATGCACACATACATAGGCTGTTGTTTTGGTGTTCCTCTCTACCTACATTTAAATACTCAGACATGAATGAAATAGAAAAACATAATATAGTTTTAAACTAGCAAGTAATACTCCTTTAATTAGCCTACGCAGTAACTCCTAGAGGTTTAATATCACATAAATATTGTTCCATAGGGTTTTTGTTGAGAACTGGCAAAGCCTGACTGATTAAATTTGCCATAAAACCTCCCGGTATCAATTAAGTACAGAAAAATGTGTCCAAGTAATTTCAAGTGAGAAAGGGCTAGCCTGTCTGCTGTGTCACCTGACCTCCAGCGACTTTAAAAATGCTTGTTTCTTTTGCAGTCATGACATATGGTTGCCTTATGCATATCAATCATTTCCAAGAGCTATACAGCTTTAAATCATAAAAAATGTCAGAAAAGAAAAATCACCCTGGAAGGCCAAAAAGACCATCTGACCTGCAGCGCCATGGGTCAAGATTGGGGAATTCGTAAAGAGGCAGCAGGTCTCAAGAAGAAATAGCTAATGGATTCTACATGAATTTTTGCAAAATCATAGATAGGTTGAGGCTGGAAGGGACCTCTGGAGGTCATATGCTCCAAACTCCTGCTTGCTCGAGCACAGTCACCTAGAACCAGATTCTCAAGACCTCAACTAGACAGCTTTGGAATATCTTCAAGGATGGAGACTCCACAACATCCCCAAGCGACCTATGCCAGTGCTCAATCATCCTCCCAGTGAAAAAGCATTTTCCGATTTTCAGATGGAATGGTGTGTTTCAGTTTGTGCCCATGACCTCTGGTCCTCTTACTGGGCACCACTGAAAAAAGAACCTAGCTCTGCTCTCCTTGCACTCTTCCCTCAGGTATTTAAGTCTGTTGACAAGATTCTTCTAAGCCTTCTCTTCTCCAGGCTGAACTGCCCCAGCTCTCTCAACCCTTTCTCATATGAGATGCTCTATCGTCTCAATCGTCTTTGTGGACATTCTCTGGACTCTAATATGTCCATGTCTCTTTTGTACTGAAGAGCCCAGAACTGAACCAAACATTCCAGCTGTGGGCTCATCAGTGCTGAATAAAGTGGAAGGATCACCTTCCTTGACCTGCTGGCAATGCCTTGCCTGTGTCAGCCCAGAAAATCATTAGTCATCTTTGTGGCAAAGATGACTAATCAAAGATCATTAGTCATCTTTGCTGGCTCGTGTTTCACCTGATGTCCACTACGGGCCCCAGCACATTTTCTGCAAAACTGTGTGACCCCGGCAAGTACTGGTGCCCAGGGTTGCTTGTTGGCAAGTGCAGGACTTTACATTTCCCCTTGATGAATGTCATGAGGTTGCCATCAGCCCACGTTCCTCAAAAATCACACCTGCCTGGGGATTTCTTGTTGCTTGTTTCAAAACACCCATGTAACAGAACCATGGACAGGCCACCCATGCTCATGTACACAGCTAATGCATGTACCAGGTTACCTTTGAAGAATTGGTTCTTCCAAATTTCAGGCAAAATTTTTAAATGTGTTTTCACACCTAATCATCACAGGTTTCAAGGAAGATAAACATGTATAGATTCAATGACCTGAGGCCCTAACCAGTTCTAGTGTTTTTAGATCAGTTAAAACATTATTTTCCACTTCCTTCTGAAAACTGATGGTGTTATTTGCAGTCAGGCTATCATATGTTTATTGTAAATTTTATTACAGACTGATACCTTAGAGTTTTTCACACACATTCTCTCCTCAGTGCTTATTTAAAGCAAGAATATATCAAATAATGTTAATTAGAACAAGACTAAAAGAGCCTTTGACTATTAGTACCTTGATAGAGCACTTGCTATGGTAAGCCTCAGAAAAGTATCAGAAGGAGAAAGCAACATATTTGTGTATGCAGCTAAAGAGAAGAAGAATAATTCAAAACACGTTCTCATAAAATACATAATACAAAAGTCACATTTAAGAGTGCTCCCCAATTTGCACCCACAAACAAAGTGCTCAAGTATTTGAAACCTGAGTGCGTATTTCAACCTGGATGTCTGAAATAAGACCACAAAAGTCAGTCCTAAACACACGTGCATATTCTAATGTCTGGTAATACTCTGAAACAGTGTTGTATTAGGCAGACCATGCCACACCAAGCAGAGAGTCAGAGCAGGAATATATTAGCTGAGAAGAGCAGGCACAGATGGAGGAAGATCTTAATGGGGTAATCCTTGCTTCCAAATCTACTAATTGTTTTCTCAGGCATTTACTATTGCTTATGCATCTAGCAAAGTTATACATTACAAATTAAAAGGATAGTGATGGCCCAGCTATACCACTTTTCCACTTGGCACAAAGCAGTGATATTTCTAGCCTATATAGAAAATGTTGGTCTAAATTTACAACATTTTTGCAGCACATTTCTAAAACACAGACCGTTTTCTAAATCCCTCTTCTGAAAAGCACTATCTCATCCTTGAGTGGGCTGAAGATTTTAGTTTTCATCTACTCTGTTAATTAACTACTAATGAAAGTAAGTGGTAAAAAAAGACGGATTTTGAGAGCTATTCAGGAGCAATCACACTTTGAATAGTTGATTAATGAAGCATTAATAATCTCTTTTAGTATAAAGCAGTAAGAAAAAAAAAAAAAAAAACAAAAAAACAATAAATCCAGCAAGATATTATTTCCTAAAATGTCAGCAGAACCAACAAATACAACTATGCACATACATACTGAAATCAACAGTTTGGAGCATCTAGAAACCAAGAAGTACATCTAACAACATTTAAATGTCAGGCTGAAAGTAAAGATAAATCTCCAATGACTCCCTCCATTGTGGACTAACATCAGCACTAGAGCGCTTACATGTGGCACTGCTATGAAGCATAAGATGTGGAATAAGCACAGAGTTGTACCCAGAGAAAGCCTTTATGCAGCCTTCTGACATGTTGTCCCTTAGAGGATTAGCTGCAAGTGTTTATCTGCTGCTACAACAGTTTCTCATCTCAAAACTGTCCTGTTTCTACTCTTGATATTATGACCATTAAGTCTGATTAATGCTAATAACTTGCTTTTCCTGTATATTATCACCTTGTCCTGGAGCTTCACTCCAAAGTTTGTCCCTCATAATCACAGGAACGGAGTATGAGCGCCTGCCGTCTCCTGGCAGAGACACTGGCTCAGCCATAGGAACTAGACAGCAATATTTATCCTGGTCCTGGGATACCTACGGCCACTCTCCCAGCAACAAGTGTGTTGAGCACTCAGGGAGAAGCATATCATCCATGTACTGTCAGAGTGCCCACAAGCAGGCTTTTAAGGAAAAGTTTTGTTTTTCTGTTAGTGTATCTTTCTTTTCATTCACCTGCCTTAAATTAGAAATAGAGGAGTCTGCCTGTGGCTGACCACTGAACAGATTGTGTGTCTGTGCACGCACAGAACATGCCAGAGCCACTTAGGTTATCATCTCTCTTGTTTTCTATTTCAGTCAGCCAGAAATGCTTAGATGGGGAGTTTCTGGTCATATTTGAATCATTAAGCACACCTAACATTTATATAGCAGGACAATTGTTGCTACCACTATCTGGCTTAAAGGAGAGAGAAATAGAAATGATACTCCTATTGTGAATTTGTTTAAAAAGTGCAGCCTGATGATCCTATTACTGAGAAACAGATGCATTTACAGAACCTCACTTTTCTGTCTTGCTTTACTTGTACAAAAAAAAAATAATAAAAATTAAAGGCACATGGAACAATACAATCAACAAACACACTAAGACCACAAAAATGTGGTAATTGTGTATAGATGTTAAATAATTCTGAATACAGAGATAAAGATATTTGTAGCAAGATACTTGTCTAGTTATGATTTTTGTTGTGTTCATTTAACTAGTCTTTTACAGTCCAAGTAGGCACCAGCAACTTTTGGAAAGAGATCTTGCTGCAGCAAGTCCTAACAGCCTCAACTCCCAAGAACCTTTCAAGCTAAAGAAAGCAAGTGGACCAAGAAAAAGAAAAAAAACAAACACATGAGAAACAAAAAGTGAATCAAGTAGTTTAACATGAGATGATAAAAGCAAGCTGACCAAAGAAGCTGGGCAACCCTCACCCACAGTTCCACTAACTACACTGCCTTGACTGAGAACAGCGCCAATTTATCAATAGAATTAAGACTTCAAAGTTAACACACTCAGGCCTATCACAGGCCAAAAAAACAAAAGTTTATAACACACATTTAAACCATCAGTCAAGCACCCGCAAGGGATCGGTTTGTAAAGTCAGGTTTCAAGGGTCCTTATACATGTAACAGTTGTACTATAGGTCAGTGGGATTATTTCCACTGATATCAAACGCCTGTGGATTATGTCCATTATGGAAAAGTAGACTTTTCAGTAGACAAGCTGAAGGTCAGCTCTCTTTAGCTAACCAATTGCTGTCAGTGATTATATGCCTGCACTCATGTCCAACTTTTATCTTAACAATAGACAGGCTGGTATCAACATGATACTGACAGCAGAAAATAATCTGGCAGTGGACTGCATAACTTATTTGCCATTGATAGGCTTATATCAAGTATGTTCTAGATGATTGTCCTGGGTTTCTGTAGCCGAATTTTGTTTTTTTGGTAGTGGGGGGTGCTGCAGAGGTGGTTTCTGTTAGAAGCTGCTAGAAGCTTCCCCTGTCCCATAGGAGCCAAGGACACTTGGACCCAGGAGGGACATCCACCTCCTGGCCAGGTCTGAGCCAATTAGAGATCACAGTAACGCCTCTGTGATAACATATTTAAGAATTGGAGGGTTGTTGCACAGTAGAAATCCCAGAGAGCGAGAACATGGGACAAAGCAGACACCAAGGTTGCTGCAGAGCAGGGGGAGGAGGCGCCTCATGGAGCAGGGAAAGGACTCAGAGCTAAAACCCCTGCAGCCCATGGAGGAGCCCGTGCTGGAGCTGTGGATGCTTGAAAGGAGAGACCTGTGGACCCTTATAAAGGCAAACCCACACTGGAGCAGGTTTTACCTGAGTGAGAGCTGTGGCCCTCAGGACAGCAGGTATGGAAGAGCTGCTTCNGTGTGTGTTTTAAGACTGTTTTTTTCCTCACTATTTAGCTTAGCTTTTATCCTGTTAGTAATAAATTTCGGTATTATCTCACTTTGAGTCTGTGTTTGCCCACAAAGGTGGTGGGTGACCCCTCTCCCTTCTGCCTAGTTGCAGAAAGGGATTTAATGAGTCCATGGAATCAGGCCAGGGTCAACCCACTACAATGATTATTGGTGATCTGTGACAAAAAACAAACAAAAAAAAAAATTCTGAATATCTTAGTGTGATAAAAAGCTCATCTGTGCACATACAAAGGAGCACAGAGAGACAGCGACAAGTGTGGGAACCTGGACAATACTCTGTCCTGGCTCCTTCCAGGCCTTTCAGTGATCCATCTCCAGAAGCCCTGATATACACAAAAGAACAAGCAGAGTCAGGAATCCAATGAATATCTTCTCCAGGGTGTACAGCCTGGCCAGCGCTGCCCCAGGAGGGACATCAGCCCCATAATTCAGGTGTGAAATTCATGATGAACTAACGGGAGGCTGTTCTCTGGAGCACCTTTGGGCCTGAGGGGGTCACTGCCTAGGGGTAGAGAACACACTATAAAATATAAGGGAAGGGCATTACACGCATGTACATAATGTATACAAGTTTGTATGTGTGTAACACATTCTCAGCCTTGCTACTGATTAGATCTGAATATATAGAGCTGCCTCATCTCTGTCAGGCTGATGAGTTAGTCTCCCACTATCATTTAGCATTTTCCGTGTGGCAATTTAGGCTCTGTACACTCCTACCCCATCCTCTTCTGCTTCTTTGTCCACAACTTCTGTGGGAACGTTTTTATTTCTACAAAGTTTCTTGACAAGTTTTATGAAGAGAAGCACTTCTTCGATACCCTGAATACACAAAACAATATACTATTCAGTTGTTGCTCCGCCACATTTATACTTTTAGAAATAAGCAATGTAAAACAGCAGATTTAGCTCTGGCAAAAGGCAAAGCGATTTAGACAGATGATTTGGATGGGAATGTTATATAAGCCTTCACCAAAGCACTAGAACAAAAGAAATTTAAGATGACAAAAACATTGACATTACCTCAACAATGACGCTCATGCTGAGAATGCCGATGCATTCATTATTTTGTGTGAACTGACCACAGAGAGTGAAGCGTGAAGCTTCCTAAACAGCCTGGATCCATTTGGCCCGGATGTCTCTTTCAGGCGTTGCTAGACGTACTTCCGTTTCTTCAAAAAGTGAGAAAATAAGAAGAGTTTAATTAAGAAAGTAGAGTTGACTTGAAAAAACCACCACCCTGTAGTCTCTTCAGAGTTATGATTTTCGTGTCTTTTCTCTGGCATTCTTTCCATTCAGACATTTTAGGTCATCTAATCACAGAACACAAACACCACTACATTTGCCTCCAGTCACCAACTACACATTTGAAAGGGTAAATCACAAAATAATTGCATCTTAAACTTTATGAAACTAATCTCTGTGCTTAAATTCTCCAAATAACAGGAGAATATGGAAGAAATAGGAGAAGAACATCACTTCTGGGTTTCTCTTCTAAGACCAAACATGATTGGTTAAAAACATCATATGGAGACAGCTCATTCAACAGGAAAAGAAAGCAATCTTAAGTACAATTTTACAAGGAGATAAGCCACGATATATTTCCATAGTCACAAAAAGTGAAAAATATGTGATATCATTGAGCGTTTGCCTTCTTTTGGCTAAAACTGTTTTTGGCTAATACTACTTTGTCAAGTTCACATGCAACAGTACAGCAAGGTGAAGCCTAACATTCCATGAATTATTAATAAAATAATAAGTGACAAACTTTCTAAAAGAAATAGATCCTTTCATGAAACGCTCAGTCAATATTTGTCATATGGAAGAACTCTTACAAAAAAAAAAATAGCACAACATACAGTACTGCTGTATGGAGTGTTTTGTTTCTCTATAAAGGTAAAAAGGTTTCAATGAACAAAAATAATAGAACCGTCCTTTGTTTGCCAGTCAAACACAATACATGCAAAACAGAGGTGTAAAAAAAAAAAAAAGTACATGAAGATCAGGAATNCAGCCAGACCCACCACAGATGGCAAATCATTCCATGTAATTACACTTTCAAGTTAATGAGTTATTCTCCTGAATTTTCAAACAAAGCTTCTTTCCTCATTCTCTCTTCTATTTTTACTAATAATTATCATTTTCCAGGACAAAGAGAACAATTTATGGACTGAGTACGTATTGCAGATTGTCTCTGTTGTTTTAAACCACAGTCATTTTATGTTACAAAAACCTGTTCCAGTGGATTGATAATGTTGGGTAGAGCAGCATGATTTTTCCCACTGATTCCAACGAATGAAATTACGGTCCATAAATGATCTAATGATCCTGTAAACTGTATTCTAAGGAGTCTCTCTCAACTGTGAATTAGTCAACAAACCATAAAGAAATCTCTTTTATAAGTTAGAACATAATGAAACTGATGAAAGAATTCTCAGCAGACTGTATGCAAACAACTTCAGTGAATTTCACATGATATTAAGCCCCAACCTCCAGCTTGTTATTTCAAGGGACTACACAATTTTAACTTTATGAGAGTGAACAAAGCAGAAACAAGCACTTTTCATATAAAACTTTTACCCAATAGAACCATATTTTTCAAGCAAGTCTGGAAAGTGTGAGAAGTGCTTCACTAAAACACAGACCTGGTATAATTCCTCTCCCAAATCAGGTTTCTTCTTTACTCTCTGTCATCTTGATGACTATTCTCACTCCCCTCCACAGCACACGAATACACACAACTTACACACTGTCTTAATCACCTTCATCACAGGGTACTTTTAGTTTTTCTTATTCTCACACTACTTATTAGCCATGAAGAGAGTTGTAAAAGTAGAATTTCTAAATTCTAGTGTGACTGACAATATTTTTCTAAAGTGGAAGACCTCAGTGGGTCACACTACTTCCACAGTGACTTTGGTATAATTAATAACTTTCAGGGGAAGGGAAGTTAACAAATCAGGGGGAAAAAAAATTCCCAATCCAGTATAATACTGCTGTAGCCATCGGCCTTCATTACATTCTCAGTGAATTATTTAAGCAATCAAAAAAATATCCATTCCCTGTGTTTACTGGGTCAAGTACAACCAACACATCAAAGTATAAAGAACTGAAAGAGGCCCAAGACTAGCTCTGCAAGGTACAGGAAAGAAAACATAGGATTCCAGTTCTTTATCATCATCAGATACAGGATTGCTGAGATATAAGAGCAATTTTTTTTCCTTAAATATTTATTGAAACAGTGATGTTGCTCCAAAAGAGAAACAATAGAAGCCTGCCCCGCTTTTCAGGAAATGGAGTGTTCTACTATAGACAGATAGCAAAACCAATAATCACTGCTACTGAAACACTGTTTTACATTTTCAGAACTATCCATAAATCAGTATTTCTGAATGGAGAAACCAGTACATTGTCAAGAGTTACTGATAAATTTTGTAAACCCATAAATATTTTTACAGGTATCCACAAGTGGATGTCCTAGAACATTCCTTTTAAAAGCAACAGTGGATTTGCATCAAAGAGAATCGTTTTTAATGTGACATACTTTTCACTTAACATGAAAGAAAAACAACAGTCTAGAATTCACAGGTGTAAGTGGTAGTATTCACTTCCATGAACAAAAACAATGACAAGTTATTGGTTTTCCACATAACTATGAGGAAAGTAGCCAAGACAGATGTTACTTCTAAGAGAAAAATTCACCACAACGTTTCACACCTACATCTGTTATCTGGCAAGCTGCTTCTACTGTTTGGCCTTGGCTGCTAGGCTTGCAGCTTGGGTTTTCTTCAGAGCTTGGAGGGAAAGCATTTAGGTGAGAGGGTGAAAGGACAGAATAGTTCGATATCTAATCATTTTCTTACTTAGGGAAGGACCAAATTAAAAAAAAAAAAAAAAAAAAAAAAAAAAAAAAAAAAAAAAGAAGAAAAAGAAAACCAACCCCTAAATAATACTAATTAAAAAACGTTGCTTTCACCTTGAACTATTCCTTTAGAACATCACATCTGCAGTGAAATGCTCAAAAGGTGTATCTTTATTAGGAGCCAATACACGTTTTGCATGTTGCAATCCAAAAGGTATTTACAATGAAACCTATTCAGTCTAAACATCAGACACAGAAATGTGAGTATTTATAAATAGCAAACTGTGGTTACTTTATTTAGAAAACAAGTTCTTACAGCTAGAGAAAACTTATAGAAATTCTGACATAGAAATTCTTATAGAAATTCAGCCTTGTGAATACCTACTATAAAGCCAACTGCAAACAAAAATTCACTCTTATTTTTATATTTACAGTACAATTAGAGATTGCAGGAGAACTTCCAATAGTTGGAAGTTAAATATGAAAAGGAACAACAGTATAACAGGGTCCTAAATCGAAAAAATTTATTTAACACAGAATAGAAAAACTAACTGCTCAGGGATTTCCCTATTTTGTTTCCCTATAAAATTAACATAATATAGTGTTAAAGGTCATAATATCAATTTGCTAAAAGTTACTGCTACACTGACAGCATTAGTCACTTCATTGAATCCCTCATAGTTCTCATACCAGTCTCCAAGATAATCCTGAAAAAGCCCATTTTATTTAAAAAAAAAAAAAAAAAAAAAGAAAAAGAAAAAGAAAAAAAAAGCAGCTGTTCCAAGCCATTTGGAATCCACAACCAGAATTCATTCTTTCTCCTTGTCTCTAGGGCCCAGGATATAACAGCCTGATTCAGTCCACTGCAGAAACAGAGCACTGATAAAAAATTAAATTCAAAGTCCGAACAAAGATTTCTTCTAGAATGTTAGTCTCCATAATCCTTTGAAACTAGAATAAACCCTTGCTGATCAGCAAGGCATTTGAATTAAACAAATGCATGCAAATACAAAACCAAAATGGATATAACCGACAGTTTCTACAGCAAATTCAGGGGAATTCAAGCCTGACCTTTAAAGACCTGAGATGCAGCTTCACCACACAGTAGACAGGATAGTATTTTATGCAGTTAATGAATTTGGACAGTGGGTACATCAAAGCATTCCCTCCTCCCTAAGCATTCCTGCCACTGGCAGCTACTGACAAAGTTATCTCAGAGATTAGAGCCATGCATTAATGAAGACATCATTACCTGATAACACAGTCATTAATGTGTTTAAGTGCTAATTATTTTTGTCATTAGAAAACAATGATCTATGGCTACAAGTTTTAACAGAAAGATATCAGCAAAAATTTCTCTGCTCTTGTATTAAGCACACAACAAACGGAAATGTTTCACAGATTTTCATAGGGTTTAGACTCCGCAACAGGATTCCATTAGTGATTATTTTACAGACTGTAGAGATGAAGAGTGAATAACTATCTTCATGCTATAGAATTGTAAAGACGAGGTCATAAAGGAACTGCTGTTTTCTAGCATTTTGTACCATGGAATAAGGAATTTATAAAAGGAAATTATTTTAACAAGGGGATTTTGTGGCGTTTTGTTTTGATGGTTCATAATGCAGTGACAGTTGTGCTGAATTGGGTGATTTCTATGAACTTTGGAATAGATCCTTAATTGTCCTGCTCTTATCATTGTGACTTTTATTCAACACAGCACTACTACAGACCAAGCACGGTAAGAATGTATATGTGGAGTTATACCCCAATGCAAATGGGTATGAACAATAAGCACAGTTAAGGGTTCCATTCATGTCAAGTCAGTAACAGAATCTCACCTTCTCAAGTAGTACAGACAAAATACAATACTTAATATTTACAGACTGAGACTGGAAAGCCCTTCAGTTTCTGTTTCTACAACATGATCAATACTATATTATCAAAATCACACAGATTAGGCTTACTCTTACAGTAAGTCTGCGGAATATCACCAGCATGTCACTTGGTTGAATTTGGTTAAAAACAGTAATTGAAAGAGACAAACTGGCTATACTGTGTAACCTTGGGGTCTGCAATTACTTTTGGAGACAAACATTCAGAATGAAAATTCCTATAACTAGTCCAGCACATATTCTGCAACTAAAGGAACATTTATTTGTAAGAAAAATCTTCAATACACTTTTAATAAATCTCCATTAATTTTTTATCCCTGTATGTTTTCTCTGCTTAGTCTCCAGGATCTCCCCACTCCCTTTTTTTTTTTTTTTCCTTTTTGCTTTCATGTCAGTTCTGGAGCTCCTGTTCTTTTCCCACAAGTCATCCATATATCAATAAGTCCATTCCCCAAAGTGCCTCAGAAACATCCATTCTGCAGGGGAAGAGTAAAATTGGCATTCTCACAGTCTAGCGTTAGTCCCATAAAACAGGTTTGACAGAGCTTTGCACCCAGAGCATTCACTTGCTTCCAGGGATTATCAGCATGAAACACACTGGCATGATCTATTTGCCTGTCCCAGCCCTTTTGAACAGGAACAGATTAGAACAGACCCAGTCTCTAGGATTTTAACACAGGTCATAGAGTTCTAAGATCTATATATTTAATGTAGGACACAGGCCAAAGATAAGAATTCGGTGGGGGAGACCCACAACCTGAACCTTCTGTCTAGAGGGCAGCATGTTTTTGACAAAAATCATGAGGTTTTGCAGCCTGAACTTTAGACTAGAGGAGAGTGAAGGTAGAGTCAGCTGTGATCTGGAGATGGCAAAAGGGAATGTACTGTATCTTGTCCTAGAAATACACGCAGCCTGGGTTTTTATTTCCTTCTGAAGTCAAGAACGGTAAAGAGAATTCCTTAAAGACAAAAAACACAACAAGAAAAGAAGGGTAAAGAAAATAAAGCAGGTGAGATGGCAAGTCTTAATTCTAGTCTCCATACCAGGACTAGAACTGTTTTGGCCAAAACCTTTCCTAAAACTACAGCCCTGGTAAGAGAAACATCATAGAACATTTTTGCCTTGTCAATTCAACATGAAATACATATTTCTGTGTATTTTATACATCTCAAGTATAAAAAAAAGTGACACCAAAACAATTATTTTTCTTTAATGTCAAAACCACATCAGTAGCAAGTCTGTTTACCTATGAAAACAAATATTACATTGCATTTTAGGTATGCTATCAAGCTGTCACTTTTTAGTCGGTAAAAGTCGTTCCCACCTACTCTTACTATCTCGTGTTTTCCCTCCTTTACTCAAAATTAGGCTAGCTATCATTTTCATAGGAATGTATTTTTTTAGTTTATTCTAAGAATCTAATTTTTATTCACTATATGGTCATTTATGTCATATTGATATTCAGGAAATCTTAGTGCTCTTAAATCTCTAAACAGCAAGAGTTTTTTGTCATCTTTCTAGCAAGGCTGTAGGCTCTGTTTCAGGAGTTCAAAAACTGGAGCAACCCCACTGTAAGTAGAACTGTAATGCTAGATAAGGTAGTGGGGTATTTGTGTATCATCTGACATCTGACCCATCTTTCTTCTCCTTCTAAGATCAAATCAGTTGTCTTTCCAGTCTCTCAACATTTCAATCTCTTAACCTTACCTCTTATAAATTGGACTCAAGGATCCTTGTGGGTCCATTCCAGCTCAGACTATTCCATGACAGATCTCATTAGTCATTGCTGCAATCTCCAAACAACTTTAAAGTTTTGGCAAACAATCTGGAACTGTCCACTTGACTTCAGGACAGATGCAGAGATTTAGTGAAGTTTATTAACGAGCCCTAATCCACAAGGTAGGGGTTGAACCTTGTCACAGTGGGTTTGACTCAACTTTAAACATTTAGCTCATATATAGAGGCAAGACACGTAACAGAACAAGAGAATAGTTGGGGGTTTTTATTCCAGACATTTTACTCTTTCCTAACTGATGAAAACTGTTTCACTGACATTGAACAATCTCATTGTTTCAATAAATAAAAATGGCTCATAGGTTGCAGTTAACAGTTACTATGTGAATGCTTAGTAGTTCAAACAGAAAAAAAAAACCCTAAACTTACTAAGATTGTCAGTCATAATGGTTCTCCCAGCATTCTTATTGTTCATTGTCCAAATGCCTAAAGGTCATATGAAATACATGTAACAGAAATAAACCTACTTTATTTTTTAGTACAATTTGGCATTGTAAAGTAGGATAAACTTTCCTTCCTAGACTTCAAGGAGGTAAAAGCCTCTTTTTCCACTTCTCCTTTCATTTGCAGGTATTCTGGTCTTTATCCTATCTCTTTCAGTTACACCTTTGACTACACTTTTTCTAATTTTAGCTCATTATTATCAAGCTAGACCTTCCTTACCACATAGCTAAGCCAAATAGACAGCTTCCTTTTCTTCCAACAAATCTTTATTCCAGGCACACAAGTAGTCCCTCAACCCAGATAAATGTAGTCCCATATACTCCAAGGATATTTCTGTAAGCAATTAAACAAAACAGATGAACAAAACAAAACAAAAAAGAATACAGCTTACTGACAGCATAATCCAGTCAATGGACAATATCAATATACTATATAAAAGGCACTGCAAAATGAGAACTGATTTATTCAAAACACATCTGATGCCTGTTCTTTAAAAAACCATTTGTCCCAGAAGAAGTTGTTTTGGTTTGTAATGTACCATGTAAGTGGACTAACAGTACATTAAAGGAGCCAATATGCATCTTCCTGCACAGTACCTCTATTCTTGAGTCTATACCTGGGGTGTTCTGTTAGTCTGTCTTCCCGAATATCTGTAATTTACTCACATCTATTCTTCCGAGCACACTAACAGCTACTATCACCATTACTCTTCTGGAGAAGAATGGATAAAGTCACTATGGAGAGAGGATTTCTTTCAACTGCAGCATTTATGTCTTTATATTTGAATGGGAAAACTTATGCTACTGGAAAAGACACAAGGCAAAAACAATTTTTCCAGTAGCACCCATTTGGAACAGAGGTTTCTTTTCATCTCCTCTGATTAAACAGTAAGCAAAAAAAAGGGCCATGGAAGCACTTGGTGAACATCTGAAACACACATAGGTGAGAAATCACCTGAAAACTGAATTTAGGTAATTTTATGGGAGTTATCTCACCATAGCAACATTCCAACTCTCCCAATCCCCATAGAAAGCAATGAACTAATTACAACAATGACCCACAGCAGCCATTCTATAGTATGGCTGCACTAGTCCCTCTCACGACAGAACTCAAATGCCTCCATTAAACTTGAGGTATTTCACACACCACACCCGCTGGGACAATGGTTACTCTGAAATTACTTCCTGCTAAATAGTGGACTATAACACAAAGGGCCAATCAAGGATTTGATATCTTCTACATGTATAATATTTCACAGAAGAATATGAGAACAGTTTCAAGGGCAAAACCAGATCTCTGACACATCCTTTTGGCAGGAAGCAAGTTATACTTTCATGTTTAAACATTCATATTAGAGCAGCCATTATAAAGAAGGAAAAATAAAGCGGGGTTTATTACCTTTTCCTGGCTAAGATTTAAAATTTTATAAGGCTAAATAAGGTGCCTGTACAGGAAGAAATTGCTTCCACTGAGATGATTGACCAAGTAAAGGAAACAAACAACATGATTTTTTAAACCATAAAACTGCTATCAGTTCTCATTATTCCGAAAACTGGAAGCATTCTGTTATAAAATTTTAAGCATGTTCTTCTGTAAAATTTTACAAATTAGATATTGTATTTAGAAGTGGTCTTTTAGGGTTTTCCTTTTCGGGTTGCTTGTTCTTTCACACCAGTGCGTCTGCTTTAGCAGAAGATGAGTTTGGAGCTCCACCTACAGGTACAAGCCTCAAGATCTCCTTGAGAAATGTTTAGCTTAAAGGAAAAAAAAAAGGAGGAAAGGAAAGGAAAGGAAAAGAAAAAAAAAAGCGGGTCTGTGTGTGAGAAATTTACTGATTAGAGTGAAGGCAGAGCAAAGGGAGAGAAAGAGCCAGCAGCAGTATAGCTCTAGCTCTACCTGTACCACACTGCACTTCAGTTAATTATATCTCCAGGGTGATTGTCTTGGGTTTGATGCTACACCAACACATGGCTACAGGGCTGGAGCTGGGTGGCACGTCTTTGTGCATTGGAACACTTGATAGGACAGACGGACCTTGGGTATTTCTCTGTGGAATCTCACTGCAGCCCAGCATCAGCATCAGATGTTTCCAAAAAGCAGGGGCACAAATGAGACTTTTTTTCTTTGCACTTCAGCTGTCTTTACAGCTTTTAGAATGCAGAAAGTCCAAAGAGTCAAAATGCTGCGATTTTACTCTAAGAATTGAGCCTAGACCTTTTCAGTTCAGAGTGGAACACGTCAATGCATCTCCTCAGCTCCCATGCTGCAAATCTCAGCATTAGATTTCCATTTGATGAACACTGGATTTGCAATTCCTCAAATTAAATTTATTTACATTACTTTGATTTATATTCTCATCATTTATGCAGCAAATCTGCTTATTTTGTTAATAAAGATGATTAAACAAGGAGATAAAAAATAATTTGATAGATAACATTTGCTCCATTGAAAAGAAACAGTAAAACCTAACTGGTTTTCTATACTGTTGGACACAGTTGATGAATGTTTTACAGTTGTGCTGCCTAAAAACAGAACTCACATCTCCTGTTACCCATTTTTTGAACTGCCTGATGCTGTGCTCATGGCAGGGTAACAGTCCAGGTGCAAGACGCTGTTCACTCTGCATGGACTTGAGTAGTTGTTGCAGTTTCAGAGTTCTGAGACTCAGTATGTATCACAAGCAATATCACTATTAGCAAAGGTATTAACCCTGCTCATGTTTTTGCTAATGAAATGCAATTAGCGAGAAAGGACATGTGGCAGAGAGATGCTGCCTTGGTCTACGGCATTTAACAAAAATGCTATGACATTTTACTCTTTTACCCTTTTATTATACTACCAATAGAGGAGACAAACAAATTTGGGACCTTGGCCAAGACTGACTAAGCCCTAGCAACTGTAAGGTGCTAGAATCTGTATGCAGAACCTCTTCACTCTCCCAGTGTTTGATCTACTCTCCTGCATCATTTCAGAAAGTAAGTTCACTTGAAAAACCCTCAGGTGAAAAGGCATCTTGCTAGTTTGTCTCTCCATGAGCACATTTTATATACAATTCACAGATGTTAAATTCAAAGGGGTCATCTAGCCCTTCATATTCTGCTCAGTCTTCTCCTAACATCTTATGCTTTAGGAGTTCCTAAACTTAAGCACTTCAAAAGGGATTGAACAGTGAAAAGATGCAGAGAAGACAAAAGTAAATCCGTGCAAACACCCAAAACAGTCACAAACTAATAGAAGGAAGTTTCAAGTAGCCACAGCTTGAGGCTGAACAGATGCACTTTTAAAAGGTGTTATTACAAAGTGCAGTGACAGGTGATGAGGGCAAAGACTCCTCTTCACTGTGCTGTAAACAATGACAACAGACTCAACACTGACTTTTTCAATTTGATACACTACTACTCAACCAGCAAAGAAAGGAAAAAAGTTAGGCACTCCATATCATGCCCAAAGGAAACACACTTTTGGGTGAAAAATGTGAAACATGAAGTGACTCCTCAGGCAACTCCTCTTACCTTTATAGGACTGCTTTAATTTAATTAAGCCAATTAATTGAGATATTCCAAGATACGTCACCTAAGCATTGTTACCGACTAAATATCACAAAAGGAATGAACAATGGAGATGGAAGACAAGAACCATAAGACAGGACAAAAGCTACTGGAACCTGTGCAGGAAGAGTAAAATCAGAATCAGAGGAGTGTTCCAAACATCAGGTTAGAAAAGTGACCACCACAGAAAGACCACACCACTTTGGACAATATAAAGCCAAAATGCAAAACTGTACATTAATGGACTAACAAAGAACAAAAGTGGCAAGAAGATCAGTAAAAATTATCATACTGACACAACTTAAGGACCATTGAAGAAAATTACACCCAAAAACTAAAAAGTCAATAATGCGTTTATGGTAAGGAGAAAACAAATTGAGGGATAGGTAATCAACAACCAACTGGAAGCGCAGTAGGCATTCAGTATGGGAACAGGAAAAGCAGACAGCTCAGGGAAGGTGGCAAAGGTGCAATGGAGAACATGGCAGCAGTGGAAATAGTTACGCAAGGAGGACTTAGAGCTGTAGTTACCTTTAATTTCTAAATTGTAGATTAAATATATTACCATTTGAGACAAAATTTCTGTAAAGAAGCTGCTCTTTTTTCTTTTCAAGTGACTGATATGAACTGTAGATCTATGGGCAGAACGCTGCACATTGAGGTAATTCCTCCTTTCCAATCTTCTTTTCCACATTTAATTACAGTACAGTTCCTCCTAATTAATTAAAGAACTGCTTTCTAAATTATTGCTGCATGTTTTGCTGACAGATAACTGTGAAGATATTTAACTGATGTTAGGGAAAAAAATCAAACTATATATCCTGGAATGACAGTTCTTTCTCTCATACTAAAATACAAACTCGTTCCAATTTAGTGCAGCACTAGAATCAGTGTTCTGAAGATAAGACACAGGTCAGGATCCAGAGGAACTAGAACAGTAGGTGACATTCACCTGCCATGTCAGAAAATGTCTGAAATCATAATCAGATAGGTTTCCTACTGCAACTATGAAACATCACTCAAACATCCTGATGAGTCAACAAATAGGCCATAACAATTCTGGAGTCAAGTTGGGATATGGATGCACAGATTTCTCTATTGTTTTATTTGATCTTACAAGTTCCTTGAAATAATACTTTTAGACCTTGTGGGGAATTACAAATGTGCCCCCTTTCTATCTATGCTCTTCTGGAAATGTACTATTAATTGACAAGTTTATCTCGTTTAACCTCTTTCACAGTTGAATGACTTCCAAAACAGGTGTTTAGCAGTTTTATTTATGAAAGTAATCACAATAAACAAAGCACTACTGCTTAAAAATATGCTCTATTGTACAGATGAACATTTTCTTTTGAAATCTGTACCAAACTGTCCTACCTGCTGTGCTTCATTACAGAATCCAAGATTACTATGAAAACAAACAAAAAACAAGTTACCTTTTCAACTGTGCAGAAGCTTTCATCAAAAACCGCACATTTTTTTCAGGAACGTTATTCACTCCTCTTTTCTCCCCCTTTTCAAATTTCCATGCAGTTTACATACTGATCCTGAAGACCAAGGTGACACTAAAGGGGTGTGTCATGCTTGTACAGAACGAAGACTCTGCATTTTATCAATATAAGTAATGGAACTGTAGATTGCCCAGAGAAGTTGTGGAGGTCCCCTGCAACCTGGTCTAGTGGAAGGTGTCCCTGCCCACAGCAGGAGGGTTGAAACTAGATGATCACTAAGGCCCCTTTCAACCCAAACCATTCTATGATTACACACCATACTGAATAAACACTGCACGTGATTGTGCCAAAGAATAAACTACTCCATCTGAGCACAACATAGTAGTCCAGCTGGGTCCAGCAGATGCTCTCAGCTGGATTCAGCGGAAACAGTACCACTGTTCTTCCACTGGTCAAAGCCAGTGACTCCTTATTTCTAGTACAAATACTGAAATCATCTGAGCTACTGCCAGGCAAATGAGATACTCTGTACAGGTAAAGCATACTCCAGGCTAGCAGGTCTGTGAAAGGAAATTTTGTCCTAAGTGAAGACCAGATGCATCAAATTGGCAATCGCAAAGTTACTGTTTCATGCAGAGAAGAACCATAAAAAAGGAACAACAAAGAATGGTGGGCATCACACTGGATGCCAGAACACCATTTGGTGGGCCCTTTGTTCACAGACTTGTCAATGATTTAAGATGCTGCTCATCCCAACAGAGCTTTATGCCTCACTATGCTTTTGCACATGCAGTTACTGAATGTGTCACACTGAAACACCAGCACAGCCACTTTCCCCAAGAAAGATGAAACTATCTCCCTGCCGGTCCTGTCTGAAGTGGCTGAACTGATTTCCAGTCTGCTCAGTGCAATAATGAAAGAGGATTTTATTTAGATGTTAGAAGAAACAGCAGGCATTTCCTTAAAGCAACTGCCAGTGAAAATGCACATGGGAAGAAAAAGTTTACAGTTGTCACTGATTTGTATTTCAATAGAATTACAGTGTCATAAAGGTTGGAAAAGATCTCTAAGACTACCATGCCCAACCATTAGCCTAGCCCTGCCACCACGTTCAGCACTTAACCATGTCCTCAGGTGCCATATCCACACATTTTTTGAACACTTTAAGAGATGGTGACTCCACCACTTCCTTAGGCAGCCCGTTACAATCCTTGACCACTGCTTCCATGAAGTAATTTTTCCTAATATCTAATCTAAACCTTCCCTGGCATAACTTGAGGCCACTTCCTCTCATTCTATCACTTGTTAACTGAGTGTGCTGGTTTAAAAGTAAACCAGCAGGAGAAAGGAACCCAACTCAAAAGAGTTCAGAAGTCAGAACTACAATT
>VWZG01008360.1:299643-333222 GCA_013396735.1 Grallaria varia | reverse complement strand
TGAATTATTATTTCCCAAAGGCTTTACTGTTTTCTCCACTTCCGTTTTTTGTTTTCTTTGTTTATTTTATCTCTGAAAAGGCATGAGCTCTACACACAATTTATTTTCATCATTTTTCTTAAACCATGCAAATACTGAAAAACGTATTTCCATTTAGAGAGAACAGTCAACACTACAGTATAATAATTCATTTCACATAGCTGGAGAGAAGAGATTTAATGCTAAATTCCATGCAGTGATTGTCCTGTTGACCAACTTACATGACATAAAGGTGCCTACTTTGAAACCTTCAGCTAAAAACCACTTTCAAGAACTCTCTCATTATAATTGCAAGTGAAATTAGACCCTAGAAAAAGTACCATATATTTTAGCTATTAACATGACCAATTAAAACATCAGTATTAACTGCAGTACCAGTAACAAGGTACCACATTCTTCATGTATTTCTCACTAGGTACTTATTTTTTCAGAAAATCCTCCTGTTCCCCCAGACATTCTCCTTCTCTCTGTAGCTACTTTTATTGCCAATTAATTGGTAATTGGGTTAAAGCAATGCTGCTTATGACTCACATACCTAGAATATAATGTTCTAATACTAAAACACAACTGGAAAAGCTTTAATCGCAGCATGTCCATTTTAATTAAGCTAAATCTTATAAAATAAGGTGGAAGCTTGACCAATAGGTTCTTCTCAGGAAATATTTAGTTTCTTCTAGTCTTTTTAAAACAATAAAGTATTTCTATGATTTATTTTTCTCTCTAAAAATGCATCCTCTCTCTTCAGCATTAAAAATATCTGTAACCGTGCAAACTAGCACCAGGCTTTTTTGAGTAATCCACAGTGAAGGTTGAGGACTACTAGAAAAAAGGACATGAAAATGTAAGACACTATGTACTCAAAAAGGAAAAGTAAAACTTCTGTCTCTTGCTAAGTGGCAGATCCAGTGGCTGTAAACTAGTGATGTTGTTCTTAAACCTATAGTTTCAGTACTTGGTCAGCTTCCCTCGCACATATTCCAAAGAGGCTGTATCTGTTGATTTTTAGTGCCACACATAGCAAGGGAATGACACATCATAAAAAACCCCAAAGGGGTTACTGATAACATCTTGCCTTCAAGGGGCTGGTACTGATAACTTAGTCCCACTATTTCATCTCTACCATGGGAACAAAGGAAGAGAAATTCAGCACATTACTATAAATGATCACCAGCTGTGATGATTTAAGTGTTACCTAAACATTGTATTGGCAGCTGAAGGGAAGGAAACTTTTATCCATGATCCATGCCCTTGACTGCAGCTGTTCCCATAAGAATATTACAAAGCTTTTAATAAGACTGGTTTTTCATTCTTGGCAAAATAAAGTAGTTCCTAGAAACTTCTTGAAAAATATTTCAAGTTTTTTAATATTACACATAATCGCTATTTGAAAGTCATTTTCCTCATTAATCCTACATAAAGCCTATACAGCGTTCACAGACATTTGTTTCACAAGCCCAGAAACTTTGGAAAGGTTACATTCTTGATTGTTTTTTCAACATTTTTACATTTACAAGAGCAGTTCAGTCCATCCTAAATCAATTGTATGAATTCACTCATGGGTTTTAGTGTTCACCTTACTTCTCAACAAGCACATATTATTTAGCACCCCACAAAATACACTCATTACTTCCAAGGTGGCTCAGTATGAATACTTGTAGCAAATCTGCTTGTGTACACTCAGCAGGCAAGGATTGGTTTCATTTTCTGTTGATGGTTTTACATCCAGTGACCCCTACTATACACCATATTCTCTTTGCAGATACATTAACAAGAGTGCTGTCCCCTTCTCACCTTCACACAATCTATGTTTTGATTTCAATACACTCATATTCCGATTGACCGGGTTAAAATAATACATTTTTTGATATGCAGGTAATTGCTAAAACTGCTGATCTAGTAGCATGGTGCACATAGTTACTACAATAGTGTTATGTCTTTTCAGAATGCACGTTCTTTGGCCCTGTATTATCACCAGTGAGCATACTTCAAACATTCTTTATATCTGTCAGTGATTTCACAATTCTTCAATTCATTTTCAGTCGAGAAAGATGAAACCTTCTACACAGAGAGATTCACTAAAAGAAAAGCTCCATTTTTGGCTCTACGTTAGTTCAACGTGCTACGTACCTGCTTATAATGAACATGGAAAATAAGACAGCAAGGTCTACTGCAGCCTTCTTAGGTACACTCGTGCAGTACCCTGGAACACACTCATTGCTGTGCCAGGAACAAACTGGCTCTCCCTGTTTCAGAATCATGTTAAATAAAATATCAGGCCCCAAAACATCACCACAGAGGAAAGTGACTACAACTCCAGCCTTGGACTGATGTTTCTAATTTGCAATATTCCAAAGACATTGAAAAGAGATAAGTTCAGAAGAAGGGAAGCTCTGCATGTCTAGCAGCAAAGGCTAAAACTGGTATCTAATCCACACTCTACTACATGATCTTGCCAGGCAACTTAGACAGTTGCTCTACAAATGCGCATCAAGAGGTGTTTACATCTCACCAGTGAACCTGACTTGGCTCTTTTTCCCCCTAAAGTTTTCATTAGTATTTCAGCAGTACAGCAGAGCTAATATTTACTATATATGCATTTTATTTTTTTTTTCACTCATACTGACAAGGAAAAAAAGTGACATAAAGAGTGTGGTAAGTATAGCACTGAGGTAATACCTTTACAGTAATAATTATGAGCTGTCAGAAAGGAATGAGCTCTTTGACACAACTCTACACAATGAATAGTGGAAGTCTTTGGCATCTTTTGAAATGCTAAATACATAAATAACAAAGCTACTGTTAAACAAACTTTAACTTTTGGCTTAAATCCACTCTTCTAGCCCATCCTATCTGTCCCAATAAAAAAACCCTTTGACTTCTAAATGGAAGAAAATAGGAGTTATTACCCATTTTTGTAGAAGTGTTTTGCACTTTGCAAAATTTTGCTTAATCTTGCTACTTCTTAAGAAGGAATATGAGATATCATCATCTGAATATTTTTCATGCACAAACGCACAAAACCCAGAAAAATATTCAAGCTACTGTATGTATTTTGCATGTAGGTACCCAGTCTATGTTTTGACATGTAAATGATGAAAAAAATTCAGAGAAGGAATGCATTCTTCTAGATAGCTTACCCTAATACATGAAGCCTCTCAACTAAAGTCCTAGAAGGAAAAGACTGTAGAAACGGTGCAATCATTTACATTTTCAGAACATTGCATATAAGCAGAAAAAACCCCAAGCATTTCTCTTATGAATTGGCCTACACATTCCAGATGACTTCTGTTGCTTAAGAACAAAATTTTTCTCATTGAGTCAAAAAAAAACCAAAACCAAACCTTTAAATGCATGTGTTGGTTGAACCATAATTTAAGATTAAGATAATTTAAGGTAAAAAAATAAATGAAAAATTTTGGCTATAATCAAGGATCTCAGAATTACAGAATCACTGAGGTTAGAAAGTAACCTCTCAAAATAATATAGTCCCAGCCCTCTGCTCAAGAGGAGTCATCTAGAGTAGGTTGCCTACGACTGTGTCCAGCTGACTTCTGTCTGTCTCCAAAGATGGAGACTACACAACCTCTCTGCCCAGCCTGTTACTCTGCTTGACTCCCTTCACAGTAGAACAGTGTCCTCTTGTGTTCAGATGGAATTTCATATGTGTGACATTGTGCCTACTGCCTCTTCTCCTGTCACTGGCACTTCTGATAAGAGCCTGGCTCCGCCTTCTTCATTCCCTCTCATCAGGTATTGGTAAGGTTAAGTTCCCCCTGGGCCTTCTCAGGTGAAAGGAAAGAGAGGGGAAGGATCACCTCCGTTGACCTGCTGCTGGCTTTCTTTGCTACAAGGGTGCATCACCGGGTCATCTTCTTGCACACTGGGACACCAAGGGCCGTCTCTGCAGAGTTGTTTTCCAGCCAGCTGGCCCCCATCCCATAAGTCATCCTTTGTATCACTGCAAGAATACCTATTTTTTTGATCCTACCCATGNAAAAAAAAAAAAAAAAAAAAAAAAAAAAAAAAAAAAAAAAAAAAAAAAAAAAAAAAAAAAAAAAAAAAAAAAAAACAAACACCTGTTACGACAAACTCTTTTCTTAAATGACATCTTCAATACACCACGCCATGGATCTTCTATTGGTTCAAGAAGTTACTGCTGAAAGAAAGCAAAAAGCACGGAAGCAGAAGACACCGCATCAGGTTTCTGTGATGAGAGGGCACATGAAAAGGCATTTTTATCAGGCAGAAAGTGGCAAGGGTGCTTCTGGTCTTCTATGAGTAGTGAGAACAGATATTCAAAGGAGCATCGGGAAAGTCTGACAATGCATCTTCTCTATAAGAAGGCTGTCTGCAGTGAGACAAGACTTGCACAAGAGCCTTTATGATCATCATAGGAATTCAAGAACAGTGGAATAGGAGAACCATGATGGCAAGTGCACACATAGAGCTGTAAGGTGCACAGAAGTCCAAGAAAATACAGTACAGTCTGATATAACAATTGGAAAAGAAACTCGTCCACTAACCTGTTTCAAGGTGCACTGTACCAAACCCATTAGAAACCATATCTTGGAGAGCTCAAAGACAACAAGAGGTTTGCCATCCAGATACAGGCATCTTCTACCTCTTCTTCCTCAAGGAAGGAGGGTATGAGACAGGTATGAAAAAAAAAAATCAGCAGACAGTATATCTCACCTGAAGCTATTTTTTATAGTACTTTTGTTTAAAAGAATTTCCAGAATTATATTCATCCCATTATATTAGGTTTGTGTGCCAATACTTTGGTAGCATGGGGTCAGGGGGGTCAGAGGCTGAGTGTAGAAAGGTGACTTCCATGAGAAGCTGTTAGAAACTTCCCCTACGTCAGATCAAGTCCATGCCAGCCAGCTCCAAGAGAGACCTTCTGTTGGTCTGCATGAGAACCTGCAGCTGAAGAGTGAGAACAAGTGAGCAAAACAGCTCCAGAGACATCAGGGTCAGTGAAGAAGGAGGGGGAGGAGGTGCTCCAAGCTCTGGAGCTTCCCCAGCAGCCCATGGTGAGGCAGGCTGTCCCTCTGCAGGACCCCCTCCACAGAGAACCATGGTGGAGCAGAGATCCACCTGCCACCTGTGAAAAACCCCATATTGGAGCAGGTGGATGTGCCTGAAGATGGCCATGACCCCACATGATAGAGCAGCCTGTTCCTAAAGGACTGCACCCCATGGGAGGGACCCATGCTGGGGCAGGGCAGGAGTGTGATGACTCCTCCATCTGAGGAGGGAGGAGTAGAAAAGACAACATTTAATGAACTGATTGCAGCCCCCATTCCCTGTCTCTTTGCACCACTGGAGGAGAAGAAGTAGAGAAAATCAAGAGGGAAGCTGAGCCCAGAAGAAGGGAGGCGTAGGGGGAAGGTGTTTTATTTCTCCTTACCCTACTGTAATTGGATTGGCAATAAACTAAACTCTCCAAGCTGGGTCCGTTTTGCTCATGATGCAAATGGGTGAGTGATCTCTTCCAGTCCTTATCTCAACAGAGGGGCCAAGGAAGGGAGTGATGAAGCAGTTTTAGTGGGCATCTGCCATCTAGCCAGGGTCAACTCACCACACCTACTTCAAAGTGTAAATGGAAGTCTTATTTTATTAATGTCTGTATTTCCACAAATACACCTAACCTCTGCAGTACTGCAGAAGGGCTGCTTTAATGGGTTGCTCTCTCAAAAATATATGTCCTGAAAAAACTCATCAAGAACATGCCTATCTTGAATCATAAAGTGATGTAACTTAGACTTCCCCATAATGCAATGAACATTCTTTTCCTGAATAATGAATATGAATATTCCCATGTATTATACATTCCTGGCCACTGAGAAATAGAGTGCTTCCTCTGGGATGAGAAAGATTGAAATGTTCTCACTGAATGAAATAGCATGTTCATATTACAGCATTTCAGCTGTGTCCCATAGGAACCTAACACTTTTTAGCGGTCAGTTTGCATTGACTTGATGGAGAATAGAGGTTACATACCAGATCCTTGCATCTAAATATCCTTAAAACCATTTAAATGAATTATTTACTCCTCTCAGGGCAGAATTTTTCTCCAGCTTATAAAAATAAGACCTTGCTCATGTTGTGAAAAGTGACATATTTCTCTAAAACATATGTTCTCTATTTCTGGATCTTCCCTAACCTCATGTAGCATAAGTACATAGGTATGGAGTATATTAAAAAAACAAGTCAGTTTAGAGTTGCTAGGTCCACTTTGGCCTCCGATCGGGAAGCGTGGAGACACGCCATCCATAATGCTGCTGATTCCAGAATCATTCTCGAGGAGAAAAGACAATGCAGAAAGAACCGTGCCTCACCAACACTGCCTATGGAGACTTTCTGCTGTGCCTTTTGCAACCGGACGTGCCTATCTCGCATCGGCCTCTTTAGCCATCAGCGCGCTTGCAGCAAGCGTGGGTAGAGCCCTTCCCAAATCTTTGTTCGCGAAGCCAAGCCATGATGATGATGAACTAACCTACACATCTAATAGAAAAAAAACCCTCTTGTTTTTAAACTGCAGTGTTGTATTTTACTGCTTAGAATCAGACAGTCAAAGCTATGTGAAGTGAGTGCTAAGTTTTAATATTTATATTTATTTAGTATTTAAAGATTTATCATTATTGCATCATGTAACCAAACATCCCCAAGTCAACAATATTCCAAAAAGATCACAAAATGAAAGTAAAGAGAGTTCTCTTAAGAGAACTGTTATATTTTAACTAAAGCAATTAAAGGATTGAAAACTAAAGTTCTAAAAACATATAATTAATGGCAAAATGTGTGCGCATTTAATTTTTGTTACCTCATTAAGAGTGGAAAAAACTATTGATTGTTGCTGTTCTTTAAATGAGAAATTTGAAGGGAAAAGGCCTATGAAGGAGCTCTTTTTGCTAGAAACTGAGTCTAGTCTAACCTAAGTTCACAGGCAACCTCCAACCTCAACCAAAAGCATCTTAAGCTAGTTAAGCTCTAGACTAAACCAAACTCAGGGAAGACTTGGACTCATCCCACTTTGCTGATGAAAAGCTGTTTGAAATGGTATAATCTTCCTTTGTCTTTCTGGTGGTTTCAAATACTTGAATTTAAGGAAATGGATGAGAGAAAAAGCACCTGCTCCTGAGTAGGTATATATAGAAATGCAGAGCCATACTGAAAAACAAATGTTTTCTTCAAAATCTGAGAAAGAGGCATATTCAACATTTCTACATCACACTTTTTTTGTGCTATATAGATATGCCCAGTAATATATCAGTGAGAACTTATTCTAATCCAGATCCTGCATTTAAAAAGAGAGTAAAATAAAAATAAAATTAAAAAAAAGCAAGGAAAAACTGGATCTTCAAAAACAATTTCTTTTACATGGTACATAAAACTTACATGAAGATATATAAGGTCATTAAAAAGATCATGAGAATATAAGTAAGTTTCAATAAACTACAAAATTTCCCTAAACAAGCAAGGAAGTACAATTCTCAATAATAATTACAGGAAGATATTGAATGCCAAGCAATATCATACAATGCTACACAATTTAGATGAAGAGCATCCTCACATCTGTTGAAAGAAATTTGCTTACTCACTAAATGTCATCTAGCTTTTTCATATTTTTAGAATAAATACATAATTATGTACTATTTTTAAACAAAACACTGATTTTTTGACTATTTACTCCAATTGTTCTCTCTCAATCTTCCTTCCTCAGCCTTCTCTTCACAACCAAAAGAGAAATATCAAAAAATCCATAATTTCCTTTGATACTCATTTTCTTAATTTGTTTTCTGCTCAGTTTAACTTTGTGATATAGGAAACAGAACAGTATTAGGGCCTAAATAGTACTTGGTTTAGAATCACCTGGATTTCTGAACATATCAAGTAATTCTCTCCCAGAAATCCAGATCCCATAAACCAAACCTAAACTATCAGTACTGAACACAACACCAAGAAAAGTGACCTAGAGAATCTGTTTCAATGCTGTTATTCGACAGACAGCACTTCTCCAAGGGCAAGTCCTGCCTGACCAACTTAATGGCCATCTAAAAGGGAGTTACTACATCAGTGGACAAGAGAAGGGCCGCACATGTCATTTATCTGTTAAGCCTTTGATACAGTCCCCTATAACATCCTTCTTGCTAAATTGGACAGAGGTGGATTTGATGGGTGGACTGTTAGATGAGTAAGAAGTGGTTGGACGGTTGCATCCAGAGTGTAGTGGTCAAGGGCTCAGAATCCCAGTGGACATCAGGGACGAATGGTGTCCCTCAGGGATCTGTATGGAGACCGGTGTTATTGAATATCTTATCTCTGTAAGTGTTCAAGGTCAGGCTGCATGGAGCTCTTCTGAGCAACCTGGTCTTAGTGGGTGGCTTCCATGCCTACAGCAAGGGGGCTGAAATAGATGATCCTCAGGGCCCCTTCCAGCTCAGGCCATTCTATGATTTTATTATAGCTAAGCTGACAAACAGAAAAGGAATAGATAATGGGATGAGATTGGAAGCATTAAGTCCAGCAGTTTGCCAGTAAAACAGGTATTAGACCTGGCCACAATGATATATCCAATGATTTGCATTTCATTATCAATACCTTTTAATAATGACATTCTTTCACATCCTGTTAAATGTTTCACTTAAGAGTGACAGCAGCCTGAAACAATAAAGCTTGTATGTGGAAATATAATATCTAAGATAACAAAAATTTGAGAGTATTACAGTACTCTAGGACACAGGAGGGGGCGTGGCCAAGGCCCAGATGATATTCTTCACATCACTGCCAGGGACACAGGGAAAGGACTCTTTGCCTTCCAAGAAGAAGGCCATCCAGTCAAAAAAAAACCCCAAAAAAACAACAAAAAACAACAAAACACAGAGGGCAGAGGGGATCCCATCAGTCATTGTTCACAAGTGAGCATTTTTGCTCGTGAATCACCCTCTTTTTCATATACATTTGTTATTAATATTGTTGTTACTGTTTGTTTTCTTATCTCATTGCTGTTTCCAGGAAATTGCTCTTAACACATGATCTTTACCTTTTGTACCTCCAATTCCTACTCCATCTTGCTGTAGCAGGAATGGGGAGGGGAGTGGCAGGGCAAGAAGGCAGCGCGTGGTTTGGGAGAGTCTCAGTGAGGGCACTGAACTGGGGAGAACCATTCCTAAACCACAACCTGCAGATGGCATTTACTTGATACATAAAAATGTAGATCAGAAAACCTCACATGGGAGACGTTCTTCAACAGCTGTCTCGAAATAAGCCAAATTCTTTAAGATCATACAGATAAGTGGGAACAAAAAAAAGGGGGGGGGGGGTAACTCGTTAGCTGCTAATATGTTTCTGAAAGCACACTAAGAGATCTATCTGTTGACAGATTTCACAGATGGTTTAAGGGGGAGTTATGCACAAAATGACCAAAATTCACTTTGTAATCGGAGGGAAGAGTAGGGGATCTTTTGGGAGACAGGCCTTTCAAGATCAGCAGTGGTCAGGTAATCCCATTAATACCATTCTTACGAGCCAAGTGAGAATACTTGCGTGTTCCATGAGCACACATTAAACCAAATTAGCTAGAGAGGAGTATCGGGGCGGATCAGTAGTTTTTTTCATGTTTTCTGCAAATGCTGCTTATTTTGCTATAGATGTCACCAAAGGTGGTTTTCCCCTGTCTGTTTTCACCTGTGTACAACCAGTTGTGTCTGTATTACGAGGGTGCATCAACTGGAAGCAAATGCTCAACCTCACAGGATCTGGTAACTCCAGACAAAAAGGGGAGGAACACCTTCAAGTCTTGAAGCCAAGGTTTTTGGCTACCCGTAGCAATTTATATGGAGATTTGAGAATGACAGAAAGAAAACTGTTTTCTATTTGAGAGAGTAAAAAAGAATGTTAATAAATAAACAGGTGCCTGAAATGCTTAGTTTACCAAATTATCTTTCCAATCAGTTATTCTCTACTCTTATGATGCCACTTTAACAAAAAGGTACTGCTCACTAGTGAGTGATTTATAACAATATCAAGTCAAACTCATTATCTTTTATGGCATGTTATTGGTACACATAGTTGAATAAAGTTCTGCTTTTTTTCTTTAACACTTTCTTGAGCAAAATCATGTTGTTACATAGCTTTGGAAAAACCTAGTTTGCAAAAGCATCTGCTGTCATGTTTTCCTTTCGCAAGTGTATTCACAAAGCCTTCCCCTTGGACAGCACACATCTGATAAAAGCAAAAGGCGAGGATCTGATGGAATCTGTTTGTCACTAAACCAAATAACCTTCCTTATCTATAATAAGATTTACTAGTACTGAGCCCATAACTGCACATTGCTGAAAGCAAACATATTTTCTAAAACTAAATGAAGCATGTTGATAATACCCCCTGATAATCCATTTCTGTTATCCAAAAGAAGGACTTTCATTTCCAGAGGCATTGGTTTCTTAAATATTTAAGATTTGGTCAATCACATCTTTTTAAAACTGACACACATCCACTCAAAAGTATCTCAGGGAGCCTAAATTGGACAGTAAATCTTTTGCAGGGCTTAGAAAATTAGAGAATTATAAGAAAGGAAAACATTAACTCCTGTGACGCACACAGATCCGTTATTATCGGGTCAGAATCACCTTGTGAGGGTGCATCTCAGGAGTGGCCACAATAACCAAAGTCTAGAAAGAGGCATGCATGAGGTCTCCATTGTGGGGCCTTGGCCTCTTCTCCTCAAAGCCACCAATATGTGACCTTCTGAGCGGTAACCATGTTTTTTCTTTCTTCTCCTTATCTCTCTTTCCTTATTCTTACAAGTGTAACACCTCTGGACCAGGGTGTAACTACTCCAGACACAGCAAAGTGTAAGCTGAGTTCTTGTGCTTTTGAGTCTTCAGTAAACTGAAGTTTATCACATGTAAGTATCCAACAAGATTTGCTCAACTATTGATGGAATAGTTGTAATTTTTCAGAGTCCTTTTGCTCTGCAACCTGCATAACCACAGTGTTGTTCTGGTCCTTAAGAAACAGTGAGCTTCAGCATATTTGCATTTTAAGCTCCAATGTTCTGTGTTCCTCTCTCACCATGCCTCTGCCCAGCTTCCAAAATCGGTTAAAATAAAAAATTATGTTCTACCACAAAAACAAAAAAAGAATTCCTCTTTTTTTGAGCTGAGCTGTCCCATTACCAAGTAGAGAAAACTTACTCCATTCTTTTTAAGATGGAAAAGTTCCATTAGGTTTGTTTAAACATTTTAGAGGTAAATTATACAGAAATTCACTCTTTAAAGAGTGAATTTCAAGAATGAATTTAACAAGTGAGTACGCTTGTACCTTCTGTTGGTCTGAATACCTGCAATACAGAAAACCACTGCTCAAACAGCAGCAGTCTAAAGCAGCATGACACCGGACTGGCCCTCAGGAGTGCTACCTGGAAGAACTAGTTCCACACGGCCAAATAATGTCTCACGAAAAAAGTGATCAAATACAGACAGTTGCAGTTATGTACAAGGCTGCCTTGAATACTCTTTAAAGGGTTTGTAAGTGCAGCTGTGGCAATGGGAAGAGTACTTAAAAAGTTTTGTACAAATAGTTAGAGAGCATAAGTTGAACTTACAAGCACAGGACTAATAAATTCAAAGATACATAAATTAATATTACCCAAGGAGCAGTCTAGCTTAGTTCAGGATCATTGCTCACAGATTGCCCAGAGAAGTTGTAGATGCCCCATCCCTAGAAGTGTTCCAGGCCAAGTTGGAAGGGGTCCTGAGCAACCTGGTCTGGTGGGTGGCATCCCTGCCTATAGCAGGGGACTTGGAACTAGATGACTTTGAGGTGCCTTCCAACCCAAGCCATTCTGAGTCTATGACTTGCTACCATCAAAACACTTTTATTCATCAAGGAAGGAAAAAACCAACAAATAAAAGCCAAAAGGGAAAAAACCACACAAACCCAAACTAAACTGCCACACCCAATGAAAAGCAAACTGAATGAGTATTATCTCTGAATTTTAGGAAACAAGTATACATTGTGCAAACTTTATAAAATTTCAAGGAAAACCTTCAGAGAAGGCTGCCATTTCTGTGTTTGCTAGGCACTCACTAAACTTCAAAGTTTGTTACTTAAAATGCACCCTTAAAAAGCACTCTACTTCAAAAGCTAAATTTAAAATGTTTTCAATGCAAAACACATACAAAAGAGAATGAGTCATGTTCTTGGGTTGTGTAGGATGAAAAATTCTTCCAGGATTTCTGCTGCACCTCTCCTGAACGATCATGAATCAAGCTGATGTGAGAATGCCTTTCTGAACTGAGCTTACAGCTGCACTTGCTGGGGCAGCAAGGATGCCCTGCAGCCCTACTGTGTGCCAGTGCAAGGCATTGAGGCACCCACAGGGTGTCACTTCAGCTGGAATAGCAAATTAAACCCTCTGTGAATGCTCTAACATGAATGTTCTCCTTGGTTCCCCCCTCCATCCTAATCTGAGCCCTGGTCTGCTATGGAGCTGAGGGTAATGTTTAAATATATTTGGAACAATTATGTCATGCAGAAAAAAAGGAGGAATCTTTCTTTTGTCAAATTCTCTCAACACTGGTAACAGTTCACTTACTGCCGCTGATAAGGGGCTACAATTTATTGGCTGTGCCTGGCACAGATGTGGTCAGAGCAGTGCCACTCTTGCATTCAATTATTACATTGAGGAGAACATTTTTTCCAGCACTATGCTGATACAGATATTGCAAGGTGACAGAACAGCACTTCCCACAGACAGCCATACAAGTTTTCCCCAAAGAAAGGCAGAAATTCCTTCTTCCCTTCCACCATAATGCACATTACTGTCCCTAGCATGAGCTCACTTCCCATGTTCCCCAGCTCTCAAATACAAAAGTAGTTAGAAGGAACTGCTCTACTCTCCCTCTCTAGGAGCAGAGTTACCAGTCCAAAGGATTTTCGATATTTTGGGAAGACTGTTCAAAATGACCAACTGTATGATTTTAAAACAGGCTTCAGAATTGTGCATATAGGTTGAAATATGTAAAGTGAGAGAACTGGAAACAAGGGAAAAGGAAGCTGAAAGCTACAGGGTCTGGCACACTCAGATTACAAATTTTACATTCAGGATGGACTAGTGGAAACATACAAAGATGTTCAAGCCGTAGGTTAAAACATGCTACAGCACTTCTGAAAAAGCTTTCTGGAAATTTCTGCGTTACATGGGTGTGTTTAGCAGAGACTTTTGGCAGCACTAGGACAATACCAGCAGCTGCTGTTCTAAAAAAAAAATAAATCTATGGATACAAAGGAATAGAGAAGCACTGGTGAATGGAGAAAAACAAAGAAACATTGCCCGGATGCATTGCCAGAATACATTTTGTAAGTCAACAGCCACATTTTCCCTTAAGGTCTTTCAATATCTGTCCTTGCAGAAGACAGCTAAGTTACAGCTGTTCAAAAGAGTCAGTGTGAGCCATCCAACAAAGCTATGGATCTTGGAACTGAGTTCCAAGCAACAAAATATTACCTGGCATTTTTAAGGTGTAATTCAGAGATGTTTGTTTGTTGTTATTTAGGAGCACTGTAGTACCAAGTTGTGTAAAAACAACACTTGCAAATCCCAGAAGTCTTATGAATTTTTAGAATGAATGCTTATTCACTCTCATTAGTAAGATAGTGCAGCATTCCTCTTTTCTGCAAGAGACAAAATGACAACATAACAAAAATAGCC
This sequence comes from Grallaria varia, assembly GCA_013396735.1. Taxonomy (NCBI): domain Eukaryota; kingdom Metazoa; phylum Chordata; class Aves; order Passeriformes; family Formicariidae; genus Grallaria; species Grallaria varia. The sequence goes on along the minus strand of VWZG01008360.1, from coordinate 319,463 downwards.
CAGAGAATCAGAAAAAATCCAACACTAACTAAACCACAGTCTGATAGTGATTCATGCAGATTATGTTGGAGATATCTACCAATAACTGCATACACTGAAATCAAGACTTAGCTGTTAGAAAAAATATATGAATCATTGATACAGGATTATTCACTGCATGGAACAAATTCATCCCAATTTGTCTTCACAAAACACAGAAACAAGTGATTAATCCTGTAATCAGTTTGTAAAATGTAGTACAAGCTAGTTCTTTAAAGTGCCTTCTCAGCTAAACTATACAGAAGATAAAAAGCACACCCTAAACCAACTTAAATTATCATTTGTGTGTACTTCAACTGACTTAAGGGAGTATTGCCTAGGCAGTAAACAACAAACCAGCCAAACCGCCCAACCTTAAATTCAAATGTGGCATATTTAATAAGTACAGCTCAAAGGACCAGTGGCTCAAGCCAGTATTTTTAATTAACCCTCAAATTTTGTACACTCTTTAAGGTAAATCTTTTACTGGTTAAAGTCCTAATACACAAATTCTTCTTCCTAGTAAGAAAGCAAGACAAGACCTCTTTTTTTAAAGCTGGTAGAGCAGAGTAGTAAGATACTGAAGTGCCAGTCAATTGTTTCACGCCACATTCAGAAGGCAAGAAATATGTCCAAGCTCTTCATAGAGCTAACTTATTTATATCCTGCATTTTCCTCCTACAAAACTCAAAGAAATAATGGCACATAAAAACAGTGGGGAANTGATCCTTCCCAAAATGCAGTAAGATTACAATTGGAATAACAGGTAAACCACTATTGCTGCCTCTAACCTCAAATTTGGAACACACATTTAATTCTTTTTAAAGACTCAAGAACATTCTGATTTTTATTTTTCATTTTCATTTGCTTTTTCTTAAAAACTACTCAGCCATACATGACTTCTATTTTCATAGAACCACTGGGCATGTACTTACAGAGGACTATAAATCACAGCTGTGAGGACTGTGCTTACAACTTTCAAAACACTCCTTCCCCCTTCCCAGCATACAGTCAGTACACAGTCACCATATACAGGGTGAATTTAAAGAGAGTTATACACACAGCCAAAACATTGCATTCAGACTCATCAATTTGATGACTGTCATGGGAAAAAAAAAAAAAAAAAGCAGTACATAAGGGTTCACAAATTAAGAGAAGCTGAAAACCACAGCTCCAGTGCTACAAAAACTTGGCTATAGAGATGGCAGTTAAATATAATTTTGCTTAGATTGGCTTATTATTCCACCTCTCCTTCCTGAATCAAGCTATTATTTCAATAAAGATTTTGGTAAGTTTCTTGTTAAGCAGTCATACATTATATTGCCAACAAATTAGCATAAACGGAAGACAGCACCAACATACTGTAGGAATAAGTAAGGAAAGTTGAGACGGGTTTTTTAACCCCTGGAGAGAGAGTTTAGCTTTTTTTTTTTTCCTTCACGATAATTAACTTACAATATAGTCCACTTCAAAACAAAAAGAATAAGACACCAGGGGATTTCTTATGCTTGACCATAATAAGAGAGATAGAATATATTCTATTTTGTCATTGAGGAACAGCTCTGTCCAAGCATCTTAACACATTTTTAAATTATTTTTCCCTCTCAAAATCTTTCCCACTAACCTGACATGTTTAACACACCAATCATCATTTCAGCTTGGATTTCATATTTAAAAAATTGATCTCTCAAGCAAGACATAAGTGCACCAAAAATAGAAGAATAATGAGTTATCCATTCCATCCAACAGTACAAACAATTTGAGTTGTAACACTGAGTTTGAGGAGTGAGAAGAACTCAGAAACAGAGTGAACAGAAACAAGTTACGGAAAAAATAATGTCAAGATAAGTGACATTACATTTTTATTGCCTATCATTTTACTACAAGAACTCAAACATAAAAAAGCAGAGCTTATCAAGTATCCCTTTCCTTACATTTAGACACAAAACAGAACAAAGTAGTAAAAGGATTTTTTCCTGCAGATAAAAAACATTGTGTACATTTTCAATTTCACAGTGAAAATTTACTTTTTCCTTCACTTACAATTTTAAGTGACAAACAGTTCAGAGGATGAGCTAAACTCCTTATAATACATAATAATAGTATAATGCTCTATCCAAAAAACCTGTTAGACATGGACAATAGACTGAGTCAAACATGGTCCACAACCCTCCCACCTTTCCCCTCAAGGAGTGCAGGCTAAGCCCATAAGTGCTGATGCCTTTTGACTTAACCAGTAAGACTAGTGGGATTAATATGTCACAGACATGTGGCAAAGACAACATAAGTGTTCACAAAGCAGAAAGCAAATGAAAAAGAAACAATTAATTCACAATTAAAATTCTACAAGAAGCAACCTGTTAGTTGCTTAATTCCATTTCAGAATATCCTACGCTACCACATGCAATCTTTATAGACCATGCTTGCTTACAGATTAGTTCAATTCCTTTGAAGAATCCACGATGTTCCTGACATATATGCAAGAAAGAGTAATTATAGCAAGGATTTAATATTGACAAGGGCATCCAAGACATTCAGTTCTAATATAGTAGCATTTGCAAAAATTCAGGCTGCTGAGTAAGGAATTCATTTTTTTATATCACATCTTATTCATAAACATTCCTCACTTCATTTACTTGTATTTTATTTTTTTTTAACCTGGAAAAATGCTGAATTTTTAGGTAAATGTGTTTTGCCATGCCTGAACAGTTACCTCTGTCAGCAAGCATAAATCCTTCTACTACACACCAGAGCTGGATAGTCCAAAAACAAAGTTTCTCAAGCAGAAAAGTGACATTTCCAGGCTAAGCCTTCAGAAGTTTTACTATGTAAGTTAGAAAGTTATGGAAGTAGGATTTGAGCCTTTGGAGTGCCTAGAGGAAAACTTAGTGCATCAGTGAAAGAAGATAGTCAGAGTAGGCAAGGATTGAGCAAACTAGTAGCCAAATAACGCCCCTGGGTTCTGCCCATTTTTACAGTAAACTGGACTCCCAAGATGTTGTCAAAAAAACTTCAAAGAGAATGGAGAGTAGCAATGTCACCATCTTGTTTCAGCCATACCTACATGTTTTGGGAGACAGCACAGTGGTCCTGTGGGTCTGAATCAGAACTCAGTTCTGTCCCTCATGCCAAAAAACTTGTAAGAAACGTCCTCACAATCTTCCTACAGACCTCAGATCCATCTCTCAAGCAAATGTCATGACCAGTTTTCCAGGTGGCAGCAATGCATCTGAAGAATATTCTATTATACCCCAGTCCAGAAGCCTTGAGTTTTACCAGGCATTTCCCTTTAATTTAAGACTTCAAGAGATTTTGTCCACACCAACTCTTGCAAAGGCCTCGGTTCTTTGATACCTTGAGTTCATGTCCTGAGAAAAAGCAACACATTTTTCTCTGAGGGATTTCTTTTAATTTAGTGAGAAAATAGGTGTTTTAGCAAAAGGGGCTTACAGGAATAACATACAACCAAGAAAAATATTTCACAAAAGCATTACACTTAATCGCAGGCTACTTGGAACAATAGGACATCCCTGGCTTTTAACAGTCGAAAACTACACGGACCCAGCTCGGGCACACAAGCTGAGACTCTTTATTCAAAGAGATTTCAGTGTAATATAGGTTCGGTGTAAACAGGAGGCTGGGTTATGCTAAAGAAGGGATGGACTAAGTTAATCAAGAGAATACATTATGCTAACTAAGGGAACCTAAGCTAGAAGATGTTATTCCATTATTTATGGCCACGAGGTGGAGGGGAACAATAGGTGTTGCAAAACAGGTTTCAAGTGCAGGGCAGGGAAAATACAGAAACTGCAAATCTTGTCAAATGCAAATAGTCTTTGGAGGTCTGGAGATGGGTTGGTGTCTGCAGACTGGATTAACTCTTATGTTCCTGGGAGGCTTCCTGCCTTTGATATTTGTCCAAGGCTCTGCAGATATCCCAGCCAGGATCATTCTGAGCTCTGCTTCTATACCCTTCCAAGGGTTTTGTAGGCCAGCAGGCATCACTGGGGAGTAGTGAACCTTCGTTGCACTCAGCAAACACCAACACAACCTGAGTGAAATACCACTCAATCGGCTTTAAGTTACCTAAAAGTGGGAAAAAATAGAGACTAAGAGAATAAAGAATAAAGAGAAAGAGAGGAGAGAGAAATAGTTACCACCAAGAGGTCACATGTTGGCTGGGGCAGAGACAGAAGGCCAGACTAACACGGAACTCGTGTGTGCCTCTTTAATGGACTTTCGCTGCTGTGGCCACTCCCCCCAGGCAGCACATTGGGGTCACTGGCCACTCACTGCCCTCCTGGCCGAAGTGAGGGGTGCCATAGCCAGTCAGAGGCTTCAGGGGGCACAGTGTAGGTGGGCTACTGATCCTTGATTGAGAGCCCAGACACATGGCTCCCATGGCCACGCGTACCCTCTGCAATCCACCGTGGTGTCTGGAGGCTTTACATGTGCCTCACTGCCATGAGGCTGCAGGCCCGACACATGCACAGACAAGATCGTTGATTCGACCCATCAATCAGTGAGGTGCAAATCCGGTCTCTGACACATGAACATATATGTGTGTCATATTCCCATGCCTTACTTGTTTATACTCACAGTGGGTGAAATGTGTACTATCAAACACATCAAGAGCTCCTTCTGCACCTTGGAATGAACCCAGCCAGCAGGTGTTTACACACTCACGTAAAAATCTGGTTATAGCATGGGGTTTTTGCAGGATTTTTTTCCCCACAAAGGTGAAATACTCTCAGGCTCCTAAAGTTTGAAAGCAGGGGCTAGTACAGATGAGGGCACATGCAAGAAGAACAGTCATCAGCTGGCCTTAATACAACATCAGTTATATGCTATTAGTGCAGTTATTCTGAAGACACAAAGATTGGCAAATCAAAGATTAAGTGACTTTTAATAAATTCCAGGTCACTACTGAACATCTTCCAGAATTAGCACCAGCAGTAGCTGGAACACTGTATGTTCCAGCATTCTACAAGTAACAACATTCTACAAGTAACATTCAGATAGACTGGGCCAATACATTTTACCTACAGATTCACATGCCTACTTTTTTGAATCCTTAAAAATGAACAATTTTCACATAAGACCTCAAAAAAGTAAGCTTAGGTACTCAGTTCCTATGACAAACATGATTTAATGTCTCAGGCCTTTCAATGAAGGTCCAAGACAAGACCAGATGACAAAAAGATCCCCACTATTTTCCTGATGGCATATGCACAAGTCCCTTTTAAAATATAAAATGATCTTTAAATCATTAGCTTTCTACCCACCAAGGAATGTGTACAGACTACAAAGTAAGCTACCCTGACATAAGTAATAGTACCACTTTCAGAAGGTAATACAATGTCATAACATAGTTGCCACAGTCATCCAATATAACTCCCCATAAAAATGTCAGCAGACAATATACAGCTATTCTGCCTATGAAACCAACATGATGGGCAGTAAAAACCAGGCACATTACTGCATGGATGCTCTAGCACAGACACTGTTAAGTCCACATCCAAAAGTCTTGGTCTGTTTTTATGCATTGTTTGTGTAGTTATACTGCATCCACTGCATTAGAATAAAGGCTGAACTTAAAAACAAACAAAAAAACCCAACCACTTGTGCTAGACGCTGTCAGCTGGTCACTTGACAGGAATTTATATGTGAGAAGAAAGTCAAACCCTCAAGAATGCATGGGCTCATGTTGGGGTCCTGTTCTGCAGTGTTAGACAGAAATCCATGGAAAACAGTATTTAAAGCACTGCCAGTGCAAACCAGTCACACGAATTTTAAGTATTTTCCTCTCACTCATTTTAAGAATTGACCTGTGCCACAGTTTAACCCCAGTGGACAGTGAAGCACCACAGAATCACTTACTCCCTCACCATGGGATAAAGGAGAGAATCAGAAGGATAAAAATGTAAGAACTCATGGGTTGAGATAAAGACAATTTAAAAGGTAAAGCAAAAGCCACAGACACCAGCAAAGCAAAACAAGTAATTTCATTCACCAATTCCCGTGGGCAGGCAGGTGTTCAGCCATTCCCTGAAAAGTAAGGCTCCATCACAGACAACGGTGACTTGGGAAGACAAATAGCATCACTCCCAATGTCACCCCCTCCTTCTCATTTCCACCCCTCCACCCTTCCTTCTTCCCTGTGCCCTCTGGGCACAACATTATAGAGTATGAGTTCTCCTTGGGTCAGTTGGGGTCAGCTCTCCCAGCTGCATCCTCTCCCAACTTCTTGTGCACTCCCAGCCTCCTTGCTGCTGGGACAGTTTGAGGAACGGAAAATACCTTGATGCTATATAAGCACATCCAAAACACAGAACCATGCAAACTGCTATGAAGAAAATTAACTTTATATCAGCTAAAACCAATAGAGCCACATTGCTTAAATAGTCTGAGACAACTATCGAAAAGATAGATAAGGAAAGTAATTGTTTTTATGCAAGAGCGAAAGATCAGTCAAGCTTAATCAAAACACAGATATTCCAGTCAAAACCGTCATATCAGTGGCAAAGACAACACTTCAGCAGAGTTCACTCCTTTCAGAGGTGAAAGGCCGCACACTAAGCCTACTGCTCTTGAAAAAAGCATGTCCTGCCCATGAAAGCATTCTCATCAGTCACTAACCTTTTCTTGGTCTGAGTTTTTACCTGGAGCAACCCCATTAAATATGCTTCAGAGGGTATACAATTATGAGCACATCTGAGTACACAGAAACTGCACAAACTAAGTGCAGTTAATTGACTCCCCAAGTCTCCTTCAAAGCTAAAGATAATTTGATAAGTTGCTACAGGTTTTATCACTTCCACAGCATTCGCTGAGATATAATCCCATTTGCGACTATGGAACTGATGGGTTACCACTTTCCAGCCACGGTCTTGGTCCCTCTACAGGCCTGTGTTGCCAAATCAATCTCTTCACAAGATCACCAAATGCAATGTAGGACTTGTTGGTATTGCAGCATTACAACTGAAAAGGTTAATCTAGAAAGAGCTTTTGAAATTAATTTTAGAAGTTGGCATAGTTTCTTGGGGCATCGTAACTGTTAGATTAAACTATGACACCTGAACTTTAAAGACTGTGGGTAAGAAGGGTCGATGGGCAAGTGGAAGATGAAGACTTCTAACAATATGGTAATAGTTGCTTATGGGAAGGCTTATAGATACCCTTTGGGTTACCGCAGCTGCAATTTCTGCAGGAAAAGAGGCAACCGTACAACACAATGGAAGGGTTGTTGGGGGGTTTTATGTTTAAGGATCTGGAGCACTGGGAGCGCCTCTGTAAAGAAAAAAGAAAACAAGAGAACAAAGATTTAAAAGAGCATTATGCCACTTCCCAAAACACCCCCAGCCCCACTGAATGTTGCACATGCAGTAGAGCACAGAACAGTTTGTGTCAGTGTGAAGAATCAACGAGAAAGAACTTTTCATCTAATTTAATAAATAGAAAACCAACAAGCACAAAAGAAATTATCAAAGCAGTCTGCAGAGACTGAATGCCCTACTGCATGAAGAGATGAGAAGAAAAGGCTCATTGCAACACAGGTTAATGGTTAATTAAAGAAACAACCTGCACAGCGAAGCAAAAAGTCCTTCCAATGTAACTCAAATTCCTAATAGAAAAAAGACATTACTGCTATATTCCAGAAAGTCGAGTAGTAACAACAAAACATCTTCAGCCAAACATTACTCAGAACCCTCCCATTTAAGATGAGCCCCATTTGCTGGCTATTACTTAGTAACAATTAGGAAAAAATATGAAAGAACAGGGTGAGAGAGAACTAAAACAAAAGGGGGAAATAAGTGAGCCTAATACCTTGATCTTCAAAAGGGATATGGTTGGGTTTATCTCAGCTAACTAAACTATCAAGTCAGACTCATCACCTGTAGTAAAGCTCAAATCAGTCCAGTTGTTTTCGGCCTACCTGCATTCTTGCCAAGATATAAGCTCACTAAATTCATTTATTCTTAAGAAAAATAAAATCATAGGACTGCTGTTAACTTGCTTAGAGAAAAGGAAAAACTAATAACCTTTAGACTCCCTAAAATCATAAGTAGCAACTAAAAAAACCTAAGGTTTAGTTTGAACTTTAAATGGCCCAGGGAAGCATAGAAATGAGTCAATATGATCTTAGTGCAGAGCAAGAAGAAGACAGTACAACAAAAGCAGTGCAAAAATGGTAGCTCTTGCCACTAGGTCCACCAAATGCAAAATCCATTTCAATGAGTGTATGAAAGATGCCAAAACACTGTGTGTACTGTTAACTATTGTTAACTGTTGTTCTATTGTTTATTTGGGTTTGCCTGATTTTTCAGTTTCAATTGTGAGACACCGCGTTTTTTTATACTTCCCAGAGCTTACTGAAATACTCTTAGGTCACGGAGGTTTTCTTCCCTGTGAAAATACTTTTAGAATGATCTTAACCTTTTCACAGCAACAATAGCAGATGAGAGTAAAATGCTGCAGGCAACATAACCACAGATATACAAACAAAACATTAAGTATCTTCTGTGTAAGCAGATCTCAAGGGTGTTTAACTGTCAAAATCTTGAGGTTAGGAAATATGTCTTCAGTTTTCGATGACAGCAAACTTTGACAGATCTTCTAGAATCCTGTCTAGAGAATCTCAACATATTTCTGCTGTGGGAATTTAGTTCATTTTCCAGTATTAAAGAGTGTAATGTCATTCAAATAGACCAATGTTTCCACAAGAACAAAGGAAAAAAAGGACTTTAAACCTTTTAATTTTTACCTATCCTGAATAAATTTTGTTGTCCCCAAATTAGCAGGATCATACTCTTCCTTTTACTTCATATGCAGTGTTATATAACAAAGTTACTTATCTTACTGCATTTTTACCTCATCTGAATTCTGAGTCTTTTCCATCTTAACTACCTTTATTTTCTTCTCCATCATGTCCCACTCAGACATCCTTCTACCAGTTTCATTAATTCTCTGTAGACCTTCAGTCACCCTGAATTCCTCAAGATGTAGTTCAACAAGTATTAAGTGTATACTCACACCTTCAACCTACACTACTATTACAGTGTACCTAAAGTAAGTGTTCCAGTTAAACCCCCTACATTTGCTTTGGAATTAAGAGAAGTTCTTGAGTTGGAAAAGACAATTCGGTTAGGAATGTTCTTCTGGCAAAGAGGTGCTGGGCAGCATCTTGCCTTCTTCCCTGTAATGATACCACATACAGACATAGCAACTTCACACCTTGAACATCAGGTTACTGTTTAGTTACTTCACTGTGTCTCCTTTGTTATAAAATTATGGCCAGTCATAATGGTTTTCTCCGAGATCTCAAACTCCTGAGGAAACAGAGCAACCCCCCCACTCCAGAGAAACCCATGGAAATGGAGAGCTCTATCAAGCCAGAGCTCCCAGTACTACCCTTAATTAGGTTGATAATGCCTTTGGTCACCAAAGGAACTCCATTGAATAGCTAGAGCAGCTTGTTGTTCAGGGCCCTTGTTCACCAGATCTGCTGAATTCTGAAATATTTCCAACAAATTTCCACTTATCTTGCATGTTAATTATTCACAACTACAGAATTTTGAAGGGCTGTAACTGTAAGCACAATAGTCATTGATTTTACCAGCTACTACTCCAGAGCAAAGCAAGGAATACCTGTTTGAGGATTTCAGTGCCTCCTGGAACCCTGCTGGCTTGTGCTTCTGCAAGTCTGTGAATTATCTTGAAGATAAAGTGAGAAGTTCTCACGTTAAAAATATAGTAGCAACAGACTTGACAGAAAACATTGATTTTTTTAGGTCAACACTCACAACATAATAAATGCCTTCAACAAAGTCTGAGTGCTCTCAAGAGCAGCTTCAACTACCCATTGTGTCAGTAACAACAAAATCCAAGACCCACAGTGTAGTTTATACTCATTATACCAACTAGAAGCATTGCTGTTCACTTTTCAGCAGTCCAGCTAATCAGTTCACTGAGTAGCATCAGATGACAGTTTTTATGTTGATGGTCCTTTTCTGTCCTAGAAATTTGGATTAAGCATCTAAGATGACCAAAACTAAAATTAGAAGAGGTAATATTTCCCTATTCTCTGGAATAGACACTGTGTGAATCTTACAACTGTATTATTTTATTGAAAGTGAAGGGTAGGAATTAATCTCTCTGGCATCATAACAATGCCAGGAAGTGGAGCTCTTCAGATGACTGCAGATCACAAATCCATCAGTTACCTGCTCACCTGGCTCTTCATGACTCTTTACAGAAGTAAGAACAAATCTCTGGAAGTGAAGAGGACTCTAAAAGCCTCATAGAAGCTGATCCAAACCAAGGAAAAGCAATTTGAAGGAAACAATTTGTTTCACTTGTTATTGTACCAAAAGTACTGAGCATTGACCTAGGAACACTGAAAAAACACACAAGATTCTTCTCCTGAAAAAAGGTCAAACAAATCTTTCCACAAATATCCTCAGAGTAAGGCAAAAAAGAAAGTTGTTTTTTTTTTTTAAAAAAAAGAATAGAAGCAATAAGCAACAATGCAAGAAACACACAGCTGAAGCATGATGCCATTCTGCTCTGAAAGAGCCTTGTGGCTGAAAGATTGTCTATAATGGAAAGGTTTTTATCAGCTGTGCATAGAGAAGACACTTGCCTGGATTTCATCTTCTAAGTAGTGGATATAAAAGCATAACCTAGGAATTCAAATGGATTATTCAGTTCAAAAAATATGGTGCAAATTGTATTCCACGTGATTTCTCACTAAAACATCTTTGAGACAACTAAAAACTATTAGCAAGAGAGAAGACACTTTGTGTAAAGAAATACAGCAGGATCAGAATTTTTCCTCATTACACACAAACCCCAAGAAAGAAAAATAACAGAAAGGAATATGCTTTGATCTTGTCCTCCAAAATATAAATTTAGAGCAAATACATCACATAATGGTTTGGGTTGGAAGGGGCCTTAATCATCCAGTTCCAACCCACCTAGCCATGGACAGGGACGCCTTCCACTAGACCAGGTTGCTCAGAGCTCCATCCAGCCTGGCCTTGCACACTGCCAGGGATAGGGCATCCACAGCTTCTCTGGGCAACCTGTTCCAGCACCTCATCACTCTCACAGTAAGGAATTTTTTTCTAATATCTAATATAAACAATCTCTTTCAATTTTGAAGCTATTCCCTCTTGTCCTGCCACTATGTGCCCTTGTAAAAAGTTCTTCTCCATCTTTCTTATAGGCTCCATTAGGTACTTGAAAATCAGTTAGGTCACTGCGACAGTTGATTTTGAGGGTGATCACGTCCCAATTACAGGAGCTTGACCCTCCTTTACGTAGTAGGGATTTGCCACTCCTTTATCCCCCTCCAAGCAGCCCTCAGGGTGCCCCACAGAGAGACACGCAGAGACCACCGGAGAGGGAGCAGAGAGAGAGTTTATTATATGGGAGGACCTATTTATAACTTCTAGAGGGATCCTAACAGGTCCAATGGAAAACTAGGAATAACAACCAATAGGAAAGGGTTAACTAAGGGCCAGTAGGAAAAGTTAAACACACTTCAAGGACACATTCTTTTAGACCTAACTAGAGAGATAAGGGTTTTCTCTAGGGATTTTGGGAAGACGACACAGTAACTCAGGGAAAAAACACAGAAACTCCATTTTAAACAACAGTAAAAGCTTCAGTTTTTAAGTCATTCCTGCCAGCTTCCCTACCCTTTCCACCAGCCCACCTCTCACAGGACTCCCTCCATTGCTGATATTGATTGTTCACTGCCACAGGTCACCCTGAAACCTTCTCTTCTCCAGCTGAACAATCCCAAGTCTCTTAGCCTTCCCTCGTAAGAGAGATACTCCATCCCCCTAATCAGCTTGGTGACCCTCCTCTGGACTTGCTTCCTGTACAGGGCAACCCAGAGCTGGATGCAGCACTTATGATTGGGTGTCATGGGAGCAGAGTAGAGGGGCAGAATCACCTCTCAATCTGATGGATATATTAACAGTCAAAAAAGAACTTTTGTAATAAAAAGGGACTACTAGATCTATAAAAGGAAAGCAGCTAAACAGTTGGAAATGCTATCAAAGCAAACCTAGAAAAGAAGTGCAGAACTCAAGTGACTCCCAGAGATCATGAAGCACCAAGTCATATTGCTATAGGCAACATACATTGTTTATCCTGCAAGAGATGTGTTGGTCAGTTGGTCTGAAATTATTTAAATAACAAATTTTGGAGGAAGTTTTTTGCCAGGAAGAAAGGAGAGGTTAAATAAAAGTAAATAGCCTTTTGTTGATTAATTCACAGACAGAAAGGATCCAACTGTTCCTCACTTTGGAAGCTCCTGGTAGTAGAGCAGCTCAAGTACTTAAGTACAGCTTAATAACAGCTAGATATCTATAAGCTGCAAATAATGATAAAACTCCCATGTAACCATTCCCTGAATCAACTTTAATGGTGCTGTACAGTATAAAAAAAGTATTTCTGCAATTACCTATTTAGCATTTCAACTGATTTTCCAGAAACTAACATTACTAAGCATAACTCAAAGGTTCACATGTTTTCTGCAGTACTGTTCTGCTCAGTCTGAGTAAGTCCATTAGTAAGACATACCCATAGTTTGTCTGCAAATGACAGTCCCTCTGTGCATATGATATTACGGTTCTCTAATTCCTTCGGGGAACATAGCCTTTCTTTGAGTTCATATCTCTGAAATACAGCACCTACAACCACTATATTTGCACTGCTGGTGGAATCACAGAGACCTTTATGAACTTACCTATGACAAACCTGTCCATCACTCCTAGCCACCCAGCCAAGCACAGCTGCTAGCAATACCTACTGTTTCTAGCTCTCTTGTGTTTCTGCCAAGCCTGAAAACACTTCCCTGTAGTTTATCATTCCTGCCATTGCAATGAGGTCACAAACTATCCTTGCACTACTTGCTCTGGAGGCAATATATATAAACTAAGAAAAACCTTTTCTACACTGTAACTCAGATTGCAAAAGTATACTCTGTTTAAAGAAAATTACTGATTAGGAAGTCTTGTTTTCCACTTCTATCAGTACTTAAAACTTTTAAGGATGACGATTTATATTCCACTTCTGTCCTATTCTACCCTCACCTCAGTGCTACCTTGAACAGTTTAAGACCACTGGTTTGTCCACATATCTGTTCAAAAAAAAGAGACAAAGTCAGTCCATTCCAAAGTTCATTTCTGTGCATCTGTTCAGATACCTGTAAGCAGATGCAAGTGCTCACCACAAAGACAATTTAACTACTTCTAAGATACTTCTAGTTAATGAATGACAGTAAGGGTAATAATTCTGTATAACCAGACTAATTTCTACCTGAAACTAATTAATGATCTACTTAGCATATTTAATTTCATTGCTTTTACAAAACAGAACATGTCCTCATGTTGAGGAAGAAGTCCTCAGGAAACCCTCCTCTCTCATCTGCCAGGGGAACACGTTTCTCCCCCTTGAGCAGCCAGAGTTGATGGGCCTGGAGGGGAGGGAGGCCATCCCGAACACACAGAAGGTTCCAGAGTGGCCAGAAGCCCATGTCCCTAGCGAGCCAGGGACCTTAGCTGAGGAGGAGAAGGACTGGAACTAAAACATTAACAAAGAGCTGTCCCAAGGTATATGGGAAGAGGACCCAAAATCTCCAGTGCCCTTGGAGATTTGGTTAGACAACAGCAAAAGCCAGAGGTCCCGGATGTGTCAGAAGACCACGGCGACAAAGAGCTGCTTCAGTGGGAAGATGCTGAGGGCGCAGCGGCAGCAGGAGAGACAGTCAGCGGCCTGCAGAGCACATCTCCTGCCCCCGGCAGTCCCACGGACCCCGGGGATGACACAGCCACGTCCCAGAGCCCCGCACGGCCCCAGCAGGGCAGGCCTGGCCCCGCCATCCCAGCGAGCAGCGCCGGGCCGGGCTGGCAGCCCCTCACAGGCAGCGCCGGCCACGCACCTTCCACCGCGCCCTGGGAAGAGCCGCCAGCGCCGGGGCGCGGGCAGGAGCCCGCCTGGCGCCCGCCCAGCCCTTGGGCACAGATCTCCTTCCCCACGGGCATTCCCGCTCCCGGGGCTCTGCCAGCGCCATCCTTGGCACCGGCGGCCACCGGAGCAGCAGCAGCAGCAGCAGCGGCCGCCCGGCTGCCAGCGCCGGGCCAGGCCTGGAGCTCAGCCCCGGGAGCCCGAGCAGGGTCCCCCCGGGCCAGCGGCACCGGGAGCGCGGGAGCCGCGGATGCGGGGACAGCGCCGCGGGCACCCAGCGGGGCCCAGGGCATCCCCTGCCAGAGCCGCCGGCCAGGGCCGAGGAGACCAGCACATGATTCACCTTCAGACAGCTGAATTAGTGGTTCTGCTTCGAAGGATTTTGTTCAAACGCTATTGCATGTGGTCCACAAATAAGCGTAACAGAAACTTACCCAAAATGCAAAAACAAATCAGATCTGGTTTATAATTTTGTTACAGGTATTCTATAAATATTTTAGAGTTTTCTTCAATGAAAAAGGCGATTTAGTCCTATTAAATGAGCTGTATAAATACAAAAGGAACCAGACAAATACAAAAACTTTGCAGGTACCTGAGATAAAGAACAGTTTTAAACTTCTGAGGACCTTTTTATTGTCTCTGAGCAGGCAACAACTACTGCAGGTATAAGAACTATCTTCCTTGACTCCAGCCTTCAGTCATCTTTAACTTTTGAAATAAGATGGTCTTAATATTAGATTATTAAATAAAATCAGGAATTTTCTGTGGCAGTTTCACTGAATTGCATTTTAATTAATGTACTTCCTTTTCCCCTTAGAGTTTTCAGCTATTCCAAACTTGAAATTATCCAAGGGCATGGCCGGTTTTGTAAAAGCAATGAAATTAAATATGATAAATAGATCATTAATTAGTTTCAGATAGAAATTTATCTGGTTATTCAGAATTCTCACTTCTAGTCAATGGTAGTTGGAAAATGGCATTCTGTTTAAGAAACCATGATAGTGATATTTTCTAAATATCATATCAGGATAAAAGCTGAAGTATCCATGTCTCCTAGCTAATAAAACCTCAAAGAAAAATTTGTTTCAAAGACATTAAAATAGTTCATTTTCACACACTCACACCTTCTGTGAATACTAAAATGCAGGATGAATGTAGTAATACCTTTAAAACACAATTAAATAATACTAAAGACTAAATATAGATGGCCTAATAGAATAATTTAAACTTCTTCCTGTAAAATATTATAGCTAAATAAACACATTTCAGTAAGGCAAATATTCCCTCAGACATGTCTCCAGTGAAAATTCTAACAGCTGAAATCTTCTCTCCCAGTCCATTTGCTTATTCAAATGCTTGAGCAAATAAAAGAGGGAAAAGATTATTTAGTATTATTTTCGCTTCATATTTAGTTACCATCATTTTAGGAAAAAGCAGATTAGAAGAGATTGAGTGCACCCTCAGGAAAACTGCAGATGACACCAAGCTGAGTGGTGCAGTTGACACACCTGAAGGATAGGATCCTATCCGGAGGTACCAGCACAAGCTGAAGAAGTGGGCTCATGGGGATCTTCTGTGGCTTAACAGGACCAAGTGCAAGGTGCTGCACCTGGGTCGGGGCAAACCCTGGTATCAACAGATTGAGAGCAGCCCTGCCAAGAAGGACTCGGGGGTGCTGGTGGGTGAGACACTGGGCATGATCAAGCAATGTGCACTCATGGCCCAGAAAGCCAATTGTGTCCTAGGCTGCATCAAAAGCAGCATGACCAGCAGGGCAAGGGAGGGCATTCTGCCCCTCTACTCCACTGTCATGACATTGAACCATAAATGCTGCGTCCAGCTCTGGGGTGCCCAGCACAAGAAGGACATTGACCTGTTGGAGCAAGTCCAGAGAAGGGTTGCCAAGTTGTTTGGAGGGATGGAGTATATCTCCTATGAGGGAAGGCTGAGAGATTTGGGATTGTTCAGCCTGAAGAGAAAGCTTCAGGGTGACCTAATGGTGACATTCCAGTACCTGAATGAAGCCCACAGCAGAAATGCAGAGGGACGGTTTACAAGGGCACACAGTGATAGGACAAGAGGGAATGGCTTCAAATTGAAAAAGTATAGGTTTATATTAGATATTAGGAAAAAATTCTTCACTGTGAGGGTGTTGAGACACTGGAACAAGTTGCCCAGAGAAGCTGTGGATGCCCTATCCCTGGAAGTGTTTAAGGCCAAATTGGATGGAGCTCTGAGCAACCTGATCTAGCACAAGGTGTTCCTGTCCACCCCAGGTAGGTTGGAACTATATGGTCTTTTGAGTCTCTTCCAACCCACATTGTTCTATAGTTCTGTGTTCTACAATAACATTTTCATCTTTTATATTTAATTTTCTATTACAAGGAGATGTCCAGATTATAGAAATAACTTTTCCAGAAATAACTCAAGTTTGGCCTGGTTTTATAACATTTATAAATATTTATATATTTATATTTTTCTCTTAGTCTTTTTTGATTTTTGTTATTGTTGTGGGGGTGGTTTTATAAAATGTGTTTCCTAAGGAACCTACTCTTATATCTATGTCTATGATACATTCAATTTTGATAAAGCGAAGTAGCAGTCCCAAAAGAAAACTGAAGACAAAATGTAACCCAATGGCTGATCCATATACATGTACTCCCACACAGAAACACCCTAATCATGTTCAATAAAACAACATCTGCCAAAACCACACAAAGTAACTCCTTCGCAAAGTCCAATGAATGAAAAATGGAGAAAAATTTTCTTAGTGGGCTTTAGTGAAGGGAGATTCATTTCAAACCCACTTGTGGATTAAGAATGAAACTACCACAGCCAGGAAAGGTTTCATATTTTATTCTTAAAATTTTTAAGCAGTAGTACAACTTTTTGTGTCAGGTTTATCCTTCTACCAGGCCTCCATCCCTCTCAAGAATTTTGATACTTTTCTCTGTTAGTTCTTTTCTCATACTGTTGTTGTTCCCCAGAATGTACCATGTACAGTGCCAATTAACACCATATGAACAATATCCACAGAATCACCCTTTCTCTGAACCTCACAAACAGATGTTTTTTGCACAAATATAAGCAAAAGCAGAATTTGAGATCTCACAAATCAAGTTCAAATCCACTTATGTAACTTCCAATATATTTATTCTTGTAGCGAGGTCAGAAATTCAAAAGAGGTCCCGCCTGAAACAACGTGTGTCAACCAATTCCATGTACATTCCCTTTTTCCCATGTTAAGTGTTCAAAAACTTGTTTGAAGGATGGATCACACCATATTATTTACCTGATGTACTCCAAATAAAGTTCTATTCTATAAAATAAATAAATCACGACTGATTTCCAAACAGACAGATCATAAAAATAACGAACACTGGGATTAAAAAAATCCCTCCCTTAAGTTCTTTTGTATAAGCATGATAACAAGAAACATACTCTTGCTGTCATAATAAAATTAGGCATCATTCATACTCAAAAGAGTCTAGGTGTTTGCTGTTCAGGAAAGATACCACACAGCATCAAACTGAGAACAGTGGAAGAGTTAGAAATGCCAAGCATCACTCTAGTTTACCACAATTAGCCTGCCTCTTACCTTTTAAAATGGCACTTCACCCAAATAAAGAGCACAGTCTTTTTAAAAGCAAAAGAAAGCCCGAATGAGCTGTCTTTGACGGTATCCATCCAGGAGAAAGCCGTCAACATCAAGTTCTTCCTCATGTTGAAGTGGAACTTTTTGTGTTTCAATTTATGATCATTATTCCTTGTCCTGTCATTGGGGACCACTGAGAAGAGTCCAGCAGTATCCTCTCGACATCCCAGTTCAAAATAATTTGTATGTAGTGTTGAGATCCCTTCTCATTCTTCTCTTCTGCAGACTAAAAAGGCCCAACTCCCACAGTCACTCCTCATAAGAGAGATGCTCCAGATCCCTAATCATCTTTGTGACCCTCTCTTGGACCCTCTCCAATAACTCCATGCCTTTCTTAAACTGTGGACACCAGAACTGAACACAGCACCCCAGAGTGGCTTCACTAGGGCTGAGTAGAGGGAAAGGATCACTTCCCTCAACCTGCTGGCCACACTATTCCTGATGCACCCCAGGATACCATTGGATCTCCTGGCCTCAAGGGCACACTGCCAGCTCATAGCCAGTTTTTCACCCACCAAGAATCCCAGGTCCTTCTCTGCAGAAAATATGCTTTTCATAGCAGAAAGTGATTCATTTGTAGTTTGACAGATGCTTTTCTCTTGGAAAGGGGCAACCCTGAAGAACGCTGCAGAGCACAGCACTTGTCCACACACTGGATCACCTGAGATCATAGAACCTGAAAACCTCTCTTATAAATAATTTCAGCAAAAGCTATAAAACACTTACACTGTCCTGCTATATATAATACATATGATATGAATTTTGTTTGCAAAATTGAGAGTTTGACATTGGAAGACTTTATCTTGAAAATACCTTCGTATTTACAGATTATGGATCCCACAGGTGATTGAAGATTTACCTATTTGTGTGCAGGCAAAGCATTCCTGTGTCTGCAATAAAATCCTGAAGTCTCAGTGTTTGAGTGTCAGCAATTACTTTAGGTAATGCAACTTTTAAGGGATTTAACTATATTGCAAAAATGAATTCAAATGACATATGATTCCCAAGTATAAAATGCCTGTGTTCTTCCTGCATTTAAGAGCAACACTACTGAAAGAAGAGAACTTACTGCCATTGGTTCCCAAGCTAATTTCTGTATGCTAGATAGTTTATGGAAAAGAGAACAGGTTACCATTAGAGTATAGGGTCTGGGATTTGGGTTTTCTGGGTTTCAAAGAGGGAGGGTGCAGGGCAGGGGGTTGTGTCTGTGTGTTAAACAGAGTCATGCAAGGTTCTCCACTAGTCCACAGTGCTGTGGATTTCTGACTTCATGTGTAAAACTATTCAGTCCACATTTTTGTTATTAGCTCATGCAAATGATTATGTCTGAGGATACTCTGGCTAAGTGGGGATAAAACAGCTAAAACTTTACCTTGTTTGCAAAAGTTATCAGCGGTGAACACATCACATTGTTTTGGTGTTGAAAAGTGCCAAGTCTAGCCTGATACATTAATCCCAAAGTTAAGCATTCTGAGGATGTGAAGAACAACGTTTCGTGACAGAAACTGACACCAGTGAGAATGTGACAAAGTTCCTAATCAAGGAACCAACAGATGATAATAGTATTGGTAACTTATCTAAAGGCTGCTGAGCTGACACAGCCAGCCTGGAGACATATGACAGTGATATTTATACATTAGTCACTTAATACTGCAGAAGTACTGTACCACTTTTTAACATCAAGGACTTCTAATATACTTNCTGATAAACCTAGTTTGAATCTTCCATTCTGCCTGTGACATATTTTAATAGATTCCATCTGTATCAGAGTTTCAACATTCATTTAAGCATACAATAAACGTAAGGTGAGCTTTATAGTAGTTTTTAAGAGCTTGGTCTCATTTGCTAAAACTAATGGCCCCAAAGTAGTACTGCTACAGAAGAAACACACTAAGCAGTCACATGCACAGNGTATGTGTGGAGATTCCTCTCTTGAGAGGGAGGCCCCTCAAGGCTATTCCTCAAGGTTGAATCAAACAGATTTGCCAATGGTAATTGGTAAAAGTGAATAACATCAATCTCTACTTAATTTTGCTAGCTTTAATATTGCTTTAAAAACTAGTGCACTATACTAGTAGTTATAGCTACCAATATTGTGTAGTAAATAATTCTGATTGACATTTTTAATATCACAGTTATAATTAATATAAATTAATAATTCATCTTA
>VWZG01008360.1:244585-299537 GCA_013396735.1 Grallaria varia | reverse complement strand
AAAAAAACACCAAAAACCAAAGACAAAAACCCAACAAAACAAACAAAAAACCAACAAACCCTCCCAACAAACCCAACCAACCAAACCGCAGCTTTAGAAAAGTGAGGGCCCTCTATTTAGCAAGTTTATAGGCAATGCTGCCGTATTTTCTTTTGAGAGTCTGCACATATATTCTTTCCTCCACTTGCAAAGTCACGACATTTAACTATAAGAAGGTATTTGACAAGATATTCCTCCCTTCTGACATCACACTAAAAATGCAGCAGCCATACCAAGACACCAGAAAGGGAGACAAGAAAAGTAAGTAGATATTTTATGGAGATATAGAAAATCCTAATGAAAAAGTACTTTCAGAGATGCACTTTAGATTAAATCTTATAGGAGACAAATCACTGCCCTTATCAAAAAAAAAAAAAAGAAAAAGAGGTATTTCCTTTTCTTCCAAGTTTATATGAAGGTCTGAGGCTCCAGTTCTTTCTAACCCTCTACCTAGACACTGATATTCTGCATTTTCTGCATTTACTGAGGCTATTCTTTTTTTTTCTCAAAACTTACATGTATTTTTAAAAATATGTGCGCAGAAATGATCATTGTTGGTTGAACAGGAAAGCTTCTTTCAGTTTCTTAACATTTTCAGTAGCGCTCAATTTTTTTCTTTAGTGACAGAGCATCAGGATACGCTTTTCACTTTTATTTCTTGTCCATAGATTTCCCTAGGGCTTCTGCAAGAAGGCACTCATTTTAGTTCTGAGTAACCTTTCAAGATGGAATAACACAGAAGCCAACAAACTATCTGAGCAAAGCAATCAGAGAACAAAGAGCAGACTTTTTTCCCCAGTAAGAAAAAAAAAGTGAAATAACCATAATCATTTTAGTACTAAAAATAAGTTAGTGGAGTAAAAGCTCTAACCTTTTTGTAACATAAAGAGGCCTTGCCTCTTTTCCATTCAAAATACAAAAAATGAACTTCCTATATAAGCTAGTTAAAGAAGAGGAAAAAAGTTATCATCTTTCTGTTATGCATTATAAAGGGTGCTTTTTCAAATTTTGGTGGCAGAAAGTAAAGACTTTCATGGCATTATGACTGTAAAATGCATGCTAAATGACAAAGGGAAGAGGAAGGACAGGGAAAAGCTCCAAAAGACAGTTATTAAGTACTAAGAAATTCTGACAATTTTAGAAATCTGTATACTTAGGAAGATATTTCCATTTGCAGATCAAGTTCATAGCTTTTAAAAGCCTCTATAGAAGATGCTGCCTCTTTGCTTGTATTTAAGTACAGTTATTTTATGCACATCTGTTGTTCTGGCCTTGCTTTGGCATCTCTTATACAAGATTTTATGAGGCAGAGATACTGTTTTCTATGTTCCTACTTCTTTCATGATGAAGATCAGGAAGTACACATACTCTGTGTACAATTAAATTGATTTACATCAACTGTCAAGCAGTTTAGAAACATAACTTTATTTTCAAAACCATCCAAATCCTTTTCAGTTGAAAAAATACAGGGCTTCAGGACTCATTCAGTGGCTGAAGCATTAGGATAAAATCTGATTTTAATCATAAAATCTTCTTTTGTGAGTTTTTTTCTAAACAGACTTGACTCTTCCAGTACCCCACTTTCAATCCTCCCAATTTCCCAGTACTCTCTAGTATGGTTCTACTTTCAATATCTTTCAAAATGAGTAGGAAAAAAAAGCTTAAAATAGAAGGTTTTCAAAAGATCTAAAACTGAGAACAAGTACTCTGCAAAGAAGCCATTATTCAGCTTCTAAGTGCAGACACTCTTGTTGCTTGCACTGTATTTTTCCTGGGAGCATTCTTAAATATAAACATAGAATCACAAAAATCACAGAATCATAGAAAGGCTTCGGTTGAAAGGGACCTTAAATATGATCTAGTTCTGATTCCTGCCAGGGGCAGGGACACCACCCACAAGACCAGTTTGCTCAAAGTTCCATCCCACCTGTTCTTGGACACTTACAGGGATGGGGCATCCCGACTTGTCTGGACAACAAAACAGGTAGAGATTTCTAATCAGTCTGATGTAGACAAGAAGAAATGTGTGACTCTGCTTGCCAGAACTGTGAGGTTATTAAAGCTACACTATCACAATTTAAATTATGATAAGATCCTTTGCAAGACATGAAGGACAAGGATACTTCTCAGTTAGAAGCTAATTTGTACTGTAGGAGAGATGATTCTTATAATGACATTTATATATGAAAACCAGTCCTTCAGATGTCCTCAACTGCATTGAAATTACATAGCTTCCCCCCTCCCACCCCACTCTGTGGCAGAGCAAACATTTCCCAGGTGCTTGAATAACACAGAAAAAGTGTGGGTTTCCTGTCACACAGCAAGAAGTATTTTTGGTCCTTCACCTATAAAACTCAGAAGTGAGAAAAGCCAATAAATTATTTGTCCCTCTCTACCACAGAGGGTTCAGGAAGTTTCTCCATCTACAGCAGGAAACACAAAGTATGAGGTGGCTAACTATTGTATAATTCATCAGCCGCTTAAAATTTATGGACAGTGACAGTCCATAAATACTCTCTGACCACCCTGCAAGACATTTTCAAAGAAGTTGGTCTACACTATTTATACTCTCCACTTAGATACGTTAAAACATGAAAAAACCCCTAAAAATGCAAAACCAGATTTTTTTGTAGATTGAGGTATAGTTGTATAGCACTTTTCCATATACCAAGGAAAAAGTAAAGAACTATGGCAAAGATATCGCTTACAACCACTCAGTTACAACAATGCTCAAACCGTCATCAGAGCAGGTGGAAGGTACTAGAGAGAAATTTGGCAACTAGTTGGGCAGAGAATTTTTTCTTTACAGCTAATCAGGGTTAATTGAAAATCTTAGTACATGAAGCTGTCCACAGGTACCCACAAAACCAGACTTTTTGTCCAATACAGGCAATTTTTACTTAACTAGCTCTTCTGAAAAATCTTAATCGAGAACCTTAGCAAGAAGCAGCCTGGAATCCTGACTCTGCTGAGCAGAGTTTCAGGGAATCTAAATCAATGCAAACCTTGGAATATTAACCTTGAGACAGAACCTCCTCCTACTTGACTAGGCAAGACAGAAAGATAATGGAAGGTGGGCATTACGAAAACCAGAGCCACAAAAACCTGTGTCAAGATTGTTTCCTGCCCATTTTTATGCTGTTTTGCCATTGTTGGCAAAGCCCTGTTTTGTGAAACCAAAAGCTCTTATTTCAATATTCATGTTATTTCCCTTCAAGAATCATAACAGCAGAGCGGAGCCTAAGGAATGAGTGATAATCTGCACTTATGATGCTTCAGCTTGAACAACTTTAAAAAACAGACCTGGTTACTGCAGAAGAGGAGAAAGTGTGAGAAAAGGCTGAGAGAAAGAGCAGGAGGGAAGACTCAGTATTATAGCTCACCAGTGCTTGATTCTGAATAAAAATAAGGGCTCACAAGATTAAGAAGAAATATTGGACAGGCCCTAGATTTGTTTCACTTTTAAACCCTGAGTTAAATCTCCACGTTTTTAAAAACTGAATTTTATATTGAAGAGCAGAACCAGATACTTTCCCTTAAAAGCTAAACACTACATGTTACTTAATAAACACATTTTACTCATAACTTATGTTCATGCTTCTGCACTCCTAGCATAGCTGTGGGAATTCACAGAAGCAGATGGAAAAAGGAGTTCAATTTCCTTTCTCAACATTCAATACTTTAACATTTACCTGTAAATTAAAATCTGTTTGTAACAAACACATTGTCACCAGTATAATTTTGTGTTAACTACTGATAAATTGCATGATTACACAGCAATTAAAGAAGGCAGAAATTAAATTGATCACTCTTTCATGTTGAACATTGGACTTACTCATTGCATCTACAAAGTACTGTTTGGTAACAATAACTGATCCCAGCTTTGTCTGTTTATTCCACTATTTCTCTTTATTTGATATAAATATTTAACACAACAAAATAAAGAAAATCCCATCTCAGAATTGCAATTAAATATGAAGTAGATGTTTGGGAACTGAAGCAAAACAGAAGAAAACATACAAGTGTAAAAAAAGTTGTTGGAAAGTTGTCCCACATGAGAGCAGAGCCAACCTTTTTTAATAAAACTAAGTCATTATGAGTGTATCTTAAAATAAAGAATAGATACAAATACACACAACAGAAAAAATAAAATACAGTAGAGCTTTGAAAAGTACACAACTATTTTTAGGAACCTGGAAGCAGTGAGTTTTGTAACAAGAAGGGAAAAAAAAAAAACTTTCTAATAGCAAACAGCAAGTAAACAATCTTCCAGCTTTGGTGAACTACATCATCTAAGACTCATTTCTGCTTTCCTTCCACTCCCCAGTACACTTTTGCAAAAATTTTGGCAGTATTTTTTCTAGAAAATAGAATCAATGGTTGCACACCAGTTGCCAACACAGTATGTGAGCAAACTGCAGTAACAACTAGCCCTCCAGTCCCCTCCTACTTTCAAGAAAGAATACCTGAATTCTTTTCAGGACAAGCTGAGCAAGTCCAGCAACACACCATTTTCTAGTCACCTGCACACCCACTCCCCGCTGTTGGGGATTAGCATCAGACACATCACCTGCATGGGAAAAAATTGACATAGGGCATCCTAGGAGTTAAGTTTTGTGCTCAGCACATTTTTTAATCAGTCTGTGTGGTGGTGGATGCAGAGGAGGAGAGGTTTGGTCTGCATGTCCCTTACAGTTGTTTTCCAGGGCAAAGTAATTGCCTAAGCACAGTAAAATGGTGCACAGGTACAGATGAAGGTGATATTGGGGAAGGTATCCCAGGTTTATAACTAAGTGAAAAGCGACTGCCTTTACAGTGAATCAGAAGCAAAATGCACAGGAAGATCACAAAAAGACGAAACTCCAAATCAAGGAAAGTAACTCCAAAAATTCTTATTTTTCACCCACAGAGGTACAAAGAGGAAAAACTTGATGTACTGAACAGTTTTTGCATAATTCTGTCTCTCTACTACTCCAGCTTCAGTTCATGCTAATTATAGCAAGCTTCTTTTGAAGTATTGGTTATCTGTGGATATGAGTTATGCCCACATTGCCACTCCCTTTGAATAGAGCTTACCAAGTATGATGGAAACAACTAGAAAAAGCATTTAAGAAAAAAAAAAAAAAAAATCACTAAATACAGTATTTTCTCCTCTTTCATATTCATGGCAAAGGCATTTCATTGCCCAGAAAATAGAATTGCATCAAGGAAATCATATCTCAGCCCTAACCTGCACATCTCCAGTTCAAATTCTAGAATTAGTCTGGATGCATGCAAAGTTGTGCCCTTAATAAATGTGGATTTAGAGTAGCTTCACACACACAAATAGCTTTAGACTTTTAAAGACAAAAAAAAAGGATTGAAATAAGACTATAAAACAGTGACATTAGCTGAAATGAACACGAAATGTCACTGATTGCATTTCACTGTGCAGTCTTTTCAAAATATAATGTGCTAATTCATTACCATAAAGTAATGTTTGATATTCACATTAAATACATGATTATACATTCATTCAACATAAAAAGAACCATGATATACAGTCAGAGTTGGCAAAGTTTTGTATCTCCACATATCTTTCCTCAGGTCATTAGTCTTTTACCATTGATTCAAAAATTGTTATATAATCAGAAATACATGAACACGTATATAGTTCTCTAGAATAAATAATTCTTCATTATACAGCTTGTATTAATAAAGATCTGTCATCGGGGGGAAAAAAGAAACTGTTAATTATGGACTAATCGAGGTGTCCTTGGCTGTGTTATACAGCAGAATTTCACATAATGAGGACCATGACAAAGTTTGTGTTCCACAGCATTTTACGTCGTTTTAACCTTGCCACAGGCACTAAGGTTAGTGTTAATAACTCCAGTCAAAGCCATTAACTTTAAAAAGCTAAAACCAAAAAAAGGATGCTAATGAACTCAACAAAATACCAGAAGTTAATACACAGACTCTTTAGCTGAATTCATTACTCAGACACTTCACAGTATGCGCCTCAGAGTAACAGCAGCATCACAGGACACTGCATTTTGTACATGACAGAATTGATTCATAACATCCCGTGTGAAACAAACTGGCAAACCAGGGGAAAATTTCTGTTCCCCCAAAACACCAGCAGTCTACAGTGTTGTAGGACACCAAATCAATGAAGGCAAAGGACCTAATCTCTTACTGTTTAAGTGTCTATTCTCTTGATCAGTGGTCTACAAATTCTTTTATCATATATACCTATTGGTAAATTTATGATCATGCACCCCCAATATATGCACAGTCAGTTATTTAAAAACTACATATTTGTACTACTCAATACATTAATTATTTTTACATGTGTTTTAAAATGTGCATAAAGATTACATAATTAATATTGTTAATTGCTATTTTATTTATTAACAGCACAAAAAAACCCTTTTTGCTGTCCCCCAAAATATTAATTCTTTCAATTTAATCTTTTAGAGAAGGGTATGTGATCAAACATGCTCCATTATTTTTGAAAATTTAGTTTAACACTTTGATACAGCAATACAAAGGTCTAGTTCAAAGTTCAGTTCATTTCTATACTGATAATTTTTTTTCTTGTCACGTCTGATAAGGACATCTTGTTTTTGCCTCATAATGCAACCAACAAAGAGCTTCTACTAGGACTATGAGAAGTGTCAGCATTGCTATTTTCTTCTTGTACACTTGTGTTCACATTAACACTACATTCGATCCCCACCGCGTTTATGTGCAGGGATCTGTTTAAGACACTTGTCTTAATTGTGAGGGTTAGTTTAGCTAAAAGTATATAATGTAATGTTTAAATCCACTTAACCAGACACATGTAAACAAATGAATGAACAAGTGAGGGCACCATTGTCAACCCCTCTACATTTTGGAACATCCACATCCAATGGATCACCTTGTACACACGCCTCGCTTTGGAGACCAGTGTTCTGCCTCTCTCCAAACAAGATGCCATATAGTAATTTTTAATAAAGAAATAAGAACATACTACCCAATCTACCTACTTCTTGATTGACAGGGATATTAACTTCAAATAAATATTATTTTTTATCATTATTATTGTTTCTCACCATCAGCATTAGAGAAGGAAAGAAGTCCAAGTTAAGGACTTTCTAACATCTCTGAAAACTGCATGTTTAATTTGAGTCTAAGAGTTAAATTTCATCTATTTTCAGTCTCTAAAATTACTATATAGTACATCAGTTGCTATTCCACACAGGTCACCCATTCCATAGCATAATGGGAGTAAGATCTCTGAGTTACCACTGCCTTTATAATCAAAACATCATTAAGCAAAATATATACTAACAGCAGAAACATATTTCACTTACTCGTACAGCCTGTCAAGCCCAAGATGGGAGGAACTTGCTTGCTCACTTAGTAAATAGAATAATAACTTTTGAATGCGTAACACTCCAAACTCTTCTTACGAGCTCATCAAAGGAGTTTTACATTAAAAATATACAACGCTCCAAAAATCCATCCAACACATTTATGAAAAGTGCCTTCAGTTCTTTTATACCTCGATGCTATGCATGGGAGAAACTTTTACACCACTTCTTAGGGGGACATGGTGCTGATTTTATTTGCTCTGGACTCCATGGCCTCCCCCACCAGGTGGGGCTTCCAGTGTGCCAACCATTGGGGGCTGTTTTTTTGGGGCTCCGCGGGGTGTGCTGTGGGGCAGTGGTCCCGGTGTGCCAGTGACTGGCAGCTGCACCAGTGGCTCTCAAGGAAGTGGGATTATGGGCCGGGGCAGAGGGGGGATCTGTCCCCTCCCACACACACAGAGTTGTTTGGAGCCAGTAATAACTTTTTAAAACCTTTTTCCGGTCCCTCATAGCATGAGATCTGAAGCCCTTCCATGACAAGCAATATCTGAAAATTTGGCAATCACACCCTTGAAAAAACATTCAAG
Source organism: Grallaria varia (assembly GCA_013396735.1). Taxonomy (NCBI): domain Eukaryota; kingdom Metazoa; phylum Chordata; class Aves; order Passeriformes; family Formicariidae; genus Grallaria; species Grallaria varia. Next base: position 291,571 of record VWZG01008360.1, on the reverse strand, counting down.
GAACAGAAAAAGAAGGGGAAAAGTCTAGACAGAACCTTTTGATAGTATCATTCATGCTGCACAGAGGCTGCATCAAGATCACTTTTTAGTAGCCTCTGGTTTTCAGTACTTTGTTCATTAGTCTCTCTTAAGGCCCTTTTAGAGGTTTTGTTCAGCAACATAACAGATCTACTGTTCCTTGTACTGCTGAACTCAAACTCTGCTCTACATAGACAACCTCCAAGCAAAGTATGCTGCTTTAGTATACAAATTATGGGGACAATTTTCTTTCAATGTTTTTAATTCTCATTTGATCACTCCATTTTAACTTTGCCTAACAGTAAAATAAAACTGGTGATGACTGGAGATTTATACATGTCATCACTGATAATTTTTTCCTTCCAAGTTACACACACACACAAAGTGCCAATTTGATAGAGAGGTCCTAGTATCTCTTGAATACATAAACTTTCTCCCTTGCCAACAGGACTAGTTTGAGTACAAACATGTTCCAGTTATACTACTAATAAAACAACTACATACAGCACCACAGTTTTTGAATATCAGACAAGAGTATTTTGGTGTGTTTGGTGCCATCCACACAACTTGCACACCATTATTCTTTCAAGAGTAATTGATACAAAATGCCAATCTTAACATACATTTTATCGTCAAGTGCAGCTAGTTAGCATAAAGGTGTATTCAGCACAGAAAGAATCAAAACTGGTTTCCTCAGTTTTTCTTAAAAGCAGGAGATTGAATTTACAGCAGAGGCAACTTTTTAAAAAGCAACAAGCAGTCAATACAAATCCCATCCATGTAGCGAGGCTGGATTGAGGGAACATTACTAGTGCAGCCAAAAGGCTCTATTCACACACTTACAGGAGCAGGATAAAAAGCAGCTCCCAACTCGAAAGACAGTTCCTCTCCTGACTTTAACATCCCTTTGTCTTTGTAATGTACATTCCATGGAATGACACTGTACCAACCACTCTCCAGAGCCAAACAGTGCTTTGGAGAGGCACTAATGCAAGGCTGCCACAGGCTCAGTGACAGAGTGCTCCCTCAGCTCAGCAACCTTCTGTCTGTGAGCTACTCGAAGTACTTTTTGTGGCCTGCAGGTGTACAGTAACTTCAATAATACCTCTTTGCATGTAAAGGTCTGTCCAAAAAGACTTTTCCAGAGTGTTTCTGTTCTCTACGTACATCTAATAAAGGATCACTTTTACAAAGTAGCCATTGGAAAAATGGCCAAGAATGATTCAGGATGAAGTACTAGTCATGAGGCACTTGCGAAAGAAAAACTACCTGCTTTAGTCTTCCTTGCTTTAAAAAACCATCAAATAGCCACAGTGCAAAGTTCTAGGAATAGCAACGAGATATTGGCAAGGTGGTTCAGGGACTTGGGGGGAGAGGGAGAAGGAGCTACAGACATGAAGAAATCTCCCCTCACTAAATTTAGGCTACATAATAATCTCACAGTTAAATTGTTAGCCATATGCAGACCAATTAATTTAAAGCTATGACACAAGTGTAGACTATTAGAGGTAGAAAATCCCCACATGTCAGATTCCTTTTAACTTGGGCCTGGTACATCAAAATTAGAAGGCATACAGTACACAAGAGCACAGTCTAAGTTAAATATTTACGAGTGCTGAGGATTCATATAAAATAACTGCCACAGTTTTGCAGAATATAAGCTCACATGAATTTTTTTTCTGCCTTCACTAATGCATGTAATGCTGTTTAAATTAACCCCTTAATGTAACATTCTTACATTCATTTATTATTCATCTACACTGAACTCAACTTTCCAGGAGTGTATACATGCAGCAGGATTCTAAATTAACCAACATCAGGCATATGCACTCTGCAAGACAAATTACCACTTAAGTTAGAATCTGAGCCTTAATTTTCAGACTTTTCCTCCCAGCCTTTCAACAGTTCTTGTTCTCCTCCTTACAATACCTGAAAACCTTCTTGGAGCAGAACACCAAGTGTGTCAGGTTGGCAAGGAAGACTGAACTCTTCCTTTGTGCAGCAAGAGCCGTAAACTGTACAGATACTTTGGCAACCCACAGAGTGAACTGCTCTCTGTGTTTGCCTGAGCACTCATCTGCTGTTTCAGTGCAAGAGAAAACAAGTGAGCTTCACTGTGTACTGGGAGGAGACAGCCATGTACCAATTCTCTGAAAATATGCAGAAATTATCAGCAGTAGTCTAACACAAACATGATGCTAGTCTACAGACACAGGACTCAATAAAAGCAAGTCTGAAGCTTAACCACTACGACGGTTGATTTATGGGGGGATCACGTCCCGATAGCAGGAGGCTTTTTCTCCTTTACATTGCCAGGAGCCTTCCTCCCCCCACTAGTTTTCCCCCCCACCAAGGGCGGGTCCCAGGGTGCCCCGCAGAGAGACACACAGAGACCACCGGAGAGGGAGCAGAGAGTTTATTACATGAGTAGAGGTATTTATACCTTTTCGATGGATCGTAAAAGATCCAATAGAAAACTAGGAATAACAACCAATAGGAAAGGGTTAACTAAGAGCCAATAAGAAACTTTAAACACACTTCAAGGATACATTCCTTCAGACTTAGCTAGGGAGATAAGGGTTCCTCTCAAGGAATTTTGGGAAGAAGACACAGTGTCTTAGTAAAAAAAAAACAACAAAACTCCATCTTAAACAATAGAGACAGCTTCAGCTTTTAAGGTATTCAGGTTAGCTTTTCTTCCTTCTTCACCAGCCCATTTCTCACAAGACCTTTTCCATTTCTGATATTGTTTGTTTACTGCCACAAACCACAATAAATCTGTTTTCCTCTGCACATTCTGTTAATTTAGTAAGTGCCATCTATGCTCCTTTAATACAGGAAATAATCTGTATGGTTCATTATCAGATCAGGAAGAGCTCTACAGACTCTGATCTTTGACATTTAAATAAGGGGATGCCTCAAGCTCTCAAACTTCAGGCTTTCACTTTTGTTCTTCCAAGTGAAGGCCCCAACTATTAAGCTACCATCAACATACTGAAGAGCTATGCATCCTAAGCCAGTATGATCCTGTTTTTTTTCATTTCCAGCTAGCCAGAAAACTCTACAGAACAGGAGGAACACCTTCCACTCCAGACATACAGATGCTTTGACAGAGAAAGGCTTCTACCACTACTTCTTTCATTTACTGAGTCTATTCACAAAGTGATTATTATTCTTGGTGTCAGATCTATCTAGTAAGCGCCACAACCCTAGTTTCTCAGTCTAAGGTTTATTACTTGGCTGAGGAAAGAAAAAAGGCATTATTATTTCACTTACAGTGTTCCCAGAGTATTTAGAGTGAACAGAGTATTTGTGAAATAACTTCCTAAAAAAAAAAAAAAAAAGGGGGCAAAGATCTGTCTGTCTCTAATCTATTTTGTCCTCAGAATACCATTCTGAGTATACTATAGAAGTCACTGTTAGCAGACCACATCCTCTCATCTCTACAGCCATCAAGTGTTATACGATCTCTAGCAGAGAACAGTCTTTCCTGCTGCAATGACAACTTTCAAGAGACAGCGACACAGGGAGCTATAGTAAACTGGATTCTACATCAAGCCAGCTGATAGGACTTTCAGAAGAGAAGTCAAAAAAAAGCGGACATTCTCAAGTGAAATTCCTTTATTAACCAACATAAACCACCCCCCTTCCCTCCCCCGCCATGTTATGCATATGTTTTCAGATATAGTGGTTTGGAGACTTTGCAACAGCAAGAAGTTACTTGCTATCTATGTCAGACCCTTCATTTACCAACATCTTCCTCAGGAAAATAGATGAAAACACCAGCCCTCTGCCTTCTCCAAAGTGAGCTCCCAGACAGCCATTCCAGCCAGGCTTCATTCTGAACTCACCAGACTTCAATCCAAAAGAACCTTTAATTTCAGAAAATTTGGCATAAACACATTACCTGCCCTTCTGCAGTCATAACAACTAACACCACACTTACACTTTTGCTCTTAACTAATCTAACTCTCTATGTACAATATCCAGAGTCCCCGGTGTTAAACAGATGGAACCTCTCACCCTCTTGAAAGGCTAGCAGGCTGCACACTCCTATACCTGCGGCTGCCAAACACAGAAGCATAGGGGCAAACACTGGAGCTGTCTGAGCATTTAGCTATACCTTCTCCTTCAGCAGACTTACCCTTCGATGTCTACACAAGACAATTATACTGCTTAAAGATGGCACCTGCTCACTGCGCAGACCTGCTTTCCAAGAACACTCAGAGTCATCTTTGCTGAACTGACTCACTGAAGCACTTCCTACTTCTGAAGGCACTGCAAAGCCGACATAGCCACAGGCAAAAAACCCCTGTCTTCTCTGTTTGAATATATAAATTCCGACACCTCAGCGCGTTGCCTCAATTTCACCTGCTGAGCCAAATTGCTCTCCATAAGCCCCGGTCCCACTGAAGACAATTAAGTGCATCTGTGCAGACTCACAGTCATAGTTACAGGTGTAACAAGGCACAATTTGAAAACAGGTTATTCCGCCCTGCCAGGGCTTCCCATGTGTGAACAGGTAACAGCTGCTCTTCACAAGATGTCTTTTACAGAGAGAGATCACTGAGGTATTTTTAAGTTCTAGCTCAAATAAATTATGCTAAAATAGAAAGTTCTTCTGTCTCCTCTGGACAAGCACTGGACGTAATGTAGGTCATAGGAGCTGAAGTCATCCACCTTGGTGCCACAAAATGAAAAACAATAAGCCATTAGTACATTTTAATGACCCGCCAACTGCATTCAAGTTAGCCTTTCAGCAGTAATTTAAACCTGCTAAGTCCCCGCAGAAGGTACTTAAGGCATCAGAACTCCCAGTTCAGGAAAACAATGTGCCTCCTCTTTGATCTCTGTCTTTCCTTGCCCGGGGATATAGGCAGCTAATTCTTGAAAACATGAAAGGATAGTACACAGAATAAATAAACATAACAAATAATGCCTCATATACCGCATAGATTAGGCTTTCATTTGTGTCACCAGGGCTGTATAGGTGGAAGACACGGGATAACTAGATAACTTTGCCAGTGGAAATTTCTGGTGTTGGTAATGGTTCGTAAAGTAATGTACCAGTTTCACCTCCCGGTCCCAAAGGGAATAGTTAGGATGACTGATTCACACATTTGCTTCCTCTCTGTTTTAAAACTGTGCATGCTTTGTCTAAAATCAAACACAATAAATAAGGAAAACATAACCTTTTTTACCACTTCCATTGTAAATCTTCACTTTAAATCCCTTTGAATTTCTTGAATTTCAGTCTAGCACTCCATCCATTACCTAATAATTGCTGTCTAAAAATATTGCTACTCCAGCTTGTATTTATTCAAAAACTACTTCCCTAGAATAGAAGATGGGTATAAAGATGTACACAAACTGCGTGTACTAAAAGCTGCTGTGAAGGAAGGGAATGGAGGAAAGGGAGGTCATGAGAAAAGGGTACTTTTTGTATCAGCTATCTACCAAGCCTTGTTGCTACCACCATCTGTGAATTCTGAAGCACGTTAAAACATTTCAAAAGTTACACTGGGGAGAACAAAAAACCTGCTGGCCTTAAAATGAAATTCACATTTACCAGAGTTTATGTTAACAAAATAGTGAGAGAACAACACGTTAATTGTTATCCTATTAATAGCTCAAATTTTGCAATAATGACTAAACTTCATGAAGAGAGAGTTGTGTTGTGAAGGGTGTAATAAATTGTTTTAAAAGGAGATAAAAATGAAGGGATTACAAAATATATCAGGTGTCTTAAATTGTCTGAGGGGAGTGCATCATGATAGATACATGGCTACCATTAAGGTGTAATCCCTCATTTGCTTAATTATCTGCAGTAATAGTCAGGTGAAAGCATAAACTTCCTCAGAAAAGAATGGTTTACATCTCCTCAAGATGCTCCCCAATACCAAAATTAAAATCTCCCCTGGGTTATGGTTTTGTACACACATAGCATGTTATTAGGATGAGCTACTTTGGCTAACAGTTTTCCAACAGGCTGTCTTCTCACAAAGAGAGAGTCCTAAGGAAATGCTAAATTAACTAGGATCTCTGACATCAACGACAACCCTCGTTAGGATTACTGAGGGTTCTAGTACAGACAGGAGGTTCCTTGACAGTAGATGCTGAATCCTCCCAAGAGGAGCAAAAGGACCCAAATTTCTCTCAAAGCCCCACAGAACTCCTGGCCATTTTATAGTGTTTTCATCAGACTGAAACTCTGGATGGCTTCAGTCAGCAAGAGAACCCCTGCCAAACTGCATAACCAAAACAGTATGAAAATGGCAGAAGGTTGGAAAGAACAGAAAACCTGAAAGAAACCCTGTCAAACACATATATTCACAATGGGGCATTCAAAACAGAGAATGCTAGCTGACATTCCAGTGGCTTCCAAAAAAAAAATAAATTAGAATCACATAGGACAGACTTGAAACAGTGTCAGGAAACACACCACATCCTTTCTGCTCTACACACGGTGACATAACCAAGGTCTGCAGGACACCACGGCACCTTGAGCTTGTGACAGTCTGCATCATTGTCTGTAATATAATTCTTCAAGGCTCTCTTCCTTCCCATTGCTCTTCATACCTTCTCCCTTTAAGGAAATTTAAATTCAAATATATACATGGAAGAACACCTAGATTATAAGATCAGGTATATAAGAAGGTAAACAAGTAAACTAATGAGCACAACACAGACAGAGCACTGCGGTTCTTGAGACTGCACTAAAAAATAACTGTCTGGGGAAAGAAACCTGTAATGAACAAAACACAGTAGGAAGACCCCATTATTCCACTATACATCATACCATCTACAAGAGGACAAAACTTTCAGGCAACTCTCAGCCCAGAATCTCAAATCTACTTGGGGTTATAGTTGTGAACTTAGCTCAAAAATTTCAGAAAATATTATTTTGCTGTACTGTATTTGGTTGTGCCAGGAAAATTAAAAGAAAAAAGCTACCTTTAAGTGCAGTGCCAAGGCTCTCTTTGTCTAGCCAAAGCGTTCGTCTTTGCTGCCTCAGTCCATTTCCCAGCACAGGGAAAAGAAAGACTTCACTTGCCTTGTGCTCCAGCTGGCAAGTTTTCCCAGCTGCTCCATCTCTAGGATCAAAAACTGACCATTACTGTTCAGAGAGCCTGTCTAGCTGTAAGTATTCACAGAAGCCTCATTTTTCATGAAATGGATAATTTTGAATATCTAGTTGAAGAATCCCCAGAAAATACTTTCTCAAGAAAGGTAATTAGCTCTGAGCCCTCTCTGCCCTCCTGCAATCTGATGTTTCTCCCGTGATGTATCTAGGTCCAAAAACTCATGGCAATGATCTTCCTTTAGGCTTTTTGGAATGAAGTAGCGACTGCCATTCCTGTGAGGAAAAAAACTCACTAAGTCACTGCAGAAGAAGAGGAAAACACACATAAATACACACACTGAAAAGAAAAGGAAGGTTAAAGTCTGTCTAAAGGAGCTTGCATTAAAAGATCAGAGGCCAAATGCAGCATTTATGTCATCACTTCCTTAAATAACTCTAGCAACTGATGGACTGTCTCTGGTATTACTTTGAAATAGCTTTCTAACGCTTCTCCTCACACCATTTCCCCCGTATGTCCTTTTGTGACTATTTGTGTGTATGACAGAAGACACTACTGGGTTATGCTTTCAGGTACTCACTGTACTGACAGGTTAGGAGCAAACCACCACCTGACAACCCAGACACTCTAAAGTTCTGCCCTTAGACAAATTTATCCGTATCGCCCCTGCTAAAAGCACAAAATGCTAATATTGAAATAGGCTTACTGTGAAAGAGCATAAGTTCCAGACACCATTAATGAAATTGACCTTTTCAGTGTTCATCAGGTAGATTCAGAGGTTCCAAATAATTAAGAATAGGTGCAAAGGTAACAATGACTTAAAAATGGGGCAAACTGATTACCATCATCTACTTCACTAGAAAAGAAATAAGAAGGACATTGGATTGTTTCCCATGTAAAATGACAGCTTTTGTTCTGTCTATAATGCGGTTTTCAGCACTAGGCTGACAGGAAGTCTTTTCTCAGGTTGATAGCTCCATTATTTCTCATTATTTCATCTTAATATCAAAACAGTGCTGCAGTATCTCAGACAATAGTGCATGTAAGCTACTACCTATTAGGGTTAGAAAGTCTTCTGGATTCTTCATCTGTTGTGTTATAGCAGGAGATTGTGACTGACACCAGTACACTGCAACAGTCCATGGGAAAGTCATCCCATAACATCTGTGAAAGGACAAGCAGAAAACATTTCAATGCCTGGAACCTGTATACTCATCAAGACCAACGTCACCTTGGAAAAGCTAAAAGTAAAATTTCCTTCTAATAACACTAAGGTAAAAGTAAGTAAAATAACTTGAACAAATAACATGTATTGATTTTTCATGTTTTTCTGTTCTCCTTTGAACTGATTTGCTGTGCCTGCTTCTTTACTCTTCTTTCAGAGCACCAATATGCGCCATCACCTTTAGCTCCCTCATCTTCCCTGGCAGTTTCTTCCAGCCTCTGTGCTGAATTCCCTTTCATGACTCTAGTCTCTCCTAAACCTTCAGTATAGTTATATAGAGATTTTGCAAAATTTGATTTTAATTGACAGACTTTGACATATTTATCAGTCACAGATAGTAAGTTGGGTTTCCTGGAAAGAGGTGTGTCCATTTCTTCATATTTTGTGGGGGTTTCTCAGTTTTTCTTTTTTCAGTTTTAATCTGTGCACATAGACATGACAAACACACTCAAAATTCCCTGCATTTTAGGATTTCATCTTTCTTTTGGAGGGGGAGAATGACAGATTTCAGGTGATTGCTGAGAAATAATTACCACATCAGTCCACAGTATCTTACTCCTCCCTGTTAGTCTTCACTATTTCCTTCATTTCTGCGAAGGCGAATTCTGACTAGTCAGAACATTGCTGGTTTAATTTTCTAATCAGAAGTCTTCAATAATAATAACCCACAAGCAAGCCTCCATGGAATTCACTGCCATGGCTCAGCAGAGAACAGAGCTCAAAGCACCATTTGTTGTGTCAGATATCCAGTGACGCAGTCAGCTGTGAAACCACTGCAGTAGCAGCCTGGTTTCTGCGGGTTGCATTCCCAGCTATCCCTTTTTTTTTAATCGTTTCGCTTTAATCGCTTCAGCTCTGCCCCAGTAGTTACCCTGATGATTCCTGCACCAAACAAAAATTTCCAAAGTACGACTCATAAAGCAAGGCCTCAGCAGCATCTGTGACAGAACCTTGTCTGCGAGGGCACACCCCAGCAAAAATTACTGGGGTGGGGGGGAAGGTATTCATGTAGCAATAAGGGCATGTCTAATGCACAAAGGCCACTGAGGTGCAGATGCTGGGGACTGCCGTTCCTGTTTTGTAGTCAGTATCTCCAGGACCGGAAAGGACATCTCTAAGTCTTTTTGACACACTTTACAAGCTTCAGTCTGAAGGTCATATGTGTGAGAAGTTACGTTGTTTTCTAGAGCTGCATGCAGATCAAGCCAGTTATTGAAGCTGAGAAGGGTATATTAATCCAAGTGCTGCATATATGGGTGTAATAGTTTTGGTTGGCTCCCAGCCAAGCCCACCCCCGAAAGGGAGAAAGAGAAAGGGGGAAAAAAGAAATGGTAGCAAAGGAAAATTGCAGCAAGGAATGTGTTTCTACATATATATAATTATATACAATTAAACACTATATACATATATGAGTAGGAACCCCAAGGAACCCCAACCAATCCCAACAGGGAAAAGGGGAAAAAAGGAAGGGAAAAAAGGACAAAAAGGGGTAAAAACACAACAGATATACACAATCAGAACTCAGGGATTAGCTTAACAAAATAACTAATACAACAAAATCTCACAAACATCTCTTAAGAACAGCAGGTTCCTTCCCTTTTGGACAGAGACTCGGACAGAGCTCCCGGCTCAGGCCTCAGCCCACGTGGATAAGGGAGGCCCAAACACTGAGAGCTGCTGTCTCTGAGCTGGGGACAGGGAGGAACGCTGGAGCCCAAGAGAGAGAGGACCTCCCTCTCCCTTATCTTAGATGCACCTGATCACGTTAGGGAATAGGATGGAATACTTCCATAGTTTTTGACCCCAGTTGTTAAGGAAGGCCTAAAAAACAACAAACCTCACCAAGGCCTAAAATTTAAACTACTACAATGGGGAACCCTCCAGTTTAGCGCTGATGATTCAAACTCTAAAAGGCACATGGATGAAGAGTAGACAGGAATGGGTTTGAGTTGCATACACCATCCTTGCCCTCAGTCAGCTACATGTGACATTTCCTCATGCATTTAAGGATCTAGTCCCCAATTTGATTCTTTCCACGAGACTTCAAGCAACTGAACTTCTCATAAAGAAGATACCAAGATTAAAGAAGTTATCTACACCAGCAGCAGAAAAAAACTGATGCAGGCCTAAAATTCATTCAATTTCCAATCCTTTGAGACTCCCTATAGCACAGCATGAATTTTTTTCACAAAGCAAATCAGAATTTGACTAAGGTTCAGATCCCAGCAAGTCCACTTCTATACAGCCTACTCAACTGAAAAGAGAAAAGAGTGTACTGCTTTTATATCTACTTGGAGACTTATTCGACATAAATACATGAGTTTAAAAACATAGAATCATAATCATNGGAGCCCCGAAGAGGAGATACAAGGACTCTCTGAAACAATACCTCAGCCTTGGCCATATTGACTACCATCAATGGTCCACTTTGGCCTCCAGTTGGGAGGCATGGAGACACACCATCCATAACGCTGCTGATTCCTTTGAGAACGCACGCAAAATCAGTCTCCAGGAGAAAAGACAACGCAGAAAGAACCGTGCCTCACCAACACCGCCTATGGAGACTTTCTGCTGTGCCTTTTGCAACCGGACTTGCCTATCTCGCATCGGCCTCTTTAGCCATCAGCGCGCTTGCAGCAAGAGTGGGTAGAGCCCTTCCCAAATCTTCGTTTGCGAAGCCTAGCCATGATGATGATAATCATTGAATGGTTTGAGTTGGAAGGGACCTTAAAGCAACTCCCTTTTCACTATAACCAGTTGCACAAAGCGACATCCAACCTGGCCCTGTACACATTGAGGGATGTGGCATAACAGAAGGCTACTAAATTTATCAGGCACAATTTGCCCTTAGTGATTGTCTGTCACCAATCTCCTCCTGATTTTCCATGTGTGTCAGCATGGTTGTCAGGAGGATCGGCTCCATGATCTTGCAAGGCACCCAGGTGAGACTGACTGGCCTGTAGCTCCATGGGTCTTTCTTTTTCCCTTTTTGTAAAAATGGAGGTTATGTTTCTTCTTTTCTACTCAGTGAGAACTTCACTTTTCAATTATGGTGGATAGTGGCTTAGCTACTTTCTTCACTACTTTCCTCAGGACACGCAGTTGTATGCATCAAATCCCATGCAGTTGCGGACCTTCAGGTTCCTTAGATGGCCTCAAACCTGATTTTCTTCTACAGCAGGGAGTTTTTCATTCTCCCTTGCCTTTGGTAAGTAGGTGGTGTGGCTGGAGCACTCACCAAAGTGAGTGGCAAAAAAGTCCTTGAGTACTTCAGCCACCTCCATGACCTGGGTAACTAGGTTTCTTGTTTCCTTCCAGAAAGGACACACATTTTCCCTAGTCTTCATTTTATCACTGACATACCTGTAGAAGCTTTTCTTCTTGCCCTTGATGTCCCTGGCCAGATTTAGTTCTATCAGTGCTTTAGCTTCCCTAACCAGATTCCTGGCTGCTTGGCCAATTTCTGTGAAGGCAGCCCCTGTAGTCTTTTTTGAGTCAGAGCTGATTCAAGAGCTCCCCATTCTTTTTGGCATTTTTGCCTGACTTCCTCTTTGTTGGCATGCATTGCTCAGGAGCTTGGAGGGGAATATTTGATGTCTGCAAGTCACTGAACTATGTCCAATTTAATACAACTTTCTCTCTAAGGGAACTGAGTAAACTGTGTGGCTTGGATGTTGGTATAAATATTCATGAATTGCTAAGAAAGCTAATAGGATCAATAAGAGTGCAACCTAAAAGACTACATCACTCCTGGTAAGTAAGGATGCAATTCTGTTGACAGCCAAGTCAAGAAAACAGTTTATCATTGCCTCTCAAATAGTCAGGGCAGGGAACAAAATTGCAGAGAACTGCTCTGCAGCCCTTGTTGTAGTCTGAAAGGAGCACTCAGCTTGGGAGTCATGTAGGGGCTGCCAACAATACATAAGTCTTGTGAGAAAAAGTATCTTGACATCTGAAAACTGTAAAAAAGTAGTTTTGTGAAACTGCAAAAGGAAAACACAAGTACAGATTTGAGGAAAATTTTAATGTTCCTCCACTCCTTTTACTGCTGGCTGTTTCCTTTTTATTCCACTGGACCTTTGAACTGAAACAGCTGCATGCACAGTTCTCTACATTGTGCTTTACCTTTCTCTTTCTCCAAGGGTCTTTTGTACTTTGCTCTGCACCACTGCTAACCAAGGGCTCCCACAGCTTCCCTTGTCACTTCCCTCAGTTTCTGTCATATCACATAAATGTTGTCTGGACCATGGAAGAAGAGACTCCTCCAATTCTCGTGACCAAGGACACCCCATGTGGCTCACCATCTCTCCAGCAAGGAGTATGCTGGTGTTTACTGTCAGTCGATCACTGTCCATATCCAGAGCTCCATTATGGAATACCCTGTTGCAGGGACCACAGAATACCCTTCAGACATTTGAGTTCAGCTTTTCCCTGTCCTGATGGGGCACACAGGGGCAGGGGATGGCTGCATGCTGTCTCAGGCCTCTTGCAGTCAGTTGCAGATGGTTCTTTGATTGACCAAACCCATAGTGAGTTTCAGAACCTCCCTCAGTCAGAGGAGCCAGATATGGTGCATGGAGAGGAGTGTGAAGAGAGAAGACACCGTGCACTCGGGCTGGGGCAACCCTGAGGGGTCACAGCCCACCCATAACGGGGCTAGGGCAGACCCTTTTCCTAATGTTCAATCAAAACCTTTCCTGGCACAACTTGAGGCCATTTCTTCTTGTCCTATCGCTTGTAGCCTGGGAGAAGAGACCAACATCCCCCCTGGTGACAACCAAAATGATGTTGCTGTGATACAGATGATGGGTTTAAGAAAGCATTGATCTGCATAACTTGGGGACTGTTCCCCTTATAAAAACTGCCCTGTTTCTCTTTTGTTTTCCTTTAAACTCTCTGGATTAGAATAGTACATTTCTAAATAAAATGAAATTTCTGTTTTGTTTTGTAGGATTCCATTGTTGAGTTTTAATTGAATGATCAAAGAGAAAAACAGTCAAATAAACCATTTTTTGGTGCAGCTTTAGTGTCGGGGGCATATTTTTCATTTCTGTAAAAGCCCAACTGTATTTTGCAATCTAAGAGTTATAACACTAAATTTTGTCTTTGCACTTTCTTTCAGATTGCTTCTGAAGTTGGTTTTCGTATGGTTGAGGGAAGGAAGGTTGGTTTGCTTCTTAAGTCAGAAACTCACAAGAAAAATTGAAAGAAAGACATCCAAGTGGAAAAAAAAGTCTCTGTCAGAGAAGGGTTAAAACAGGTGAGGCAAGAATGTTTGTTATATAAAGCAAATGAGACCATGACACAGAGAGCACCACACTTAAAAGTACTGAAGGAACATAAGAACACAATAGGGAAATCAGTTACAAAAATCTGTCCCCCACAGAATTTGACAACTCTAGTAAGAAATAGAGGACAACAAGTTATGTACTGGAAAGCATACAGTCTTTGGGTTTAGGAAGACAAGTAAACCTGACTGTGATAGCAAATAAATTGGTTAAAGAGACTCTCCCTGTTCTGTTGAGTTGGTGCATCAAAGATAAACCAATACGAGAGTCAAACCTCCCTTGCTTAGACTAATGAATATATTCTGATCACCAGCAAGGGATCAGGCCTTAGACATTTCAGCAAGACTTACTAGGAAGCATTCAGATACAAACAAATAAAGAAGAGTGACCTCATACTCTGACCTGTTCCTAAGACAGACCTCAGATAGTCTGTTCCAGCATTTGAAAGCTGAGTAAATCGGTTTCCAGTGAAAAAACTTTAAGTGGGTAGGGGCAGCAGCTTGAGAGGATTTCCTTGAGAGGAAGGAATTCAAAGGCTTGCTTCTTTGCCAAGATTTTGTTGCCAAAACAGATTGGCCCTTTGGCCCAGTTTTCCAGTACTGACAGAAATGGTGAAATGTTTTTTCTGACCTTCCTTGGGCAAGCTCCCAGCAAAATCAGTGAAGATGCAGCTCTTTAAAAATCTACTCTTTTTATGTCCTTTCTATGAGGCATATGAATATTATCTTGCTAATGGGTTCTAAATGCATCTCAGTAGGATAGTAAATGTGGATTTGCATGGACAACTTTAGTGGTTTTGAAATGACAGTTAATTTTAAGTAACTACTCAGAATTCAGTGTCAGGGTCTGTGTGCATGTACGTGGATCCCAGCAGCATCTTGGACTGGTCTCATCTAATAGTACTTTTAATTCTTTGGGGTCTTTTTTTTCCCTTTTTAATTGTCTTGTTTTGCTTATTGAAACAGATGCATACCACTTCCCTCCTAAATATTTTTGTTTATTGTATTTTCATTAAAAGGGTCACTTTTCCCATTTCATCTCCCCAGGCCCAACACCAAAGAGGAGAACCTAGATAAGACATGTACCTAATCTTCCTGCTCTAATACCAGTGGGAGGGGGCTCTCGAGATCCTGTGGCCAACATCCACTGATTTTAAGTGACTCCAGAGTGAACAGTCTTCTGACTGACAAGATGTTCCACAATATCTTAATAAAGTTTTGTATGGAAGATAATTTTTTAATATCAGTGGCCAAGAGTTAAAAAGGAATAATTATTTCTGGATGGTCTTGTCGGTAAGAAAAGAGTAGACTGACTTTGAAGGGGTCAGTGCTCTAAAAAAATCCCAGCTAACTCCTCAGAAGCTAGTAGCTACTTTCAGAGCTCTATGCTATATACACATTTCTAAGCAGAATAGGCATATCCCTTCTCTAACGTGGTTCTCTAATTGTGGTAGAACTAGTGTCACTCACAACTGAAATCAATCTGGGAAAAGGACCATACGTAGAAATTTCTAGCGATGGGATGCTTTGGAGTGACAACCCAAAGTTCAACCAAATCCCACCTGGACATATGGATGTAAAAGCCACCTAAAGGTATGACCTGCCTATGGATAATTTAAGAGCAAAGAAAATTATTTTTCATACATTTACTTTTCATATAAGGTTAGCCATGACACTTTAATCTTTGTGGCCCACTAGTAGTCCTTAACAACAAACCTACTGGAATTTGTAACAAAAATACCCTTTGTTCAGATAGCGTTCACCGTGTTTTGAGATTCTGAATTCAAGCCCAGCAAGTTTCAAGCCCAGAAAAATGGTGGACTGTGGAGGTTTTGTCCTGAACAGAGTCACAAATTCACACATTTTTAAAATTTGGCATGCTAAGATAGGCTTGATTTCATTTTTTTTAATGAACACAGGGTATAAGTAAGATGAAGTATGGGTCTTTATCACAGAAACTTACCCACAGCAACACAAGATTTAACATGGCAGGATCCTAGTTTTGCTAAATTGGACAAGAACAGGTGCAGGGAGAAGAGAACATACATGCCAAACAAACTTTGTGATGTTTGTTGGAGGGAAGAGGTGTAACTGCAAATGGAGCTACAAAAATGTTAAAAAAATAAAATTTAAAAAAAAAAAAAAAGGAAAAGATGAGGAGAGAAGGGGTTAAAACTACGGTACAGACAACAGACGACACATGTATCTTTATGGTCTGAAGGTAAATCCACGACAAAGAAATTCCCAGTCTTTCTCCAGACAACAGCAGAGCAGGAGAGATGGCTCCCCCAAATTCTGATGGGAAACCACTGCTGGTCATTGCAATAAAATAAATTATTTAATTGCATTCATAAACTGAATTAAGTCTCTCTGAAGGCTGTTGTTCTTTGTTCATACCACTCCCACTGAAAAACTATTCCATAACTTAATATCCTTTATAAATTATTTTCATAGCTAGCTTAAAAAAGTTGCTCTTGTGCCAACATCACCTTCCTGACTATTTCACAGTTTACTCTTCCTGCTGGCTTGTTTCCCACTGGATTTATTGACAGCATACTCATCTGTCCTTAACCTCCTTTTAGCCAGTGATAACTTAAGTCTTCCCTGTAAGTCAGAGGCTACGCTCTTTTGACTAGCCTTCTGTCTCTTCTCTGGTTTGTTTGGAATATATCTTTCCCAAGCTCAGTAACAAAATCAACATACATGAAGTACAAGGGTTACAGATGTCCTGTAGGTGACCAGTGGAAATACACATCTGGGTACAACTTAAAATTGTATCCCAGAATCAGAATTATTTAATGAGTACAGGCATAGCTTCTATTTAAAACATACATACTGTGTGGCAGAAATTCTTGTTCATGACCTTGTATTCTATTCCTTTCTATCACTATAAATTCTTCTAGTTCATCTTTGCTCTGCTCTGGTTTAATTTCATCTGTATTTACAGTAACTTCCAGCCTCATTTCAGTTCATTAACTATATATATAATGCATATGCTACCTACTTTAAATGGAGATCTGTCCCAGAGTTAATACTTGCAGATCTTTAGTGCTGAGGGATAGATTATATTTGGAAGTGTAATATGATTATTCACATAATAGAAAGCACTGTCAATAATACTCTGAATGCCCTTGGAGGGGAGGGGAGGGGAAGGGGAAAGACTGACCCTTTTAATATTATATTTAGCATGTACCACTAATAGAAAGTTAATACACAACACATTGCCCATAAACCTATCATAAAGGATGCCTACTCTGATTATTGCAGAGACAACCTCACATATCAGAAACTGTCTAGCCCTGCTGGCCTCTTACTTCATGATGACCAGTTAGACTTGAGCAGAGCAGCACACACAGGCAGCTATACAGCTTGCAGATGCCTTCTGCTTCCTAGGCATGTTGGGTCTGCTTTGCTTCCTACTCTACAAGCCAGGCAGTTTTTCCTCCCCATCTTATTCAAACAAATAAGCTGTAATACAACCTCACGGAATTCCTTTATCTTTACTAGGTTGCAGAATTTGGCAACATGCTCATGCAGAAGTATACAATAGCAGCACACCTGAAGTTTATTTAAAGTTTCAACTCACTGCACGAAATGTTGAACAATTTATTCGGTTTGTTTTGGTAAATTGGCATAATATAAATGGTCTGAAAAAATATATTGACTAAGGTTAAAAGGGAAGAGTAGCATATGTTTCTAACTGAATCTTTATATTGGTCAAAAATTCTTGCTAGTTGAGAAAATGCCCTTTGTTGTTGAGCTGCTACAGGAGGAAGCAGATGGCTGTTTAAATCCCAGAATTCCCACCAGAAAATGTGAGCAGATGTCTGTAAGCAGAAATAGAAAAAAAAAAAAATAAATCTTTCTGTAAGACCATACACTGGGAAGAGAGCTATTTATGAGATTTTATGAAAATCTGTCTGCTTACAGAAACCAATAAAACATTTTGTCTTCCTTTATCTTTTCTCCTTATTCCTTTAAAAGTGCACACCTGTAACATGGATGGGGCTTTGATAAAGCAGACCAGCTTTTGAGACTGTAGGAATAGTCCTAGTAACACACGAGGCAACTTTGTGTGTCTGTCTTCCTGAAAACGATAGCTTCTTTGCCTGATTTATTGATATTACAGTCACCAGATCTGTCATTTACACAAGAGCAAGGCTCAATACAAAATGGACTTCACTTCGGAAGGCCTAGTCATTATAAAAGAGCAGTATAAAAGAGCAGAGATGTAGGTGGACAGCGCTGAACGTTCAGCAGATGTTTTGCTAGCACAGCCTGTGTCTTTTTCAAATACTCATTTTCCTTCCTTGTTTTTCAGTGTTTTCAATCCAATATACTAGAGAGGAAGAACGCTTACTCTTAATGACACCATTTCATGTCTGACAGTACATAAAATGTAATGCACAAACATGCAGCAAAGGTTTGACAGCTGCCCACAGGCATCATTTAGTATCACAGATACATAACAAAAGTTCAGAGTTTTGAGAGGGGAAAAAAACAAATGGAAAATACAGACTTTATAATATTACATTCCTTGGAGATTACAGAATATAAAACCAGCTTAATCTCTGGTTTTGTGCCCTTAAGGATTCCTCTCTGATTTTCTCCTACAGTTGACTTTCAGCCCTTGAAACAGAAGCAACCACAACTGAGCTTTCTCATGAAGTTGCTGAGAAATAAAGTATCTTTATGATAGTTAAAGCAACATGGGGAAAATGGTCCTATATTCACATACAGAGGAATGGGTTTCTAGACATCAGAATGTGCTGTTGGGGTTATTATGCACGCAGTGCTCAGCAGTGGTCAGAAAAGCAAATGAATACTAGGTATTACTAAGAGAGGATTAAATAGCAAAATAGGGACTATCATTCTCAAATTGTGCACAGTCATGGCTGAATACCATCTACAAAACTGGCCTTCCTTTTCCCTCCAGAGAGTGCTCAGAGAAGGACAATTATAATGATTTAAAATATGCAATATCTTCTAAAAGAAAAAAAAACCAACAAATTAGGATACGGCAGAGGTCTATAAGATCAATGTATACTAGTAGGAATAGACAGGAATTGAGTGCTCCCTGTTCCTCTCAATATGAGGGCTCTGCAGGCCTTCAGAAAAGCTACCAGTATTTGACCACCCTGTTGCTAGAGAGATGCTTGCTGATGTTCAGTCTAAAACTCCCTTGGCATGGCTTTGAACTCTTCCCATGCATCCTGTGACTGGATTCCAGGGAGAAGAGCTCAGCATCTCCCTCTCCACTTCCCCTCCTCAGATTGCTGGAGAGCGCATGAAGTTGCCCCTCAGCCTCCTTTTCTCCAACCCAAACAAGACCAAAGTTCCCAGGTGCTCCTTGTAGGACATTCCTTCCAGCCCTTTCAGCAGCTATGTTGCCCTTCGTGGAGGTATTCATGGACCTTCATATCCTATTTAAATCGCACACAGTACCCAAAATGAGGTCACTCCAATGCTGAATACAGCAGGATAATCACCTCCAGAGCAGCTTGCAGAGGGATCTAGACAGATTGGAGCACAGGGCTGTGTGGGGTAGACTCCAGCTGGCCCTGGGGTCTCTGTGGAATAGTTGGACTATGCTGGGAACCTTCTGCACACGTCAGGGTGATATGCACGGAAGGAAAAGATGTAACACCTGGAACAGATATCCGGTTTCTAAAGTGATGAGTAATGTTTTCTGACATGCGCGGTTTGTGTGTCCAATTAGGAATTATTTATGTATAGAGAAAACAATGGTCCTTGGACATCTGTCCAGACTCAGGTCTATAAGAATCGCAGCCTCTGATACCACACACACACACTCTCTCTCTCTCTTTCACCCATTGCATTATTCCACCAATGCAATAAAGTTCCTGTCCTATTTTTGGAACAATACGATGTCGTTTCTTTGCCCTGCCTCTAACTTAACAACGACACAGGGCAACAATTAATGGGATGAAATTTAACAAGTCAAAATGCTGGATTCTATACCTAGGACAGAGTAATGATAGCCATAAGTAAAACCTGAGAGAGTAGTGGCCAGAGAGCAGCCCTACAGAAAGGGACGTGGGGGTGCTGGTCAGCAGCAGGCTCAGCTCGAACCAGCGGTGTGCCCTGCAGCCCAGAGCCTGAACCCCCTCCCGAGCTGCCTCAAACACAGCATGACCAGACAGTCAAAAGATGTGATCGTCCTTCTGCATTCAGTGTTGCTGCGTGTAAAATCTTTGAAGGTTGAGCTTGTTCTGCTCTTGTTCTCTGACATTTTAGTACTGTCAGAGACATGATGCTGAACCAAACAGACCTTTTGTCAAGCTCAGGCTGGTTCTCTCGCTGCTATGCTGTGCAGAGGTCCCCACAGCCCAGGCAGATAGCTAATGCTGCCACAGATGGACTGTACAAAAGATTGAGAGGCTCTGTTCTTCCATGCAGTAGGGAACTACAGATATCTCCCAAATGCTGTAGAAGGAAAAAGAGAGAATCAGAGCCATGGTAAACATTAAAGGTCCATGTAAACCATACAATTTTTGCTAGGGAAATTCTGAAGGTTATTAGGCTCCAAATGTATCCTATTGGGACTCATAAATGTAGCTTTCAGTATGCATGAGAACTTTTGGCAGCAACTGCATGCATTCAGAGATAAAAGAAGAAATAGATGTGACACAAGTCAAAATGCTGGAAGCACAAAATCTTTTATTTCTAAAAGATAGAAACAGCCACCCAATCAGATACAGTGTATTTAAATTCCTTAATAAAACTGGGGGAAATGTTGTATAAAGAACAGGTATCAAACAAAATCATGTTTCAAAGTAAGTAATTTGCTAATAAAAGGACATGCAAAGAAGCATTCTCTTCTTACTAAATACTGAGCTAACATATCAGCAGGCTTGCCAAAGCCGATAATCTGAATGGAAACCATTGTCATTGGCAAACACTCAAAAGATTATAATTTTAAGAATTTTAGCTTTGCACTCCTGGTATCAGTTTTAATTTATGATGAAAAGCTGAAGTTATGAATCACATAGATTAAGGGCTTTTTTTGTGTATGATTAAATGCAGATAATGAATTGCCAGTGGCAATCAGAAACCCATGATTCAGCTCAGAGCTATGAATTTCAGTGGGGTATGCTTTTTAAACAAAGTTTTATCATGTATATGTACAGTTCCAGAGTAGGTCTATTCCTGAAAAAAAAGAGGATGACACAGTCAAAATGTCCTGTTAGTTCTGGTTAATTTGTAATCATTATTCTATTCAACTTAGCTGGCCTACTATTTTTTTGGGTTTTTTTTTAACTATAGGCACTTCTAGGTTTTGACTTTGATTAAGAAGTATCTATTTCTGCAAAAAATACGTTCCTTACTTCTTGCTAGGGAAAACAAACACTGATGTCATCCATAAAATGAAGGGGTTTTTTCAACACCTGACCATCTCACTTTCCTCTGAGAATCTTTCAGTGCTTGTACACAGTGTTGGCATGAGAATTAACTTTATATAGACCCCAGGCAGCCCCTCCGGGTCTCACATTCAGTGTTTTCCACATATGCAAAGTGGCAAATCATACTTGGGAAGAAGTTCTAGAACATGGCAGGGAGTATAAAATTTTTCAAAGAAAAAAACAATCAAAATCTAGCCTTTGTCAGGTTTGGGGGGTTTTGGTTTGTTTTGGGGAGATTTTTTGGGAGTGTGTTTTGTTGGTTTGTTTGTTTGCATTTTAACCACTATGAGAGACCTTATTGTAGGATATTTAGCGCTTAGTGACCAGGTTATTTTAAAACTGCAACTGTAACATGCAGTATCTAGTTATTTTCCTCCATTTTTTTTTTCATACTACAGCGACCATCACACACAGAGCTTCACATCACTTAAGAACCTGGGCCACTGGCACTAAGTGTTTAATTTCTGCCACTGTTGTATTTCCTGATGCCTGTCTCCTTGAACTACTAGTTGGTTTACCATCTGCTTCTGTGTGTGCAAATCTGCACCTTGTTGATGATCTTATGCACGTTTGTCAAACTGCCTGGAGTTCTGTGGGTATCACCAGAACACAGTATTAAAGAGGCTGTCAAAAGAGCTCTAAATATATAACATAAATATAAATTTACAAGACAATTTTTATCAGGGTTTTTTTAGGTGCCTATGACATAGACTCAGATAGACTACAAACAAAAGAATTTAAGACTTCCCTTTTGCATCTAAGACTGGAGTGAACAAGTAAAAATGTAAAAAAAATTGAAATCACATTTTTGTTTTTTTTTTAAAATGAAATTCCACGTATAATCCCAGCCTTCAGAAATATAATGTCTGTATAAACAAAGAGTTGTTTCAGAGACACAAATGAAGATTTGTTTTGTGATGTTATAATGCCAGAGTGATTTTTTTACAACATAGCTCCGAAGATCTGGACAAAACAGAACTGAAACATAACTCTATCTCACAGCTGATGATCAGAGGAGTTCTATGGAGCTATTCCATGTGGCTTTAGAGCAGCCATTTGGGTACTCTAGAGTTTGCTCACACTTATTTTGATTTGTATTCAAATTTTAAATTAGAGATATCAGTTTGAAGTAAAAGTATTTTCCTGCATCCTACATGAATGATGGCAACAACAGGCTGTCTGTATTGGAAGCAACAGTGTCCAGAGCTGGAATATAGTCATTCATTTTCAGTTCAGTGTCTCATTTAAAATATATTTGAGGCACAAGGGGATTCAGGAAGTAATGTAAAGTGTACCTGCAGCTGCAGGAAACCGTAAAAGAAGGTGAATAGGTCTGTCCTGGATGGCAATGTTGCATTTCATAGTGGTTTTCCCTCTACTTCAGATCCAAATGCAGAAAAATACTGAGTCATCTGAAAATTTAACTAGATCTTGTCTGTCAGTCAGATTAAGTGCTCAGTTTGTACTCTTAGATGCTGCTGTGCCAGATATCTGCTACTTGCTACATCTTTGCTGCTTTAAAAGTGCTTTTCTATTATGCAATGTTTTACATATTGGATGAAATGCATGAATGGCAGGAAAAAATAAGGGATACTAAAAAGCTTATGATAGGTTTTGCTTAAGAAGAAATAAAGTTAAAATTAATGAAGGTTAGGCAAGGAAGTGGAAAGAGAATATGGAGTGATCTGCCCATATATCCTAGCTCATGTATTATTTTTACTTGTTTTACTTTCAAATCACTGTAGTAACCAGAACTGCCTAAGCATTAGATACACAATAAATATTACATTCAGTTCTTCTTTAGCTTTACTATTACTTTTTATTCCAATCCTGCACAGCACTACAGCCCATCAAACTCCTGTGTCTGAAATCAAAGCATAAGCTGGCTATACTTTGCTGCTGTAGTATGTTAATATTCTGGTTGCTAAGGTAATGCATTTATCGAGTTAACTCTTGATGAGTAGTTTGTCTGAATAACATGACAATATGAGTCAGTGCAGGGTAAGGTACAAGCTAGATAATTCCTGATTTTTCAAGTTGAGTCCTTTAAAATTAGTATAGGCATCCCCAAGCTACACTGCATTTTGTGGCACAGCTTATAGATATGCTTAATTTTCTATCGTGCCATCAGAATAAAACAACTAAAAAACTCCTCCATATTTCAGAAAACAGAATTTGTTGCTCACTTTTTTTTTCTTTTTTTCCTCCCCTGTCATGACAGCAATATTACAGCTTCTGGACACCACTTTAAAGGGAGAGAGAAACAAACATGGACACTTTTTTATATTCACTGGGTATCTATTCATAGCTGAATGATGTTAAAGCCTCAGTAAGGAATCTACAAATTTTGGATGCTTGAGTCAGAACACAGATTAAGGGACAGGAAACAGCCTTTTTGGGAAAACAGCCTATTTGCCTCCTCCTGCCCCCATCTATCTGCACTTGTATCTCTACTCAGCCAGAAAACATTTCAGTGAACACCCATCCTTGCAATTTAGAAAAAGCGTTTAGTGACGCTATCATCTTCCTACTTTGTACTTCTAGCCACCTACAAGTGACATTGTGTTTCTCTAATAGGCCATTATGTTGTCTGCTCCAAAGCATTTGTTTGATACAATTCCTTGCAAAAGTACTAGAACTCACATTTGTTTCTATCTTTCTAAAATGTATTTCAGATGTTTAGTGCTTTTTTTCTTTTTTAATGATGCTACTTTCAAATGACAGCAGCTCTCTACCTGTAACTTCAGATCTGTTCTCTCACATTGTGGTTGATCCCTCTTAACAGTCAGGAAGGCTGTGGTTAAGTAATTTGATTTTAACACTCTTCACTCTCCCTGCATTACCACACAAAAAGCTCAGATTTAAGAAAAAAATCCACCTAGCTCTCACTATCCCCAGAGATATCTGGTTAATTCCCACTGAAAGGGAAGAAGTGCTAGGGGTCTGCTTTGAGAACTGGCAGACTTTCAAGAACAGCTGTTAATCAGATTCAAATAAGGTGTAAGGATGTTCAGAGACAAACTGGAAGAGAACAGTTCAGTTCTTTCCTTAAATTGCAAGCAATTATAAAATTGTAAAGTAGTTTTTGTTTTTCAAGTATTAGATGTCATTAAAAATCAAAAGTGAAATCAAAACTCATCAATCTTCTGGGTATAACAGTTGCAGATCCATGTTGAAAGCAGAGGGACCTTTCACTTTATAACTTATTTCATAAGTGTTCTGCTTGGAGATAGCCTTGAAGATCAACCAGAAGAGGCAGGTGATGCAGAGTGGGAACTGCAGGCCCCTCCAGCCATGTGACAGAGAGCAATCATCAAGGCGAACAGTTACAGATGCAAATGAGCTCTATTCCTGAAAGATTGTGAGCAGCCAAAGTTGTGAGGCATCTGCATACAGGAAAGTCACTCTGTGCCAGCGCTAGGTGACATTGATGTAGATCACTGTGTACCAGTGAGGAAAAGCTTCAGGGGAAGATGGGATTGTTGACTCTTCTGCCTCTCCATTTTAACATTCAAGCTACCAGTGATTTTTGAAGGCAGATATATCCAAAACCTTAATGTGTACGTAGTGAAGAATCTATTGAACAAGAAAATACTCTCTACTCTTCCCTGCTGATCTAAGAACTTCCAAATAGCACCCAGACAATATCTGCATGATATATTTGCATAACCTTTTAAGTCATGTACCTAGATCAAGCAATTCTGGAACTCCTGGAAGATATGGACATCCGCTCTCTCTAGCCAGCACACTCCAGGTCTCCCGAAGGAAAATAGGGAAGCAGAAATGACAGGCAGAAGATCCTGGCCTATAGAGGAGCTCTATGCTGCGAAAACAGCCATGGGAAGTAGAATGTTCTTCTATAAGATCAGGCTGTTCTCACAGATTTTGTTGCTAGGGTCAAATCCCTTTACACCAAAGCATCTTTATAACCAAGTTGTGTGTTAAGTGATCTTTCCATGGAACTTTTTTATTCCCTGGAAGATTTCTCTCTAGCAGAGAGAAGAAAGAAAAATCAATCCAGGCGGTTGTCTTGAGGAGTTCAAGAGTGGGTCTAAGTGGGAATACTTATTGCATCTTTGTGTTTCTTCTCCATAACAGAGGGGCATCCTCAAAATGTGAATAACACTAAGGAAACTTGCTGGTATTTATTCCATTGAAAAGAAAAGTGAGAAATCCAGCAGCACAAAAATTTAATAAATCCAAATAAATCATTTTTAAAAGAAGAACCTAAGTAATGTCCTCTGCACCACTAAATTCTGTCTACCATCAAACTGCTGATATTCCCAAGGGCAAGGCTGCCATTAAAAGGGACCTAGACAGCTGGAGGAATGAGCCAACACAAACCTGATGAAATTCAACAAGGACAGAATCCTGCCCATGGGAACATGAGAGCTCCACCCTTTTAACACTGCAGGCTGGGGATAGACTGGCAGGGGAACAACTCTTTAGGGAACACCTTGGAGGTGTAGGTAGCTACCAAGCTGAACAGGAGGCAGCGATGTGTCCTGGCAGCAGAGACAGCTATCAAGGTATCCTGCGCTGTTTTAACAGAGCGCAGCCTTCAGGCTGAGAAGGGTTATCCCCTCCCACTCAGAACTTGTTAGACTGCATCCAGACCTCACAATGCTATAGGCAAGATGTAGGAAGTTTACCAGAGACCACCAGGGTGAGGACTTGTCCAGTAAGGAAAGGCTTGTTCATCTGGGAGAAGAGATTTCTTCAGGGCGCCCTCACAGCATTCCTGAGCGCCTGCAAGGAAGGCATCCAGAAGATGGAGCCAGACTCTTCAGTGGCGTATGGCAGGAGGATGAGAGGCAAAGAGTTGTACCAGGAGAGGGCCCGGCTGGACAGAAGTGACTTTCTCACCGTAAGGACAGACAAGAGCCAGTTGCCCACTGAGGTTTTGCAGACTGTGTCTTTGAAGGTTTTCAAGATCAAAGTTGATAAAGCCCTGATCAACCTGTTCTGACCTTGGAGCTGGTGCTGCTGGGGAACAAGAGTTGAATCAGAAACCTGCAAAGGTCCTGAAATTCTGTGAAAGGAGACATGCAGACATGGCCAGTGACTGTGTCCCCAACATACAGAATTTCCATATTGAACATAAAAGGACATGTATACCCACTCCCTTTTGTCTATGGACCTCTAATTCACAAACTTGGCTAAAACTCTTCCCCCCCCTTTGCCTGCAGATACTGTGCATATGATTTTACAAATACTAACTTTAGAACAGTTTACAAGTATTCCCCAAGCACAAAGTAACTACATTTAAATTATTTGGGGAATTATCTTCCTGCCTCTGTGGTCACAGTAGCAGCTGCACTTTTAATCCCCAATTCTGCAAATATTTATAAAAGCAATTTTACTGACTAAGAAGTCCACCCACTTTTCACTTTCACTTGGATTTCTTATCTATTCATGTTTGCAAGAGTAGGTAATGAATGCTATCTCTCTCATTTTATCTCCAAGTCAGTAGAGAAAATGAGAGTTTTTTAACATAGGAAGGTATTTTCAAAACCTTAACTGCATTTTCTTCCTTGAATTTTAGTCCATGCTGCTCACAAGCAGCAAACAAACTAAAAAATAGGCCAGAAGAGGTAATATCAGTTTCTGAAGAGCATTCAGAAGTTCTGCATATAGAGAACTTCCTCACCTTTCAACATGTTGCACAGGGGCAACTGAGTCTCATTTTCCATATGTTCTGGGCTTCAGCTTGAAATCATGCTTCAAGTCTTGGACTTTTTACCTGATGCAACAATTCCTACTATGGTGGGGCACATAAGCATACCAAGTAAGTCAAATTAGCGTGTACAGTTTGGGTTGTGGGAATTTTTTTCACTTCAATGCAAGGAGAGGATTTAAACTTAACTTTTCAAGCTGTTTGTTCTCTTGAAACAGGCTCCACTCTCTGCATGTCCCCTGGTGTTCTCGGTGGAGTCTGGATAGCACCAAGCACTGGGCCAGCAGGTTACGTTTGCAATAAGGAATATCATCCTGTGCATTTTCAGCTACGGCAATTCCAGTCAGTCCTCCATTTTCCTTGTGGAAAAAAAATGAAATAGGGTTAATGTTTTGCAGGATAAAGGCCAACATGCTTGTGGAACAAGGTCCATGTGAGCCCAGGGCTGGCTCAACTCTGCTCAGAAACTGCGGTAAGTTTGTTATTGCTCCGCATTTTTGTCTCAGACTGAGGGGCTGGAGTGCGGCAAGCAGCCGAGAGCAGGCACTAAATGGGCACAGTAGCCCAGAGGAGCACAGAAGCACGTCAATACTGCTGAGGGCTTGAGGACCAAGACGGCAACCACTGTTTCCAAAACTGAGTTCCATAATAATATCTCTGTGGCAGTCCCCTCACACAGCTCCCAAGAACTCAGACGCAGACCAAGTAGGGAGCATGTCCATGTGCCTTGCCACTGCTGGTAGTCTCCTGCTCCAGGCAGGCTACTGTTCCAATGTTAATGCCAGACCTGTAATTGTATTTTACTTTTTTTCCTTTCGCTCCTTTGAACACTGTATCCCTTGAATGCTTCTTAGAATGGGATTCCAGAACTCAAAGGCCCCTTGAAAGAAAAGGAAGAAATCCAGGGTCACTTTCCTGGACTACAGTGCTGAATGTCTGTCTCTGCCCAGCACTGTGTCAGTATTTATTTCATCTTCTGGCTTTCTTATGCTTTGCTCTAAAGTAACAAAAGTTTCTTGATTGGCAAGAGCATTGATCAGACCAGTAATAATCTGCTTACACGCTTCACCGATGAAATAGAGCCAGGCTACAGCAGGCTTGTGCTGTGCTTCGTCACCATATCCATTGGGGATTAGGATGATTATAGCAGTGATCAAGGTCATGGAAAGGATTTTGTCCTGATCATGCTTTTCGTGCTGACACACTATCTGCAGCAGCCATTTCCTTAGTCGGGTTAATGAAACCCTTTTTCATTTGTGTTTTCTCATTTAAGATGACAAGTGCTATAAAAAAAGATAACCTCTCTGACCTCAGCCATCATCTCTCACTGCGGTTTTTCATCCCTAAATCTGTTAATTGAAACTACAGAGTCAGAAGAGCAGCACTCCACATAGTTTAGTTCCTAATCATGTGAAACCTGAATCCCAGTGAGGAATTTACGTATAACACTAATTATGACTGACATTGCCTGTTAGGATGGGAGATAAAAATCACATCACAGTGTAGCTGGAATGGTCTTGCAACCTCTCTACAGCTGGCTTAATGTTTCTATACAAATAGCTTGACCTTTAGAAAAGAGAGAGCAGAGGAAAAGCAGGAGACGGTTTTAGCGTTAAATGATTCCCATTTGTAACTCTATGAATGGCACATTTGGTCCAGTTTCCAGTCTCTGGCATTTCTAAACTGCCGTGTTACAAATAGATAGCAGACTGTAAACTTTCTCCCCAGAGAGAAGCCACGCAATCAAGTCAGTGCTCCAGCCAGCAAGCCTCTGATGCTGCTGTGTCACAAATCCAGAACCTACAGAGGGTGCAGTGGCAGTTCCATGGGGTTACAGCACAGGGCCAGTGGCAGCACTTTAAATACAGCAACAAGGACCTAGTAATGTATCTAGACTGGTACTGCTTCTGCAAAGTCGTTCTAGAGAAGACATAAAGGTGGTGGAGATTTGGGACTCAGTTCATTTTACCGATTCCACATTGCTCTTAATTCACACAGGTACTGGAGAAGGTGGTTCCAAGGCTAGTATTTCTTCCTCTCATTCTCAAATGCAATAAAAAGGTCTGGGAAAAGAAAAAAAAAAAAAAGAATCACTGTGGAAAGAAAATGGAGTCTTTGACTGAAAGTCACAGAGGGTTTGTTACTCTGCAAGTCTTGCCTTTTGCCAGCATCACTAGGAGATGTTATGGTTCATATGCTGAATGTAAGGAGTAGTCATCAGTAACAGCCAGCAACTTTATAGTGCAAATAACTGTCTCAGGTGGGGGATTTTTTAGTTACTGTTCAGGAATTGGATTTGATGGGTTGCTGCAGTTCCATCCATAGCTTCTCCATGATCCAAGAAATATTGAAAATTGACCAATAAATGGGTTCACACAAAGTAAACACATCAGTGTTGCAGGGTGGAAGGAGGAGAAACTCATTCTAAGCCCTTATATCTTCTCCTAAAACCAGGAGACTGTCAACTGGTGTTACAACACAAAAGGTTACAAAGGGAAGGACAGGGCTGAACAATATCACTAAACAAAGGCCCTGTATTTCATACAGGTACTCTACACTTCCTTCAGTTTATTTATATGTTTTTCTGTAATTTTCAACTCAAATACATTGCTTCCTTTGTTTGCATAATCTTAGCTTTACTGGTTTCTACATACTAGAACTAGTTGAGGGAACAATTTAAATATATTGAGAAAATAATATTAATTTCATGCCTAAAATGCTTTAGAAGCAAAAACATGTCATGGATTTGCTAACTTGAGGCTTTCATCATGCTCAAATGCAACACTTTATTCACATGGATTTTGCCACACTGTTTCTAATAAGAGCAGGAAATAACATAGTCAGACTTTTCAGCATCTGATAGTGATGACTTAGAGAGTAGACTCGAAAAGTTTGCATTCTAGCTCCCATTTGTCACCTTACAGCACACACAAGCTGTAGCAGTGCCTTTATCGTGAACTTCAGGACTGGAAGAGAGACAAGACTGTCGGCACACCCAGCAACCAGGAGGCTGCAAAAGAATCAGCCTTTGGATGGACAGCTCTGTTATTTTAGTGACGCTGGGCAGGTATACAGTGCATAACAAGGTTTGCTTTTTTGAGATGTTCCCATTCCTCACTGCTCCTAGCAGCATCCACTGTTCTCAAGACAACTGTGGAATCTCGCCTTTTATCACCCCAGTCTTCACGCCAGTCATAAGCAGGATCTGAATTCAATTTTACATTTGCAACAAATTACTTACTGCCAGCTAGAGTGAAAAATGGAAAGTTCTGCAGAGTTACAATATTAGACAGCTACACAAACATTTTCAGATGCTTAACATTTACAGGAGTGGATGGGATTGTGCATTAAGTTTCTCTCTCTACATGTGAACATGGTTTGTAATTTTGAAATTGCAAGCTGCATAGATATATATTTTAATTGGATTGATGAATATTAAATCTGAGGAATCGTGAGAGCAGCAGGAGTTTACTTTCTGCATATGCTCCATGCATCATCACACGTGTCTGTCCCCAGTACTAAGATTTCATAGCAAACCAAATGAGTTCAGTCCGATATATTTGAAAACAGACAGAGAACTGGGGTTCGGGGATGGACAAGACATGGAGGGGACACATATATGACACCTCACCTTGAAGTCCCTCGTTAGTGAAGGGGTGCCAACAGCAGGAAATATACTTACGTCTTGCCGGTTCAACCAGCAGCGAAGTTGTGGGAAAACAGGCTGTGTGATAGAAGGGGAATACCCACACATGACAAGATGTTTTGCTACACCTCTGGCATCAGCTTGAATTTTTACCTCTAGTTCTGTAAGGCAAAAACACAATCACTCTACTGTCTGATTTGAAGAATAGGTGTCAAACAGTCATCTCCAAGGGAGCAGTGTGAAACTTGTATCCATGTATGCTGCTCTCAAGGGAAAGGAGTTATTAAATCAATGGTCAGAGAGACAAGGAGAACTTTGATTAATGGTCTCAGTTAAGTGACCTTCGTTGGAAACACTCATATACAACCTGAACAGCAATTAGGAATTTTCTGCAGAAGTTCTTATAATAGCTTCAAAATAGTTTCAATTGGGAGAACTGATAGCATCATCTCTGCGTCACTTCCACTAATCAAGGAGCCCCAGAGGCAGAAAAGCTACAGTCTCCCTCTCTGGATTGTGTGCATGCCAGCCACAGCACAGTGCTGCTCCTGGCTACTGCAGGCCCCTGGAGCACAGTGGGATGGGTATACTTTCACTGCTGAGCACACGTGCCTGGCCTGGAGGAGCTCCTACAAGATGCCCAGAGAGAATCCGAAAAGCATGTAACCCAGGAGTGCTAGTATGGGTGCCTGGAGTCAAACATGGCATAATCAAGAATGCATGGTGGGTCAGTGCCCCCCTGCCCTCTCCACAGGAGGAAAGTAGCTGCCACTGTGGCCAGCAAGCCAAATTCAATGAGAAGAACCTACAGCAATGATCTGACAAGCGGCCGCTAGAGGCTGAAGTCATCATTCTCATAGGATCTGAAAACCCTGATAACAGTATATGGTGCACCATAGCTGCAGACATCTGACTCCCTCCCACCTGCTGTCCAGCCAGCCTATGCAGTGTCTGCATTGTAGGAAGGGCTTTAGTCAGCTGCTTGTTTGCCTCGCCAGATGGAGACTAAATGCCACCGTTCAAACATGGATACTGCTGGGCTCAAACTTGACCATTATCCTCAAGTGCAATACCCCATTTGCCATTTGCAAGAGCAACTCACGTGTTGTGCTGGGAAGTATAGCTCAGTTTTTGTGTTCCACTGGGCTGGGCACCACAGGCAGAACAATGAGCTGACAAGTGCCTGCAAGATGCCTCTTCTGTAAGTGTACTGCCTTTCTCCAGCGCCACACCATATTCAAGTCAATAGCAACCGGAGATTAAACTAAAGTCAGGTTTCTGTCTTTCCTGACCTTAAACACACAAAATCTGCTCCCTTTTCCTTTGAGGCTGCTGGAAGCTTTCAGGAATCAGTGATTTCTCTGACAGAGATCTCGCTAGAAGGAGTCCTAAACAAATCATAATATCTAAAGCAAACTGGCATTCAACAGCTCTCAGTTAAAATACTACAAATGTGCTCATTTGAAGCATATATTAGAATGTATGAGAAAGTAGCATTTAAAAAAACAGTCATCAAGAACAGTTGAAATATTCGCCCACTACAGAAAAGGCAAGGGGAAAAAAAACCAAAAAACACCAACCAGCAAAAGCTGTATGAAACCTTTCTATAGTTCCCATCAGCATAGGGTGTATGGTTGTTTAAAAAAAAAAAATGGTCATCTTTCTTTGACTGCCTTACCCCCAAAATACTTCTTGGCTGCTCAGTTTTTCCTAAGGCAATTAGACTTTCTGAATTCATTCTTCTTTCCCCATTGCCCATCTTGCCTAAAGCCTTTTATATGACAAAGACAGTCTCATAAGCCTGTTTGAACTTAGGCCCAGCTGAGAGTTTAAATTCAATATAGAATTATTTTGAATTTGTACTAAAGAAAAAAGGAAGTAAGGCTTTCAGGGAAAGTGAGTTCAGGGGTTCACATTTTAAGAAAACCATACATATCTATACATGGGTAAAATCACCCTCTAGGAGACCAATCTTACAAAAAAAAAAAATCCCCCCCCAACAAAGGGGAGACACACATATGTAGTACAATTGCTTAAAAAAAGGTTCAGAGTGAACTGTTCCTGACACCTCTACCAAAATATAAAATAAAAATGAAGAAGTAATTCCACAGTCATTCTAATGAGGAGGGAAGAGATGGAGGGAACAGAGGGAATCCTCACTAAACAAGTGACAATCGGCAGGTATCCATCTGTTTGGCTAAAGCAGCACAGTGTGCCAGAAGCATCACTGGTACCCTGTGCATTGTAGTGTCTCTTTTTGCCTTATACTTCAGATTATTTTCCTAAAAATTGTTATGGAAGAGTTTCTTTCCTTCTCTAGTGGTCCCAGCAGCCTTTAAACCATTTGACTGCCATAAGCCAACTCCACAAAAGAGAAGAGAAACACCAAAGACTCCAAAAATGCACTCCCCTGGAAATATGTCTCCTTCAGTAGATTGTTAGACTCATCCATGCTCTCTTCTGCAAGGAAAAGTTGCACATACTGGAACTTAGGCCTGCAGGGACTGTGCTCAGACCAAAGGGCTTTGTGTTAGCATGAAGTGGGATGTGCACTTGGGATGCGTTTAGAACAATATCCACAGCAGGTGGCACAAAAATACCTCCTTGGAAATGACAGAAGACACTAATTACTTTCAGTTTAAAGATTAAAATACAGATGTTTTTATGGTGTTACACATCACTAGTCAACTCCTCCATGTCATTAGTCCTTCCACTGATTTCAAAGCAGAACAAATTTCTTTCACAGAGAAGCATACTTTCATTAGTGCCATAGTGTGAAGTACTAATCCCTCCTTCCCCCTCCCATCCTGCCATTCCCATTCCCCACTGAACAGAAAACTAAATCTCAAATAAGCTTTTCCTTTTTCTTGCACAGGTGCTCAAGAAAGACCTCAAAGAATAGCTGTTTAGGAAACAGCAGGAGAGAGCAGACTTTGAAAGCATGGAAGAACCCTACTGTGAGCTTCTTTCTTGATGGATCCGGGGCTGTATTTACAACAAGGGAATTAATACAATCCTGCAAAATAAAATACTCATTTTCAGTACCTCACCTCGTGGTCACATGTGGAACTTCAATAACTGTATGTATATTACAGTAAAATTAACAATTCCATTGCACTTATTACACAACTTCTGCATGCAGCTTAGAGGCTAATTTCAAGGATAAAGTCTACTGTGCTCAAAACCTGGTGACCAAAAAGCAAGCTTTGAGTGAAACAATAATTTGGTATCTGCATGCATCCATATATGAGGCCACTTTAAATGATTTTACTGAGTTTGACAGACAGCTTAATCATATTTTCCCCTTTTCTTCTCACTTCAGCCCATTAGGAAATCCATTTTTTTCTCAGCCAATGCATAGCAGGAGGGGCAAAAGAAACATAAAAGCAATAGTCTCATGCTTCTCCAAAAGCATTTGGAAGAATGGGGGCTGGGATGCAGGAAAGTATCTGGCTTGTTAAGGCTGTCCAAAGCAACAAAAACCCAGTCTTCCCCATTTGTACATATAAATACTGCATTCAACATTTGAAACAACTTCCTGGTAGTTTTGGCCTGAAATGGCACTTACTAGAAACCAGTATTTCTTTTATTTAAACTTTATCGTTTAGAGGCAGGCTACTTCAGTTCCAGTGTCACCACCTCTACTTCTACAAAATGCTGAAGATTATTTTATATGAAATGTTTACTGGATTAAAATTACACCCCCAAGTAATTTCATAAGTAAACAAGAGATATAGGGACTGGAAACAGCATGGAAAGGGAAAATGTTGTATTTGCAGGAAACAGGCATCGTAACCTGGCTTGTACACACATTTCAGGCTTGATACCAGTTTCTTCTAGAACTGTATTTGGATGTATTTTAGGCTTGACATAATGGCTTTAGCTACATATTTTGTATAGCTGCAACGCCCTCTAAGACAGTACTTAATGAATATAAATAGCTATTCCATCATTGAGGCTCCCCCTCTTAATTTTCACAGCAAGGTCTCTTAGGCAGATTTCTGTAGAATTCAGCCAACTTATACCTCTGATCAGCAAATCAATTTGGTACAGAAAGAACTACTGGTAATCGAAAGCTAGGCAGAAAGCAGCTTGACAGAAAATGTGTTTGTACGTTAGATCAGGAGCAAGGGGGCATGTAGAGTTCTGAAAGAATCAGCATTTGTGCTTGAAACAGGCTAATTCAGACCAACTATTTACTTGTGCTTTTGCTTGGCCCTAAGATAAAACATTAAATGTCAAGTTTGGAAAAATTCACTTAGCTTTTAATAATATCTCTCTTATTCCTCATTAACTTCTTGAAATACAGGCACCTATTAATGTATTTTACCAAATCTGCCGCAAGTTTTATTCGCAGATAGATCAGGTAAAGGTTTACCATCTGTTGGTATTTTTTGCCTCCAATTGCTTCAATAGAGTAATTGCACATAGGCAGGAGTACACTGACCTTATTTATTTCACTTTTCCAAATACAGTAAGTTACCATGGTATAACTTGGGGCCACAGGGATGTGAGGCCATGTGAGGGATAAGTGAGGGAAGATTACAGTTAAAGGTTCACTGCTTTAAGTGCAATACTACTTCTCTTAAGAGTAAAGATATAGGAGATTTCCAAGCTTTGTCAGCCAGCAGTGTGATCTATGCAAGGGAATATTTCTATCATTTACCAACATTTCTAAGAATTAGGTCAAGAAGATACTATGAATACTTTTATTTAGCTATTGAAAAACATGATTTGAGTAATAAGGCAGATAATAACATGTGACTGCTATAACTTTAATACACATAATAATGTAACCTGCTATTAAAAGTTTAGTTCTCCTTTCCCCCCACTCCCCAGCTGAAAAAAACAAAAGGAACATTAAAAAAACCCCCACAATAATGGCATTAGTCTCTACTGCGGAAAGTATAATAAAGTTACATTCTCCTTTATATATCAAGATTTTAGATAGGCCTATAAGTGCTCCAGGCCAGCTCTTGACAGATATGGTAAACGCAATTTCAGACTGTGTATGAAGACAGAAAGGAGAATAATATGCTCTGAAAGAAATAATACAAAAGAATGGAGACATAAAGGACTGACATGAAGACTGGAGGAATAATTCATTTGTTTAGTGCCAGACCATCAGATAATTTTGATTATTTGGAGTCATATTTTTAAAGGCTGTGAGGGGGGGGAGTTTTTAGCAATTTCACCTTTTTGCTGTCTTGCTCCTGTTTTTCTGGTGCAATAAAAAACTACAAAATTGTTCATAAGTGCTACGCAGCAGGAATATGTAGTAGGCATCCAAGTTCCCACAGCTGGCTCAAGTATCTAACTCATCTCAATAGCTGACAGCATTTATGTAGAAGGAGCCATGTGGGAGAGCCTTCCCCGTCTCCATTTACTTTGGGCAGTGCTTTACAAGAACACAGTTCAGGAAAATAGCTCATCTTCTTCAAATAGCCACTCCACAGTGAAAAATGCAGCAGCACAAACTGAACAGCAGCAGATGAGGAAATAAGAACCAGAGAATACACGTTTTCATGGCTTAACTTCTGCCACCTCATTGCTGCTTGGAATAGGGCAAAGCCATCTCTTACTTTTACAGCTGTCTAACTTAGTGGAGCTTGGTGCAGATTTAACCATAGATTTCATGTTAATTCATACCACAATATATTCATAATTCATATGTAATTATAAGAAAGATATGAATTAGAGCCTACAGATTAATATATGATGTGTTATGTATTATCATCATTCATACAATACCATATACTTCCTATTACTTTTGTATTAATTCAAAACTGAATATTTATATCTGAGATTTTTAATTAAAAATACTATCATGAGAATCCAGATATCCAGCATATGTTTAGGTACTTAACTCCTTTTGAATTCAGTGGTGTGGGATTTAAGCATTTTCATATTTCAGGGCTCTTGGAAATAGTTATTATCCAGTGAATCCCTACAGACTTCAGGGAGGGCAAATATAAAGGAAGCAAATATTCAGGAGTCCTGTCAGTAGGAGATACAGTTTCCATAAGCATTAGGCAGTGCAAAAGATTGTTAGTCTGAATAATAATCATTCTGTATCTAAAATATCACACAATTAGCTGCCCAAAATTTATAAGCCAAGAAGTGATGCTTTTCTTCTAACAGCACCCTGTATTTCCCTGCTGTTCCAAGTTGCAACATAAGTCTCTTCTTCATATTTATTATGGGTTTGTTGTCCTAGGTTATCTGCCGGGGACCTGGCACACAGGAATTCCCTCCTTTGCATCCCTCAGTGACCTACTGGTGAGCTACTTTACAGGGAATCATAAAGTCATTTACATCCATAGCCACTTCTTTCCTACAGAGCAAAGCACAGCTGATGATGAAGGATCCAGAGGATGGAACCCTTGGATGATACAAATGTTGGGTCACTCTGCCAAGGTGTGCCAATTCCCCAAGGCAAGCATTTCCAAAATCAGTTGTAACCAGAAAAGTAACAAATGCACACACAGCCAGAGAAAAGCTCCATTATTTTCCATACTTCATCTAACTGCATAGCAAATAAATTTCACAGGTTGATATTTCAAAACAATTATGTCAACAGTGAGACTTAATGCCCATTGCACACCAAACAGCATCAAGACCCAGGGAGGGAAACATATGAGAAGCCTAATTTTTCAGCCGTGCACATCAGCAGTTCTTCACAACAGGAGCAGAGTGGCATTTTACAGCTCTCAGGGCAGTCAGTGAAGCAAGACCTCTTTCACCCAAATTCACCATAGGATTCAGGATTCGTACACTTTTGGTGTTTGCTGATGGCCGAGCATCAGCTGCCACAGCAGCACCAATACCTGGGCTTTCCATACCCTCTGTGCATCCAGTACCAGGAGAGCAAAACAGAACAGGCACAGCACACTGAAAGCAGAGGTTCTCATCTACCTGAGAGGCAATGTTGGAGACTGTGCCTTGACTCTAGTCCCAGTCCAGGAGGCACTTGGAAAAAAGACTCCAGTGGTAATACAGAGGAAAAAAAACCTATGTAGAATTTGAATGCCCTAATTCTTTGGGGAGGAAAAAAGACTGTCTTGCTCAGTATAGCATTGTGCAGTGAACTAGCAGGGGAAGGCAACCAAGGCCAAGTTCTTTGCCTCAGAAGAGATAACAAAGGGGAGTTTCAGTCCTGTCTAGTGCTTTTGCTACATAGCCACAAGCAGTACTCCTTACATCTGCCTGAGAAGTAAGATCTGTGCTGCAATTCTCACTACTCATCTGAGTGCTCCAAGTATGTAAGTAAAAGATGGTTTTCACTCTTTCGTGCACAAAATTAATATTAGTAGATTCCAAGCCTTTTTTTTTCCCCATAAATATCCCATTTCCTACAAATCAATGCTCTTTCATGTTATTTGGAAACTTTAAATGCATTCTGGCAGAGGGGATAATTTAATCTAGATCTTTCCACATTATACATCGGGGATCTAACCACTGATTTCCACTTTAGAATCAGACCACCTCTGGTCCTGGACCATTGAAGTACTTAGTATTCAGTGATTTTTCCCATGTGCTACCTTTACTCTCCTTCTGTTGCTCTCCTCAAACCTGGAAACTCTTAAGCAATTAATTTTATTTATATGAAACAACTGACAATATCAGAACTCCTCTAGCAGAGGACAGCAGAGTGAGAGACAAGCTCTACCCTGAAGACAGGCAAATTAAACTGCTATCTCCATTGTACAGACTAAGCAGCAGAGGGGGAGATTAGGCAAGTTGCCAGAGGTCACATGGGAAAACAACTTTGATAGTGTAAGGAAAAGAGATGCCTTGAACCCTGTTCAGAGCTGCAGACCATTGCTTTTCTTTAACCTATAATTAAAAGAACAGGGAAAGCTTTACCTCTGTGAGGCTGGAAGGCAGGTAGTTTCTCTGGTGTTATCAACTTTGTGAATAGTTTTGTTTATCTGCCTGGTGACATTTCCCACTGCTGCTGCATGCAAGGTCTGACACTGCAGTGGGGGAAAAGAGATTGCTGCTTGCAAAGCCAGGAAATATGAAACCTGAAGGAATCACCAGAAGAGCTGACAGGCAGGCAGAGCATCCTAAACAACTTCAACTCATCCCTTGATCAATTGGATTGCTTTCCAGCTGATTGAGCCCCTTAGGCTTTCAAATCCTGCCATACAGAACAAGTATTAAAAACTACCTTTTGGTCTGCATTTGTAACTGTAGGATTCAAGGTCAATTCCAAATAGGAAATCTTCACACAAATCTTTAAGATGATGACAAAAAAAAAAAAAAAAAAAAAAAAAAAAGCTGGGAAGAAAATTAACCTCAGATGAAAGCTAGTAATAATCTTGACTCCTGACTCCTGATGCTCTCCACAGTTATTATTCCCTCCCAACCTCTTAAAAGAGGAAATCCAGGCAAAAGCAAAAATATAAGAAATGGATTTTTCTGAAACGACACTGCCACCTATTGTCACTGCTATGGTTTCTCACTTTTTAATTAAGCCTTGTTTTGCAGTTCCTCAAACGTCTGGTCAAAACCAAACCTTTCCACTTCTCTCTCGATCAAAAACTGTTTGAATTAACCCCAGCTCTCATCTTGTGCTGAAGAGACATAACCCAGAAACAATCCCGAATTTTGTTACTGGCCTTCATGGCTACAACAAACAAAACAGATTTAACCGAGTGTAAGCTCATTTCCCAGTCCATGTTCTGCAGCTTAGCCTGTTCTTTTCATTTAGTTACTTTGTCCTTTTCAATTTTTAGCTTGTACAGTGAACAAGTAACAGTTTCCTCTTACAATCCGGCTCCAATGTTTTTGCTAATGTCCTTGCACATATTCACACACATTTTATGTTCAGGTCACTAGCTTTAGGATGAGCCAAATAAAACCTCAGGGGCACCAAATGGCCCTGTTTACAGCCACTCTCAGTAAAACTGTGTGGGGGAGACTCCAGCTGGCCTGGGGTCTCTGTGGAATAGTTGGACTATGGTAGGAACCTTCTGCACACGTCAGGGTGATATGCACGGAAGGAAAAGTTGTAACACCTGGAACAGATATCCGGTTTCTAAAGTGATGAGTAATGTTTTCTGACATGCGCGGTTTGTGTGTCCAATTAGGAATTATTTATGTATAGAGAAACCAATGGTCCTTGGACATCTGTCCAGACTCAGGTCTATAAGAATCGCAGCCTCTCACACTCTCTCTCTCTCCCTTTCACACATTGCATTATTCCACCAATGCAATAAAGTTCCTGTCCTATTTTTGGAACAATACGATGTCATTTCTTTGACCTGCCTCTAACTTTATGACGACAAAACTGTACATCTTTGGACTCTCACAGACTGACTTCATGAGCAAAGTTCACAAGAAGGCTCATGCAGCCAACACCCAGTGCCCATGACACACCGTTAGGTCTGTCCTACTGAAGCTTCCTCCTAAAAAAGCCCACAGTAAGAAACTTCTAAAGTCACCTAGCAGATAAAGGCTACCAGTATGGCCACAAGGGAAAACCCTTGTGCGTTAATTCAAGTTTATACATGAGTAATTCTAAGTTAAAGTGAAAATATTAATATTGCTATGTTTAAGCAACAAATCAACACTCAGTGAAGGATGAGGTACTTAATATAATTCTGGAACCATTTCTTGCTTTCTTCAGTTACTTTTGGTACCTGGGTAATAGTACAAGGAATAGTGCTTAGAGTGACTGACTGCTACAAAGAGTGACTGACTGCTACAACTAGAAGAAACGAGTAGCAAATCTCAGGACTTGTGGAAATTGAGGTGCCAGGTTTAACACCAGAAATCATGCAAGAACAGCAAAAGCAGGCAGAACACATTTGTCTTATAAGGTTCTTTGATGGTTCCTCACAACTTCCAAGTACCGCTGGGGGAGGACAGAAGCCTGACCCATTTTTGGTTGCTTACAACCAATGTGATAATTACTTCTCTGGCTGGATCCAGCTATTTTCCTTGAAGCTGCTTAAAGTGTCCATTCTCTTGTCTTCAGACCCATAGGAGAACACAAGTCTATTAAATGTTATCCTTCCCCTTCCATTAAAAAAACCTTGTTTGGTTTATACACTTTAATTCTTTCAGAAGAATACTAACAGTTTTCCTCCACAGCAAATTTGCTAGAAGCGTTATTACAACAGCAATTTTGAAGGGTGCGATCATTTCTTGCAAGTCATTTTTCTAATGTGTTCTACATAAAAAAAGTTCAGAGCCAAAGGAAGTTCTTGACAAGAGGGGATCATTCAAGCATGAAAACTCATTTGAAAAATAATTACTTCAAGTCTAGTCAGTCCTATATATTCACCAGACACTGTTAAATCCTCCAAGTTAACAAAATACTATATAAACAATTAAATCAGGTGGGACAGGGGACAATAAAAATTGAGTATTTTAACAAAGACCCAATAGCAAAGTGTGGTAGGGAACCATTTCTGCACAATTGAATATAATGATATTGTGTTGTGGGATCTGGGGAACATTTTCCTCAGGTTTTGTGAGCCTGTTAGTGGCTTTAACTGTACTCTAAAGAAGAAATCACCAGATCAACAAGATATACAGCACAGTGCTTCTCTGTGTACACATATTCACTGGCAGGGGAAAATAAACTAGCCTCATGTCTTTGCTTTTTCTGGATGACTTCTTTCAAGAGAAAAAAGTACTGCACTTTAGAAAACTCTGGTGGCAGATCTCAGGCTGAATCTTGGTTGTTATAAGCAACCCTTACTGCATGGAATAAAACACTTGGTACAAGCCGAGTGCACCATATGGTTGAATTGTAAAGTCTCTATAAAGACAAGCCCCTTGGGCCACTTTTTCTTTATTATAATCACTTCTGTTTATTTTTTCTCCCTATAACTCTGAATTTGGGCCCTTCGACATGGCTGAGCTATCAGGGGTAGCATTCAAATGCACAGTGCTGGCAAATAAACAGGAACCTGTGGGATGTAAGGACACGGGGCTGTGATCAGGTGTCTGAGTGGACATAGGATGACTTTGTCCTCCATGCCAGGGCCTATGCCCATCACTGAACTCAACTTGGAGCAGGCACAGTCAAGGACATGGTCACTTTTCTGGAGCTGGCAATTAATAAAATACCAAAGGCACCTATTTTCATTGTATTTTAACTTCTCGTCAGTGGTTTCATTGTCTCTTTTTATACTGTCTGTTCAGTATTTGCTACAATTCCCTCCCACACATCACAACCTACTTTTCCTAATTATTCCTGCCATTTACCTTTGTTTTTCTACCTTTTCCTACCACATGAGATCAAATTTCTCTGCTGCCCTCCTACTGAGTGTATGTCCAACAAGCTATGTAACTATATACTTATATCTACAAGTAAATCCATTATCTTCTAATGGGCTAACTAGTATTAAGCACAGTCTCATGTTATTTACTAGGCAAGGGGTTACTTTTTGTGAAGCATTGACCTCCAGAATCTTATTTCATAATCGTCTTTCCATCCCACCAGAATGATGGGGACCTGGCAATAGCACATATGCTAATCTGTGCTACAGGTAACATGGAGGACTGCTATTTGCTGCCTCTTATTGTCTTTATCTTGATTCTAGGTGTTTTTAATCACAGAACTCAAGTAGCCCTATGAAAAACTGAGTGAAAATAAATTGCATCTAATGAATCATACTGTCACCAGCACTCCCAGGCATAGGTTCTGGAAACTAATGCTATTTTAATATTTAATAATGCCCTCTGGTGGAGATTCTAGTACTATATTTTCTTACTTTAAGACTTAGCCCAAAATCAGATGTTCTCGGAGGGATCCATTTTTGCCCGAGAGACCCAGTCAAATTTCCCTGCAGCAGCACACACACTTGGGAACACCTTGCACCTCAGGTAATATAAAAGAGAAGAGATGGGGACACCACTGCTGATGAGTTGGGGTTTGGGAAGGCCAAGTGGCATAAAGGCCAATTATTCCCTGTATTCGTCTGTAGTGCATGGATTTAAATGACTTAAGCTACCCCAGCCTGCCTTGCCAGTCCTTACACTGTGCAACTTCTGAAAAAGAAACAGAAGAGTCTGCTAGGATTCCAGGCTACCTCAGACTCGTCGCCTTTCCACTCGGTAAACTGGAATTCAAGACAAGTGTACAAATAATACCACAGTCAGACACGACTGAAATGTCCTTGTCACAAATTTAGGTTTTTCCTCTGTAAGACCCTACAGAATAAAAGGTCGCCCCAACTTTTCCACCAGTAGTATGAGATGGAGCTCTAACCCAAATACGACCTCTTTAGATTTGAATATTTTACCTTAGACTTTCAATCTTAGCAGTTCCAGGTTCCTTGAATATTATTCAACATAATGCAAGAGTGTATATGTACAAAAAATCAGCATTATGATAAAACTGAAAATACAGGAAGAGAAAAAGAGTAAATGTTTCAATCTTCCACTACAAATTTATCTTTACTGCATTGTGGGAATTTTCACATTTTGAAACCACTAATAAGGGGACACAAATGTAAACTGCTACACTTCACTGAATACTTTGCTTTCACTGAAAATCCACTCCTGTGATTTCAAAGCTTTTTTCAGAATGAGTGACAGAAAATTATTTTCCTATTTTTGTTTGAGAAATATGACATCTATTCTCCAGATCCTTCATTAAGAACCTAGGAGTCTTCATTCTGTCCTTTAAGTAATTGAACTTGTAAAATGTGTTTCTACTCTTGGTAACCATGTTACCCATGACTGGCTTATTTTGATTAAATTGGCTGTGCATAGTACAGTTAAGAAATAGAGGCCGTTTTTAGAAACAATCCACATGTCAGAAGTTAGTTATACTTTCTTTTTAATTTTCCATTAAAGTTTTCTCTTTTTTTTTCTCAATTTGAAAAGTAAATTTCTATTCAAAAGAACATAGATGCCACCGATGTCCTCTTGACTTATTCACAACACCTAGCTCCCCACATAACCTTAATGACTGTGTTTTTCTCAGCTTAGGTTTTTGGATTTTTTTGTGTAGCCCAGCAGCCAGCAAGAACATTGAGTGGGGGAGACAGCGTTATTTTCTTTTAAAATCCTGCAAGGGGCATTTCAGAAAAAAAAAAGGAAACTTGTACAAAGTGTCACTTAGGCTAGTGGATTACAACAAATATTCTGACAAACATCATTTGATGTCAAAGCTGCTATTTGTCTCTGAAATGGGGTACTTTGGAGTGCTTTTGTATCATATCCTGCTTTACAGCTCTTTTTTCCTTTGAGTACAGCAGCAAAGAAATTTTTTGATTAAAAAATAACATTCTAATTCCATTCAGTCCTAAAAATACAGGCCCATTCCTTCGCCCTTGTGCCTTGACAGTAAAATTATCGCTGGCCTTTAGACAACATTATCACAAACACAGATTGGTAGCAATTAAACCAAAATTCTTAGAGCATTTCCCAAGGCCATCGGGGTTTTTCAGGGTTAGCACAGGAGCTTCCTTGTAATGTTCTGTGTGAATCCTTGGCAATATGTTGTCAGCATCTGGGAGCCACGGCTGCAGCCCAGTGCACACACACAGCATCCGTGCTTTCCCTTGCCTTTCTAAGGCACATTCCAGCCCTGCATCCAAAGCCAGAGATACGACGGTTACAAGGCGCCAGTGAAAAGATGCCAGAGCTGCCACCACCATCTGCCTTTTCCTTTGCAGATTCCTTGTACTTCTGAGTTTTTTAAAGATCACCTTCCATCTGCAGATTACTTTAACGACGACATGCACTACTCTGCTGAAGTGTACAATATGTTTGAGACGTTTCCAAATTAATTTGTAAATATTTTTAAAGCAAGCTTTTTAATTAAGATGTAATTTCCTCAGATTTCAAGTGTATGGAAATACGGGATGGTAGTTTGCCCACAAGAAGAGACAACTATGAAAACTGTTTAAAAGGCTCAGATCCCATCTAACTACTTAGGAATTAAGGAGTTTTCATCCATTTCAGTGATGAGAACTCACCACCTATTTTCAAATACACTCTTAAAATTAGTATTAATCAAAGTGTAAGTTTCCAAATCATAAGGAGTCTTAAATGATTATTAAGGACTCCTTATAATAAATTTAATTGCAATATATATTTGACATTCATGATGTCTTTTCATATATATTTTTGGATATATCTCACCTATAAATTCACAATATATTTTCTGAGTAATTGACATACTGGCTTTATCAATTCATTTACTCATTTTGATTATTCATTAGTTTCTCTATTTCATTTTGAAGACAAATAAGAGGCGCCTTTTTTTTGTTTTGGTTTTTTGTTCAAATGCTCTCCAATTTCAGTCCTGTGGA
Source organism: Grallaria varia (assembly GCA_013396735.1). NCBI lineage: Eukaryota > Metazoa > Chordata > Aves > Passeriformes > Formicariidae > Grallaria > Grallaria varia. The sequence goes on along the minus strand of VWZG01008360.1, from coordinate 246,930 downwards.
TTTGTCCATTATACTGTTTAAATAATAATATTACATTCGCTCCAGCCATGGCTATGACTCTATTTATCTCACATCATCTTCAAAGTTGATGCTGCAGGTGGCACTCTATGCCTAGTAAAGAAATCAGCCACCTTTTGCACAGTAAGACCTCACTGGTTCCTTTTCTTCCCAGCACAGCAGCGACACAAAGCCTGTGTTTGATCCCTTAAATAGTAAATAATTATCTCTATCTAAAAAAGGACTTATCACAGCCATCTTACATGCAGTACTACTCCGTGCACTTCACTGACCTGAAGTAACCTGTATGAAAATCAGCCCTTGTTTTCTCTAGGTTAAGAAAGCTGTTTGGTCTATACTTAGTTGAAGCTTTGAGAGCATCTAAATCTTCATATATTCCAGATTTTTAAAATATTTTTCTATGTGTTTGGACATTAAAGGCACTAGCAGTTTAAACAAGGAGGCTACTTGGTAGGTCTAGTGGGTGGGCAGACGACTATATTGTACAACAGTTACCTGAGCATGCGACAGCTTTCCAGTACCCCTTTGCCAAGTCTTCCCATGTTTGCTGAGCTCCAGAAAGAGCACTTGCTTCCTTTTTTTTTTTTTTTTTTTTTTTTCCCCATTTTGTGTCTATTTTAGCTGTTATATTCAAATCACTTCAGGGGAGACACTCTCATACATAGCTGGAAAAAGACATCAGTGGGATCCCATTCCCCAATGACATCTAGGCATTATTATAAAATTAAGCATGAAAAATACAATTTGGAAAAATATGTTTCCATAACTTTGCTTTTTTTTGCTATTCTCAGAAAATAACAGCTGATTCATAATGAGTTCAATCCATCGGAGGCTTTAAATTACCATTCTATATGTAAAATGAAATCTAAGAAAATCAAAATCCAGATAAAAGAGTGAGACACTGCATTCATAAAGCCTCTTATTCAGAATATTGCAAGGTCTAAAAAAGGCACATAGAAAATAAGCAGTAAGTGTATATATATGGACACGATGCCTCCAGGAAGCACAGCTACCAGATGACACAAACTCAGTAAATAAGAACATTGGTTGGAATTAAGAAGTTTATAAGCTACAACCAAAGGTCTAAAGTCCTTTTTCTTTTTCTGAAAGAGGCATGTTTCAATGAAAAACAGCTATATAACTAACCATGCATAACAGCAAATATGTTATAGGGAAAGGACATGAAGGCTTTTGCAGCTACTAATTAGATATTGTGAAAAGATTATCAAACCTGATCTTGACAGTACTAAAGAAATGCAAGGGTTCTGATCTCCCTGAATTTACAGAAACAGCAGTGGGCTTAAAGATGGCAGTGGGATCTCCCAGATTACACATACAGTCTAAGCATGACTGCTTTAAAGAATAGTATCAGGTAACACTTTTCAGCTGATTTTCTGAAAAAAAGAGGGGCCATGAACATCATTTATTGTTCCTTCATAACCACCTTTATTCTGGGGAAACGCAGATTCTTGCTAATGCCTCAAAGGTCCTAATAGGTAATAATTGCCCCATCATTAAAGATTGATGAGACCCAAACAAAAGCCAGATATTGGAAAAATGAGTCTCCTCCAAGTGTAAACTCCCCTGTCCTCATTGAGCCAACCCCACACTGTGTTTCTCCTTAGAGATATCAAAAGTTATCTAGACATGCACCTATGCTCTTGAGCAAGAGGTTTGACAAGATGACTGCCAAAGGCCTCTTTCAATCTCAGGTGTTCTTTGGGTCTGTGAAACCAGCAGGGAGGTAGATTGGTTTCTACCCCATTTCTGCTTTGTTCACAAGGAAAGTGAATGAAATCCTGTAAGAAGATTTCTAGCATCACATCAATTTTCTCCAAGATGGCTGGGTTACCTCCCCTCAACAGTCAGTTTTGCCTCTGACAATATCTACATAGCCATGCCACAAGCTCCATCCTTTGCTAATTTCAGTTTCAACAACTAAAGTATTCCAGCCCCTTCCTACATTCCTATAGCCCGCTTGCCCAGTTTCACCAGGCTCATGCTCTCCTCATATATAAGGTCAGAAGAATCTGTGAGAGGCCAGCAGGCACACATTCCCAGACATCCGCCACCAAAGGTATCCAGGTTTAGCTTTTTAGAAAACACAGTCAGATTATTCAACCATCTGCCAAACAGACCATTTTTATATGGGGCCTTATCCCACTGTTGACACCAGCCCAGTAACAAACTTCCTTGAGCATGCACACTCCCTGCAAATCCAACCAGTTTCTCTATATTTCCCAGCTAAAGCCATATCACCCAGACCTTTTCCATCACCAGCCCATCTCACACACCCCAAAACCTTGGGCATGAGCAGCCAGATTTTA
>VWZG01008360.1:227509-244552 GCA_013396735.1 Grallaria varia | reverse complement strand
TTTTTTTTTTTTTTTACTTCAACTTATTTCAAATTAAGCTTAGCAGCTGGCAAAGTTAAACACCTGACCAGTACCCCTGGTCTTTCCAAATTGCTACCGGTTTTACTGAGATGGTCTGGGATGCGACTTTTTATTTCACCTCCTTGTGCTCAATGGGGTGCTGTTGAAGCCTGTAACTCTCCTGTTCTCTGACTGCCCCTGAGCAAGGGCAGCATTTCGTTTGTGAGACTTTTGTCCATGTTATAGTCATCCTCAGCTCCTAGCTTGCTCTTCCTCATGGAGTGGCCTTGCTTTTACCACTGTTGATGAATCCCATTGTCTTTGTATATTATAGCATCACATAATGGTTTGAGTTGGAATGGACCTTAAACATCATCTAGAGCCAGCCACCCCTCCACAGGCAGGGATACCTTCCACTAGGTTGCTCAGAGCCTCCCTGTCCTTGAATATTTCCAGGGATGGGGCATCCACAACTTCTCTGGACAATCTGTTCCAGCACCTCCCCACTCTCTCAGTAAAGAATTTCTTCCTAACATCTAATTTAAATCTGCCCTTTTTCAGATTGATAATTTCCCCTCTTGTCCTATCACTATCTGCCCATGTAAAAAGTCCTTCCTTCTGCCTCCTTTTTTATAAGCCTCCTTTAAGTACTGGAAAGCTGGCTGTCATCCCTTTCTTCACACACCTGACTTACACGTGGGCTTGTGGTACAAGGATTTTCTGAGGCCGTTTGCCTCACATACAGGACAGAGACAGAAAGGAGTTTTGGAAGCTGGCATCGCAGGTGGGATCTGCACGTGCTAGTTTGTGTTAGGTCAGCCGGGGTGTGAGGCAGGCTGATGTCTGACAGCCTCCTCTCCCAGACTCATGAGGATGTGCACTCTGAAATGAGGCTCGCATGGTCGGCCCTCGCTCTACAAACACCCTGCAGGAGGGTTAGAGGGGAGACCCTGCGCCCCTTCGCCGTGGCTGCCCGCAGCATTCTCCATGCCCTGGGCTCAAAGGGACTTTCTGAAAGGCCCGCTCCCCAGAGAGCAGCATAATGCTAATTCCTGCTCCTCCGAGAGACCCTGTGATTTACATGTCTGTGGCAGAGCCAAAGGCCAGACATCTGCCACTGCTTTTTCACATAACACAAGGAAACTGGAGGTTTGCCTCTGGAAAGGCAGGGGATAAAATGTTAGGTGTAAACTGCAAATACCATGAGATATCCCACTTGGCTGGCAGCAGGGCTGTGGGAGGCTGTGACTAAGAACATAAATGTGCTGTGCATGAGGCAGGAACTGTCTTATCATTTGATCATAACACTTATTTCTGGAAGATGTCAGTCAAAGAAAATATTACAATGTTGGTTTTTATATTACTTTAATTGGAACAGGTTGAGATGTGGAGCTGCTTGCTCCCACCCATGAAGAACAAAGATTTAAGAAGACAAAGCGGGGAGACTTAAAAGACGGGAAAGGCATAAGAATGTAAAAACTGAGCTTACATCAATATTTTAAAGTATGGAAAAAGGTAGTAAAGCAAATACTAGTTTTCTTCATTACATTCCTGGTGGTTTATGACTGTTAAGCTTAAGTTAATTAACATACCAAAGCAAAGATGTAATGTAAATACATTGTTAGTACTTTAAGTAACACATAGAAATTACAAACGAGAAAATTGCAAAGGTTTGTGTAGCTAAGTTGATTTTACCCAAAGCATTTACATATTTATTATAACCTTATACTCTGAGATCAGTGAATTCTCACATATCTACTGACGAACTCCAAGTGACATGAAAGAATTAATTTTCTGTCAGTGACAATCTGGAACACCAAATTTATTAGGTAATGTCAGTGCCAGCATTTTTAGTACCCCTTACCCCACAGTAATTAATTGCAATGCTCACTTGACCTAATAGCACAATTGCTAATGCTAGTCTGGATATTCCACACATTTTTTCCTTCAGGATTCAAATACTTGTGGTTTTTCTTCTGAATGTCCTGGAACAAACATTTGTGGCATGTCTAGACCAGCACTTAATGTTGAATTTGGTTAACCCAAGTTAATTGGTAATCAATTAACTGGAGTTAAAAAGACCAAAACCTCTATTCCAGGCATATTGCAATCCATCAGACAAGAAAGGTCCTGCAGCCTGGCTCTGAGTGATCTTCATCTTTTCTATTTAAGTGTAAAGTTCACTGAAAAACATCTGTATATGAAAGCTGGTAGCAAAGAAGTTATTTGTCTGACAGTTCAGCAGCCCTCTGTGAGTGCAGAGTGTCTCTGAGGAGTTCCTTCATCCTATAATGCTCTACAGAGGTATAAAACCAGAGCTCTTATATGACTGGTCTGCAGCCTGCCTGAGGCAGCGACATGGTGGCGATGCATGTGGGGCACAGAGCTGTGTGAGAGCGCATGGCACAGGAGCCAGCACCTGGTTCCGTGTGGTAGCGTTTGGAGTCCTGGCTGGAGGTTGTGCTTCCCTGGCTGTGTGACACGAAGCATCCAGCGTGCTCGGCGGAGGCCGGTGGAACATCACCCACCGTCAGGTGGTTGCCGCTGGGGGCAGCTAGCCATAAACAAGGTTCAAAGATCTCACTGGAAATAGATCTCAGTGCTTGTGCTGGCAGTGTTTGCTTAATCAAGATCAGCTGAAAGTGTTCTCTGGGACTTGTGGTCTCTGACCAAGACCCCCAGCAGAGCAGCACGTCCATTAATGTAACTGTGCTGGCTTTTCCTTTTATAACACCCTATTCTTTCCCACCGTTCTGTCACATGTTCCTCAATAGATCCTCTGGCATTCAGGACAGAAAAGCAGTATTATTTTTAAAGAGAAAAGTGATTGTTCTGCTGTGGTATTTTTGTTTACTCTTACCAAGTGTTCTGAGAATACAGATTCTTGTTTTCTCTCTCACACTGAAAATCAGGCAAGCTAATCCCATTGACAAGATGCTTCCTGATGATCTTGTGAAAATTGCTAATCCAAGGCTATGTTCACTTCGAGGGTAGCAGAGCTGTTTACATAATATACACAGAAATGTACACAAAAGTAATATCTCTTCAGACCTAAAAATATAAAAGTTTTTTTGGTTGTTTTTTGTTTGTTTGTTTGTTGTTTTTGTTTGTTTGTTTGTTTGTTTGAAGATTGCAAGTGGTCATTTCCACAGCATTGGAATAACTAGACTGGTGCGAGTTTAGCTGCATACACAGATCTATCTACTTATGCTGCAACGATCGTGTGTAAAAAGCAAATGGTCACATACAAGCATCCCTGTGCATAATAATTACATTTTCAAAGGTTAAGGAGTACCTGATTTATTTTAATCACTAAAATCTGTTCTCCAATCACTTTTGCAGCTCCTAAAACAAAACAATGTTTACAAGGAGATACAAAGAGATGCATCCAGTACTGGAGAAAGTCTGTGAGTTTCCACATTTGAGCTATATATCACAGTTAGATTTTTATCCTTTGGTAGCCTAAACATGGTACAGCCACTTAAAGAAGTGGATACAGTTCAGTTTGCATTACCTCTTTAGTAGCAAGATTCAGTTGGGCATCAGCTTTAGTGTTAAGTGATAACATGGTGGTTCCTCATGCTTCAGCTATTTGCCAAACCTCATTATATTATTTGCTAATGCATTCAGCTTTACCTTTCTCTCTGCACGGAGAGAGCTGGGGTTGTCTTCCTGTTAATTCCCTGACCCATAGGATCCTTGAACTGCTTTTTGAATAACTGCTAGAGGTGCAATAGCAGTTCATAATAGCCAAGGTTGTCAAGCCTGAGGTTAAGCTCAGAGGACTATATTTAGGCACTTCAACAGGTGGCCTGATGCACAGAAGTGCTGAGCCTGCAAGCTCCTGCTCAGCTACTTAAATACTGAAATCCACAGACCAGCTGAGAGAGGTCAGGACTCCTGAACATTCAGACATCCACTAAGTGCCTGAGTATGTTCACAGGAACATAGTGCAGAGTCTTTCCTTTTAACCCTGCTTAGTGTATATATTTGAGCTAGCAACAGTTTTATCTAGGTCATCATTATTTTCTTCATTGTTGCAGAAAAGCTAACGTCTGACATTTCACCACCAGTTCTCTCTTCCTCATACAAGCATTGAGTCAGTTCGATGGCCAGATCCCACTGTTAATATGTGGGAGATGCTAGCTGATTTCACCTTTCCTTTAGAAAATAAATGAATAGTAAAATTCAGGGTTGGTTTCTTATCAGTCAGTGTTTCGCGGTCAAAAGATAAATGATACCTTAGTTTCCCTTTGTGCAAAACAATTACTGCCCTGTAGGGTTGGCTTACAGATCACTGCTCAGTTTCCCGACAGATTTGAAAGTGTGGGCATCTTTCTGCTCACTGAATGCAAGTCTTTGGAAGAATGTCACAGAATAAAATTATCTGCAGCCACACAAATTCTGATGGTCAAACCCAAAAATCTTTATCTTTTCAGAACCTTCCTATACAATGAGATAGAATGCTCCATTTAAACTCCTGTTTACACTGACATGTCTGCATGAAATGTTTCTGTGTAACCAAAATGGTGTATTTTAATGACATAAACATTCTTCAAAAAACAATAATCAAGATTCTCACCAAATTCCAGAGTGTTTGAATGAATTGCATTTTAGTCTGTTATTGTTTTCCTTGTGAATGTTATATATAAAAATGCCTTTTGATACATAATACAGCTGTTGAAAGTTTAGTGATCTTTTGGCATGTGTCAATTTAAGCCATTATACCTTGCAGACAGTTCATAACTCCTAGACAAAAGCTAAATACTACTTTATCCAAAGTTCTTAGATGTGGCCATTGCTTGGATCAGAAACTCCCTTGTTTGGTCTAGAGGCAGATCTGAATGGGGACCAATCCAGCGCAAAATGGTGCTGCCCAGATTCTGAAATCAAATGAACAACAGACTTCGCCTGTATCGAATAATTAAACAAATGACCCTAATGTTCCCCGCCTGTGTTGATTTTGGCTTATTAATTGTGTGTGTGATCCCGTGACTCATATTTCACTGCAAAGAGTAACCCCCTCGCTGGCAGTCTGTAGGACTGCCTCCTGCTTTGTTCTCCACCACTGAGCAAACACACCATTTCTACTGTATTTAGTTTAACACCCCTGTATAAGCAGGCTCAGGATTAGACCTTCTGTTTACAAGGCTAGGTTTAAAACAAGTTTGTTTTCTCTGCTTAATCCAGATTAATAAGAGATTTGCATTCTGTGTCATTCTTCATTAGCTGTAAAGCCCATTAGGATATATTGCTTGCTGTATGACTGTATAGATACTACAACAATACTCTGTTCCTGAGCTGAGCTATATGGAAATTCTTTATAATTAAGTGTCGTGGATCTTCTAATTGTTTTGATATGGTGCCTCTGCTTTGTCAACCCTTTGAATTCAGTTGAGAGATTGTCTCTTTCCCTTCAAAGTTAACAGCTGCATTTAACCTTTCTTTACTTTTAGAAACAGCAGATTGGGGAAGCGTAAAAACTTACTGATCATAAATCATAATTGCCAGTTTCAGAGGAAAAATTATATCCATAAGCTGTTATTTACTCTTGATGTTGCATTACTTCTACATGAATATTTAAGCTTTTGTTCTTTGCTTTGCTTGCACTTTGCAACAAGGGATCTCTCAGCAGGTTTTCGGAAGGTCCTATTTTTTGCTTTCGGGCTGAACTCTGTTGTCATGGAATTTGACTGCAGACGTCCTTGAGTATGGTGCTGAGATTGTGCCCTAAGAAAGGAAGACAAATCTAATAACCTTTTTAACATTAAAAAATTATATTCAAGTTTGTTTTGTTATCTTTTGGAAGCAAAACGACGACATCTAGGAAAGTATTCCAAAATGGTTTTGACTATTAACCACAAAAAATATGGGCTATCTACTAACTTGAATACCACAGAATGAAGTAGTGGTTCATGTTGCAGGTATGAAAGCCAGTCTCACAATCAAAAAGAAAACAAACTGTATTATTAGGAGTTTATAAGTTTTCTTCCCCCCCAGTTTTTTGAAATACTGCGCTTCATGGATTTTGACTGTTGTTTTCATTTTTGCTCCATAGCCGGTTCAAGTTAAGGTGAGGACAGAATGACAGGAAAAATGTTTGTGATAGCTCAACCAATTTTTTAATCAAAGAAAATCAGTATTATGCAAATACCAAGGTTCAGCCTGGTGCCAAGAGTTAAAAAGGACTGTCACTGATTCTGCAGTTGCAGCTGCTGGACACCAGAGTCCCTGATCAGTCACCTGGCCAATTCAATACTTTCCCCCAGCATAACATTTGTAATAAATCCATATTAAATCTGTGCATTGTGCCAGTGTCACACTTCATCACCTGCGTATATCCAGGACGGCCCGGCCACAGCAGCATAAAGCATTGAGAGTGCAAGTGCTGGGGTCATTGGCTAACACAGTGCTGAAAATGAGCTGTTTCATGCTAATTGATAGACTTGGTCCATCAGCCTAATTCCTGTGTCCCACAGGGAATCAGGATTCTCCTTGACCTAGGTCCTGGCTGAACTTCATTGCTGGCTCCCTATCCTCCCGTCCAACAGGACAGCTGCCTGTGATCCCACTCAGCCATCTGAGCTTCATCCACAGCCTCACATGTGATTTATTCTCACTGCAGCCTCATTAACTTCCAATATCCACAGTCTCACGCTCACTCACTTAGGGGCTCAAAGTGAGAGGTAGGTCAGGTCATTTTCTGCATCTTGATTACTGGGTTTTGTAGGAGCTGCCCAGGTCTGTTTGAGCACAGTGGCCTTGAGCAAAAATTCCCTTCACTACTCCTTATCTCAGCATAGATCTACAGGTTATTTGCACTATTCAGCAGTTAAGGGAAAAAAACCCCACAAACTAAAGAGAGTAAATCTATAAGCTTTTCATACAGATAACATAGAGAAGTACCTTTCTACAGTGAAGAAATAGCAAGCAGAGGGCAGCATGCTGATACAAAAGAGTCTCCAAACAGAGGACATTTTCAATATTAACAACAAAATATTTTGTACAATTCATGTTTCCATGACAAGAGAAGAAAATGCCTTCTCTCCTCCTAAATCAAGTGTGTCCATTTCTGTCCCTTGTGTCAGATGCTGGCAGATGGCAGTTATGGGGTGAGGACCAGACCACCAGAATTAAACAGCACGGGTTTGGTTTGGGGGTGCTTTCAAAAGGTGAATAGGAGGAAACAGTGTCACATCAAAATATTGGGTTTAATGCCTTCTGACTTAACTCAAGCAGCAAACGGGATACAATGGTACCCTGAGGAGTTTTTGGAATAGCACCAAGTAAACAAACAGCTCCTTCAGGAGGTTAATTTCTCTTGATTAAAAAAAGCTTATAAAAATCAGATGTTACTTTAAAAAAGTGAGATCTTTGTCTGTGCATATGATGTGCTCACAGGAGTTAGATTTTGCTATCACTCTTTCTTGTTAAGAGATGAATTTGGGCATCCTATAAACACTTGGCTGATCCTACAGGATCGAATATTTATGATCCTAATAGTTCCAAGTTTTGGGCCCAGAGCATATCAAAAGCTTTCTAACATCGAGTCCCTGCCCAAGCCAAGAAGGAATATGTGCCACATTTTCCTCTTTGCAGGGACTGAAGAGTGAAGTGTCTGCTGGAGAAGAGCCTGGTGGTTCTGACTATCTGGCGCTGCCAATGCCTCTAAGGGAACTGTTGAAGAAGTGCAACTGTTTTCCCTCTTAACCTAACACAATTCAAGGAGACAGACAAGAAACCTCTCTGCAGGCTTGTTGCTTTGTTTCTGAACCCCTTATCAGAAGTCCAAAGGATGAACTGAAAAGTAATATCAAAAGGTGAACTCTTTAAATGACTGGTGTTGAGTGGCACAGGTCCAAGGATTAGGCCTGCAAGCTTTAAACAGCAGAACAAGTTTCTATCCATCTTGAATACATAGGGGTGCCCTCTTGTTTCTTCAAGGAAAGAAAAAAGGACGTTTACTGAGTTGCAAGTCACAACTCCAGAGTGTGACCCTGGTAGAAGATATTTTAGATTAGCAAAACAGAAAACAGCTCCCTGGCCCAAAGGCAACAGGATTCTTGTGCCATTCAGCCCTCAAGCAGGAGATTTTCAGTAAGAGTCCTAGTAAAGAATTATTTTGCAAGTCTTCAAAAAGGCAATGTCCAAAATGGCCACCTGCAACTCGAGAAAGACATTTAATTGCTCCCATAAGCATCAGATATGCAGGCTCAGTTTGCCTGTGCATACAAATATTTATGATCAAATTTACAAGCACATTGATGTACACAAGAGACATGAGGTAAGACCAGTCATTATAACAAATTATTCAGAAAACTTAAAAAATGCAATGTGTTTCTGCTATAAATTGGAAGAAGCAGTATGCATCTGGTACAATGTCTTATTAGGTTCTATAGTAACTGTGCCCATTCCAGGAAAAAAACATTATTTTATTCTGAAGAGATAGATGAAACTCCTGCTCTGTGTACACCAGGGGCTGAAAAGCTAAAAATTTAATAAATAAAAATATTTGGATGCATGAGGAATGAGATAAAAACTAACACACAAAACATTACAATGACTTTATGGAAATAGATTCTTTTTACTCTTACAATTCTCTGTCCAGTTTTCAACTTTCCACTCCCCAAAATACAAGCCAAACATACATCATGCTCAGAGACAGACTAAAAAATAGCACAGGAATGTAAAGTGTCCATTGGAAGAGAGGAAGAAAATACTATATGTGTTTATTTTACAAAGGAAATGAATAAAAATGAAGGTGAGAAAATAGATTATAACAATAAATGTTGTAAAAGTATTAATATATATGTAGTTGTATAATAATGCAAGCTTTCAAGAAAATTGAAAATAGGAGAATTCCAAAAAGATGAAGGCAAGGGCTTTAAAAAAAAAATCCGTATTTGGTCTGTGGAACTTATTACTGCGAGACTGGTGAGGTCAAGTATATACCTGCATTCAAGAATGGAGAGATTGTTTATACAGATAAGAACATACAAACATAGAAAACTATATTAAAGAAGAATATTTGAAACTAAAACTGTTGTGAACTATACAAAATCATCTGCTAATAGTGTTTATCATTAAAAGGGTATGTACAAATTATCTTGCAATTTCTTATGATGAAGTCTAGTTCTTCACCCTGAAGTAGGTAGTATCAGTAACTAAGCCTAATATTCTTCTGATTTAACTGTCCCCAGAAATTTGTTTATGATCTCGTGTTTACAAAAGCAGTAACAAGTAATTTTGCACTGGGGATGTTTATAGCAGCATAGGACACTTTACGTCAAAATAAATAATACTGGATTATCTACAATCCCTTCAATTGTTTATAAAAGTTGTTAGGAACACTCTCCCGTGTTTTCATCAAACCACAAATATTTATTCTTGGTCCAGTCTTGGAATACACTTGTTGGATATCTACACACTGACTAGGGAAAATACATTTTACGTAGTATCTTAATTAGCAGCTAACTAACCAACCTAAGGTGCAAAAGTCCAACTATGAAAACAAGTTTTGAAGCTGTAGAAGCTTATTTTGTTGACAACAGGACTGATACACTGTGAAGCAAACTTTCAAGCATTTGTGGTCTTTTTCCATAAATATTTTTCCCTTGAAACCTGTTTATTGTAACTTTCCTTGTTTATAGATCAATTTGCATCAAATAATCATCCACAATGTAAAGTGGATACCCAAAATGCAAAATGATGAACTATTTTTTCTCCTCCAAAGTTTAGTTTAAACAAGTCACCAAGGCAACACTCAGCACTAATTTATAAGACATAAAGTGATGTGATAACTAATTAGTGGGTTAATGCTGATGGTAACAAAAAAAGTAAAGCAAATTTCAAATGCTCAGATTTAAAACTGAGATGTGCTGCTTACCTCAAGGAGAGGCTATTCTTATTCATCTTAGAAAGTACTTTAAAAATGAACTAGGTCTTGGTAGTTTTTCAGAAGTACTCAGTTATTGTCATGTGCCAGCAAATGGCCACTGTGTTCCCGGCTGCTCTCTGTTAAATGCCTGTGCTGCTTGTGTCCAGTCTGGGATTTGTTTATATAGAGCTGAAAATGCCAAAAAGGCCATCACAGCTACAGCATGGCTCTAAGCAGGTTACCTTATCCCTGTTTCAGTCTTCTTAGTCCTCTACTGATAGAGGCTTTCTGTACATATGTGTGTGAAATACAAGCTTTTCCACTTAGAAAAAAATAAAGAAAGAAACTTCTGAAAATATAATTTGCTTGCTAAGTAATGCAATCCATGGCAGTGCCTTCCCATTTTCCAAGAAAGACTGATTAGCTCAGTTTTATGGTAAGATCTCATATTAGCAAGATACTATTATATTTGATAAAACCAATGTAATCTTATATCAAAATTCAAATGTCAAAGAATATGAAGTACCTTAGCAACCATTGTCACTGCTGCTTGTGGGGTTTTTTTCAGTTTATGTGCCATTTTTATAATGGAGAAGGATTGTGCTTTATTCTTTATCCCACTGAAAAGAAATTATCAACTTACATTTCGGAGCCAAAAAAAAAAATCTGCTTGAATTATGCTTTCAGTTGACTACTGAGCAGGAAATTCCTGAAATTTTGGGGGGTCCTTACAGAATTTGCTGTACTAAGACAGACAGTTGGTTCATCATAGTCTCACCTTGGTGCTGGAAACAGCCATGGCCTTATATCCTCTCTGAAGACAAAGTCCAGGAAATCCCTGTTACCACTCTGCTGTTCTCCATAGGTGGACAGCATGCATCACAGAATGAGGAGAGAAATTAAGAGAGGCAAGCTCTCTCTAACCCCTTCCCTAAAATACACTTCCCAAAGTGAATCAAGTGGCTTTTCAAGTCAAAAGTCAGACTGTGTTCAAATATAGACTACAATATTCCCAGTAAATTAAAACTAAAGGAATCTAGAGCAGAAACAGAAACTGCTTGTATCCAACTACTCTTGCAATGTTCTAAAAGAGTAAAATCGGAGCTTGCTTCAAGTTCCATTTGCAGTCAATTCATTTACTTTCTAACTTCCAGCGAATCCTGCAGCCTCCCCTCTGCTCTCTTTTGTGTTCTTTTCCCCAGTGTTTCTGTGGCTCAGCTCAGCAACCTCTCCGAGTGTGATCTTCAAAGTCTGAGGTCTCTCCTGGGACCCTCAGTCTCTGCCTTCCCCTACTCTTTAAGCTGTGCAACCTCCTCCTCATTGTCTTAATCAGGCACTTCGAGGAAGGGAGCAACATTAAGGTCACCTGGAGGAATGCACACACCTTCATATTTTTAAAGGAGAATAATGAAAAATAGACAGAAAGTCTATTAAAATATATACCTCAGTGATAGAAGGAGAACTTTGATTTAAAGACTGAGATTTTGTCTGATTTTAATGGCCAGCTCTGGAGAATCAGTCACCATTTCAAAAATCACATGCGGTTACAGCCCTGTAACATTACAAATGGTAAAAGATCCCACAAGGAGAAATAGCTCTTAACTGATGCTTCTTTGTTCTCATTGTCTCACACCCGTGTCATTATACACGTCAGACATGTTTGTGGCCTCACTGATATCCAAGGGCTTGAGAGCTTGAACAGTAACAGATAATTGGAATTTGATAAAGCATGGATGGTCCTTGGCTGGAGGTTTAATGTGTAGGGTTATTAAGAGTAAAAAGTAGGGACCATTCTCTTTAGAATCCGAAAAAATGGCTCTTCGAGTGTATATACAAGCTCACACAGATGCAGAATAAAGTATTTTTGGAATAAATTTTGCTTCACAACTGCATATGGTATATGTCTTTTCTTTCTGAGACAGAATCAGGGGTGAGTAGCAGAGAGGGCTGGCTTCTGCAGGCTCACCCCCACCTTGTTGAGGTACCTAAAGGGACTGAATGAGTGGCTTGAGGATTCAAGTGCGGGTATCTCATGACTAAGCCCTGTAAATGCTGCCATTGTAAAATTCCAGAGCAAAGTTAAAGTCACTCCCAGTGACTTTTTGAGGGTCTCACTGCACGCATTTCTTCCTCTTCTGTGCAGCCTGGTGTTAGCTGTAGAACATCCAGCCAGCCTAAGTTGAAGTCACTCTCAGTGGTGCTTCTTATACATAGTGTTCTTAGAAGTTTTGGAATCTGGTTGTAGGCAGCTCAGAACTGGACAGCCAACAGCAGTGGTTACTTTTGCCTTCATCTCCATTTTGTCCGGTAACGCTCCAACCATAAAATGGGGGCAAAATGACCTCTTCCCTGAAGAGGAGTGCTGCGATAATAAATTGATAAATAGTTGTGAAGCAATCATCTGTTGTAGTACTGGCGCTGGAGCAAATCTCTTGAGGAAATTAGTTCTGTCATCGTAACAGTGTTTAAGTAGCGTGCAATGGAGATGGCCAGGAGGTCTTGGAGCATTAAGCAGTGAAGTAAAATAGCCGTGTGCCGAAGAGACCACAAGTGTATTTGTGTAACCAAAAGCTGTATTAAATGGCCCTGAGCAGCATACATATCATAGAAACCTCACTTTTCAGCCCTTTCAGCCCTTCAAGATCTGGCTATCTCAGGTGAAGACCTTGCAGAGAAGAAGGTGATCTATAGGATCACAGTCAGGACATCTAACACTATTTCCTTGGGAGGTATGATCCATGGATTCAGGGCTTCGTTTTCACAGGTCTGTGCAGCATCTTTGAACATTGAGTGATTTTGGAATTGTGAACCTTGAGTTTGCCTTCTCTACGAAACTGCAGTATTAGCCAGTGTTAATGGCATACAGTATTACTTCATATAAAGTACTAGCCAGCAACCACTGAAGAATAATTTTCAGTACAACTCAACAGAATTGGAATGTGTGATTCTTCAGTTCAAGCTTGATGAAGATACTGGCAGTCTTTGGGACCATTACAAGCCTTCACCTCCCAAAGAAAACGTTTTTTGTTAAAGATGGGCTTTTCTGTGGATGTTTTCTATGACCTGTGTCACGACTTATAACACCCAGTTCAGGTTCCATTGCAATCAGCAAAAAAGCACTTCTGTACAAAAAGAAAAATCATATTAGAATTGCATCCTTGATCTGTCAGCTCCTCAGTTTCCCCATATACAGGGCAGGAATAAGCAGGCAATCTTAAATGGTAGCTGAGCACTTTAAGATCCTTGGATGAAGGAGGCCAAAATCTACAGTATTATTTTTGGTCTTCTGACAGACTGGATTTCACTTACACACCATTACTTTGAGAAGTGTGTTAGGTTATTTGCCTGTCCATGCTAACAATGATAATAAATCACTCTCCACACTTCACTAAGAGAACGAACAGTTATTTACAGATATAGTGTGGATAAGGCAGAAATACTGTTCCCATCACTGCAGTAAAGGATCTGTCAGCACTTTCATTACCATACTTTAATTCCAGTGGTTTGCAAGCCCATTTTGATTACCGTTACCAAATAGACTGCTATTTTTCAGAATTATTAATGTTAAGTGAATAAATCATGGAAGTTAAAATTGCTTTTGTTCTCCCATAACTAAAACTGGCTTGAAGTTCAAAAAATAAAATTTGGAAAGCAATTCAATTTATCTGAAAGAGAGAGATAAAGTCAAAGGACTGGCCACTTTATAGACTTACGCTGTAATCTTACAATCATGCATCTAGATCTGTATTGAGGTGAGGGTATAACAGAAAAAATAATACTCCTGTGGAGCAATGCCAATTGTTCTGATACCTAGCATCATTTTTTAAAACTGCTTAAATGCACATTTATGTTGTATCTGGGTGGTCCTTGGGTTAAAGAATATGCTTTCAATAACTTTCCCTCAAATTCCTATTTTTTATTTTTAATAAAAAAGAGGAAATTAAAGACAAAAAACCCTATGTTATTTTAACATTGAGGTTTCAATAATGATGAAATTCAAATTTAAGCTTGATACACCATCTTAATTCATTCAACAATGTATTTCTAAGAAATGCCAGTAATGGGATGAGTTAAGATGAATAAATCAGCTCTAAATGACAGCTCCTAAGATATGCTTCATTCCTGAAAAATGTGTGCATGTGAAGGACTTTCCACTTATGGTTTCATAAAAAAAAACTTGGGAGCTTGAAACTGGATTTTACTTGATAGTGTGCAGGCTGTTTTCATGGAATGGGCATGTGAGATGGTCTCGGGGACCCCAAGGTCAGCAGGTAACACAGCCCATCTCAGTTGCCTCCTCCAGGAATGGGACTCACTAGTCGACGATACCACTGAAGGCAGAAGGAACATAGTCTGGATTGTGCTGAGAATCCCTCGGAGCTCCTGAATGCTGGTTTCATTCAGCATGACTGACGAAAATGCTCTTGCCCTCTGAGAAGGCCTTACCTTCCATGATAAGAAATGGGGTGAGGCAACCACATGAGCTGTTCTTGTGTCTCTGTCCTTCAGATGCAATACCTGTGGTGCCTTATGCCGTCTACTTCTGACAGGCAGCATCTGGCTGTTCACTTGCATTTGACTGCGTGTTAAGGTTGTTTAAAAGCCATCTCATGCTTATTTGAAAGGCTGTAATGGGACAATGAGAAGGCAAGTTGCCTGTTTGCCTTGGTTTAGGGGCTGCACTGAACAAATAAGACCTTGCAAGAGCAGAGAGGAGATAGGATAGAAGAGAAACAAGAGAGGAGAGAAGAGAGGGTACTCTTCTTCACTCCACAAAGCAGAGAGAGTGCGAAAGAAGGATTTTTCAAAGGACAAGGTACAGCTTTGCGGCAGAAACAAAAACTGATGACTGGAAGAGTAGGAAGCAAACTATATACAGCCCTGGCTCAGGCTGATGGAAAGACACTGCAGATTCAGAGGGCCACTGAAGCGTACAGAGAAAGGTGGGAAACCATTCAAATGTGGAATTTAGATGCGTATCTCTCCCTCTACATTCACACTCACTGACCTTGTAATGTTACTCTGTTTTATCCAGCAGATCTATTTTCTCTTTCTACTTGTATTAATTGAATTCAAATTAAAATAATATCTAGACTCTGAAATTCATAGATTTATAGTGCTTTGGGGATGTCTACAATTAAGTATAGAAAGTGTATATATATATTAAATATATATGGGAAGTATAAGAAAGTATAGGAAGAAGATGCACTTCAAAGCTCTGATTAACTCAGGATCCTTTCATGTTTGTATTGCTCTATTCTCCTTCCTTCCTGGTCATAAAACATATCTCCACTAGCCACCTTGTATTTGGAGATCCAGTTGAAGACCATAACATACAAGGTCTAGTTCTTCCTTAGGAGATTTAGAGCCTGTGGCTAGATGTTGAGCTTTAGAGCTATCCGATCTTTGTTGGCTCCAAGGATTGCACTGATCCTTTGTTTTCATTTTTCAGTATTGGAGGAAAGATAAACTGATGCTGTCACACAGATTCTATACAAAATCTTGGCTTCCCTAATTTATTTAAAACTGTCCTCCAAGTATTAATGCCTCTGCAATGAGGAAAGTGCCTTATATTAATTTAGCAAAAGTCAGCATTAATCCAATGAAGAGTAAGAATAACAATATTTTGCCACTTCATATTAATCATTGATTAGCAGAAAATGCCACCTCATATTAATCACTGATTAGAAGCGAAGGTAATATTTTTTACAAAAATGTAATTTGAATAGTCATTCTGTAAATTATGATTTACAAACCAAAAATATCCTGTTTAATCTTAACTTCACATGGTGACAAAAATACACAACAATACAATAAGTAAACCGACAGATATGCAGCAATACTCTTTTCTCTAAAAACTGAATTGCCGGTAACAAAGGATATGCAAAAACATACTTCTTTGTAAAATAGGAATTTTAAATTGATTAGATGCAAAAATCAAAACCAGGACTTCACCACATATAACTTCTCTTTTCTGAAAATATGCATAACTGCCGGCAAAACAGAACCATGCCAAGTTAGTCCCAGGAATAACAGAAGCAGAAGGACAGACCACGTGTGGACAGAAATCCCCTTTTGTCTCAGTGCTGACAAATATTCCCAAACCAGTAATCATTTGGGGAGGAAACTGTTGCTTCATGCAAACACTATGATCTGGAGGTCATGCTTTCTTGCCTAAGACACATTAAATCCCACAGTTCTCCGAGTGCTACGGGTCTTGTCCCACAGCCCTCTCCACGAAGGATGAAAGGATAGGTTGTTATGAACCATGGCTGTAAAGTACACGGTAGGTGCTCAGCCTGTGCAAATGCAGCCATTGCCCAGGACAGTGAGACCCTTCGTTCTCTATATTTCACCTCTAACTTATTTCATGGCCCTTCTCCTGCAGTCCATGCCCCAAGAGTGAACACCCTCGATCCCCACCAACAAGGCTGTAGTCTGGGTAACACGGCGTTACATGCACCTTGAAGAGCGTAGCGCTCTCTGCTCCGTGCCTACCCAGGCACTTGGCTCTTTGTCCCCATGTTCCCGAGAGGAGGAAGGAAGGAGAAAGCCTAAGGTGAGAGGAGAGCCCAGGTGCAAAGCCAGGCAGCGCCTGGCATGTCTCTTGTCCGGGGTGAAGAGTCTGCCCAAGACCTGGGAAGCCAAAGGAATCCTGAGTACGGTACGTACAATACTACCGGCAGAGAGGGTTTTGTACGAATACAGATAAACACACCCAACAATCTTATATTGGATACCCGGGTTTCAGGGCACAGAATCACAGAGTATTCTGAGTGGGAACAGACCCACAAGGATCACCGAGTCCATCTCTTAAGTGAACGGCCCATACAAGGATTGAATGCACAATCATGGTGTTATTAGTCCCAGTCTCTAACCAACTGAGCTCATCTCAGTCTCTAAANTTCTCTAAAACTTCTTTTGGGTTTTTTTTTTTTGTTTTTTTTTTTTTTTTTTGTTTGTGGGGTTTTTTTGGTTTTTGCCTTTTTTTTTTTTTTTGGTGGGGGGGGACACATTTGGGATGTTTGTGACAGGAAGGCTGAGCTCAGTACACGCACACTCTTGCCGGGAGCCAAGGGTGGGTCGCTCCCGCTCCTCTGACGCGGCGGGATATCCCGGCGGCCCCGCTCGCCCTCTCCCTCTCCCACAGCTGCGGGCGGGCGGGC
>VWZG01008360.1:213099-227130 GCA_013396735.1 Grallaria varia | reverse complement strand
GCTCGGGGGTGCCGGCGGCTCGCTCGGGGGTGCCGGCGGCTCGCTCGGGGGTGCCGGCGACTCGCTCGGCGGTGCCGGTGACTCGGGAGTGCCGGCCGCGGCCGTGGATGGATGGATGCGCCATGGCCACGCTGGTGTGCCGGGTGCAGCTGCTCGATGACACCGACCCCTTCAACAGCACCAACTTCCCCGAGCCCACCCGGCCGCCGCTCTACACCTTCCGAGAGGACATCCCGCTCGCCACCCAGCTGGCCGGGGTGCACCGCCTCCTCCGCGCCCCGCAGAAGGTACCGGGGGACAGGAGGCGANCTCTTCTTCCGCTTGCTGGTCCTTTTTTTTTTTTTGTGTGTGTGTGTGTGGGTGTGTGTATGTGTGTGTGTGTGTTTCGGGGGGCAGCGGCCTCCCCGCAGGAGCCCCGCGGCGGGGCAGCAGAGCCCGGCGGGCGGCCCCGGCCCCTGCGGGGCGGCAGCGCGGGCTCCGTGCGGGGCTGCCCCGACAGCACCCCGTGCCCCGCCGGCCCCCGTGTGTGTCCCGCCGGCCCCCGTGTGTCCCTATCGGCCGCCCCTGGGCCCCCCCGGCTATCCCTCTCCCCGACAGTGTCAGGGTTTAAGTCCCAGGGGACGGCGAAGGGGCTCCCTCCGCTGCTCTCCTGTGCTCCCAAACGCCCTCAAGGGCAGCTGCCTCCTCTGCTGTAGCTGTGGCTGCTGCACGCATTCCTCAGGAGAAGAAAAACCTCATCAAAGCGGAGCCCTGTCCGGATATCAGATCCAGCGTGCCTGTCCTTCGCTAGAAATGCCCGACTGTCTGGGGATGCGGAGGGATAAGGTGGTTCGGCAGAGCCGAGCTGCGCGGGGCAGGGTCGCGCCGGCAGGACCCGGGCTTTGCCGTGGGGAGGTTTAATGAGCTGGGCAGATCCAGCCAGGACTTTGGTAAAAATAGAAGCGTGTCTGCTGCCCTTGAAACAATCGGTGCTATTAGTGCCTCTTGCGAAGAACTGCAGCATGGCTCTTGTCAAATCTTACCTATCTCTCCTTGCATGCTTCTTGTAGTACATATGCTGGCATCTCTAGCTGTGCCCTTGAAGTCAGGCACTCAGGCATGATCCCTGAATTTTTAGTTTTCAAAGCAGTGCCATTGATTGACATAATAATAATGTCCTTTAATTATTATCTTGTATCTGCACGTTAGTTATGCAGAGTGTACGGAAGATAAAAGGAAAAATGCCCACTTCTTTTTCCTTTTTACAAAGTAAAAGTTGTAAAACTTTTATTCGCTCTGTGATGAAGTGGGAGGAAAATACTCTCTTAACATCATTTGTATTATGCTCATGGGAGCATGCGGGAAGATGACAAAGGGCTGTGTGTCCTCTTAGATTTAAGGATATCCACAACCCCATAAAAGTATTTCAGAGAAAAGCTCTCGGAGCAGACAGAAGTTTTTCATTTGTAGAACGGTTTCTCACATAATAGTTGCCAAGGATACAGCATCCAGCGAAGAGAGCTCTGCCTAATGCACAAAAACTTTGGAAGCTCTTGGTGCGCTGGGTCAATTCTGTTTTCATGTGCTCAGTCGTCCTCAATTCAGAGAGTGGTCTCATTGTTTTCAAGGGAGGCTTTTCTTTTTTGGAGTTAGAGCTAATTAAAAGAAGGGCAGGATGGATTCTGACACCTAATGAAGTCAATAAAGAGATAGTACAAAATCTGGATTTAGTGTTAATTCAACCTCATTTTCAAACATGCTCCACTGTGTTGTGTTTTGCATGGACTTTGCTTTGAATGGCAGTTTGTTATAACCATATACTAACACCAGTACCACCCCCACCTCCCCCTTTATTTAATGTCTTTAGGAGCCATCCAAAAATCTTGACCACTTTTTATACGCTTAGCTTCTGCCAGAGTTTCCACAGGCAGCATTTCTCAAGTTTAATTAATGTTTGGAAACTAGACTTGCATACTTTGGATGAGCGATGTCCTAAGTCCTCAGAGGTGCTGTAAACCCAGCTGTTGAAAGATAGCTACTCTGTTAGAGGCAAGTCCTGGCCCAGTGACTTGTTAATCTGAGGTTCTGGCTCTTGCAGATATTTTGTTTCTGCTGTTATAAGGATGTGGACAGGCTCATTGAAATCTGCTTTCATGGTTGCGGTCAGCTTTGTGTTTGCAGAGCCATTCCTGTCTCTAGAGTACCTTAATTATGTCTCTTGGCTTCTACAAGTAAAAAAATAAAGGTGTTAATTAGACTTGTTTACTTTTGTTTGTTATACTGAGAGCATAGGTTTTGTTGTGCATGCTTGCAGTTAGGGCAGCATTTCTGTGTTTGGGATTACATCTTTCTGTCTGTCTTGCTGATTTGAGTCGCTTTCTAAGGATGGGCTTTCCGTTTTCTTTTTGGGAGCTGGGGATATTGTTTCTGCAGCTTTTCCTCAAAACTGTTATTCACCTGGTCAATAGAAGATCACCACATTAGTTGCCTGAGAAGAATTTTGCTCCATTTTACCCAGAAATCAGGGCAAACTCTGTGATCCCAGAAGAATGCAGCTGTCAAAGCAGAGCATGGGTTGAAATTCAGGTGTCAGTTCACATTGACACATTTGAGGTTTGATTGATTAATCACTTTGAAAATTAGTGAGCTAATGGATTGATGGTCCATTTAGTATCTTCATGGTGACTAGCGCAAAATGTCTTGAAACAGACTTAGGAGTTCATAGCTCAAGCAGTGTCCCTGCCATGGCAGGGGAGTTGGAACTTTGAGGTCTCTTCCAACGCAAGCCATTCTGATAATGAAATCCATAGTAACACCAATGTCTAAATAATTTTTGAAGTCTTATAAACTATTGGCCTTTTTGTCAGTGAGTTTGAATGGTCAGTGCTAGTTTGTTTTTTCACCAGGTTTTGTCATTTCTTGACTTGGATGAATATTCACTTATTCTCTGAACAGAGGTGCCAGCTTGTTGCCTTCAAATCACTGAAGGGTTTGCACATCTTGTAGATGACGTACTGCTGTGGGATGTACTTGAGAGGATGAAGTCAGTATCAGGAATCCAACTCACTTCAGTGAGTGTCAGATTTCCCCACTGCTGTCTTGAAAGTAGTAGTGACGGCAGTATTTTCGTCGTTAGTAAAACAACTTGGATATTGCAAGTCTTTATAAGTTAAACATTATAAACAATTATAAGGAAAGCCATTTAAAAAGATGAAAAATGCTTTGACATTTTGACCAGTCATAGTATGTTATTAGTAGCTTTTTTGTAACCAGCGGATGCTATAGTTTGACTCCAAAGGTCAGAATTTCTTCAGTCCAGTTCTTTGGAAGTACAACTCTCAATTTCACATGTTGGTTTTACTACTTATCTTTAAACTTACAGTTCTACTTGAGTCTGGATGCAAATCTGGATCTACACAGTGTCTTCTGAGCAGCAATATTTTTAGATCCTTCTAGTGGAGTGCAGTGAAGAAAGTGACTTTTATGAATAGTGCCTGGGATGGGCTTTACCACCCTTAGTGAAGCGGAGCACCTAAGATGGTTGATAAGGAAAACAGATAAGAAAGGTGTCTTCAGTCTTTCTTTTGCTTGGAACTGGGTGCCTAATTGTAATGCCCTACATCACTCTTTTTTCCCCACTTGGTCTGTACACACATCTTTTCCTACCTCTGTATCTCTGGATACCGCAGCTTGCTGTTTCCTGGGTTGCACTCAGTTCTGCCTGGCATGCACGCTGAGCCCCATGGGGCAGGGATGCCTTTTTTCAGGTATCCCCTCTGCTTTTGTGTGCTTTGGTCTTAGATGGTGACACACCATCTTAGTTGACAATGCAATGAAGTACCACAAATTCTGTTATGAGATTTTTAGCCACATTGACAAATTCTTGCTGAGTAACTAAGCCATGTTGCAGAGCTTTTGTGGGCTACTTATATTGATTTGGCTGCCTAAGGTGCCATTTTGAATTTGGCTTTTGTTATTTCTGAGCGTTTTAGGTCATTCCTACTGTCCGTTGTATGAAGAAGAACTGGATCTAGTCTGGACTCCGAATTCAGATGTCCTTTTTGCCCATTGATATAAACCTTGAGAAAATTCAGGACTGGATCTAAATTTGTGGCTCAGGCCCAGTGCCAGTAGTGCACTTTGAATCTAATTCAGTACATTGGGTTTGTTGGTTTTGATTTGCTTTGAGTTATTTGATACTTACGACTTGCTGACACAGGGTCGTTCAGGAGAGTGGCTATATATACGTGGCCAATGTCAAGTGGTGTGCTTTTTTTAGAGATAATCTTCATTATAACTTATTCACATAATTACAGCATGCTGAGTATGTTGCCATAGTCTATTTTCACATCCCACAATGCTGTTCAGTGTTAGGGCAGCTCTGTAAGAAATATGTCTTTACAATGATATAGGAAATCACGCTGTCTAATTTATCAAGAAAACATAATTGAAATAGTTTGTGTAGCAAGGGAAAACAAAAGAAGAATCTCTCGGTGCATGTGGTGCGCTGGTGGTGATGGTGGAAAGGGGAGATAATAGTGCTATAAGGATAATTGCTTCGACCTTCTAGTCCCTTTGAGAAAACTAGAGGCATCTTCTGTGTTTAAATCCCGTCCAAGAATTTGTAATTAGGACCAGTGTCATTCAGAAAACAGTGGTATAAGTAGATAAATCCAATGAGCACTAGAGGGATTCAGGAGTTTCATTCATAAAGAAACCATCCAGATTTCCATCTTCAGCTGCTGTGATTTAGCTCTAGATGAAAGCCAGGGCTGACTCTGGGGCATGGTGTGATGTAAACTGATAGCAGGGGCTGCTCCACTGGTTGTATTCTGGCAGGGAGCTCAGCTCTGGCATTGAACTCTGTGCCAGGCTGTATCCTGGCATCAGCCTCAGGTTATCTGACAGCAGAAAACCTACCAATTGACTCCTCTTCCCTGGGTTTCCTTGAAGCACAGTGGTATTAAGAAATGCTTTGGTGGATAGAGGCTAGGCAGAAACAGAGGAAGAAAGGATGGCTTGGGTCCTGGTCCCGCTGGAGGTACTGGTAATTAGAGCA
This sequence comes from Grallaria varia, assembly GCA_013396735.1. Classification (NCBI taxonomy): domain Eukaryota; kingdom Metazoa; phylum Chordata; class Aves; order Passeriformes; family Formicariidae; genus Grallaria; species Grallaria varia. The sequence goes on along the minus strand of VWZG01008360.1, from coordinate 222,092 downwards.
GCTGTTCTCTGAGGAGAGCATTTTTGGGTTAGTTGTTATGATCTTCATGGGAGCTGAAGAATTCAAGATGGAAACAATTGTCATTGTCCCAGGGAAAATGAACCCACAAGAAGGGAAAACCAGCTGATATCTGCTGCAGGTGTTGCTGCTGAGGACTGGGGAATATTTTAGTTGAGGGCTAATAACGCACATAGGTCTTTCATATTCTTCCTGAGGCAGGTGGACATCAGCCTTTTTTCATCCTTTGAGAGAAGAGGGGATTTAACGCAACAGTTATTTCCAACAGGTTTCCAATGTATTCTGACTCTAGTCAAGTATTTCTGGAGCTGACAGATTCCCGTGCTGCAAGAGATTGACCCTGTAGTAGTCACGTGTGCTTGAATTTTATAGGGAAGTATTTATGAGGGCAGAGGGGTTAGGATACTGCTCTGTCTTCTGACTTTCAAGCACAAGCTACATCAGCATCCTCTGAGAAATACACTTTTCTGGGGGAGTATAAACACCCAAAAGCACTGCTGTGAAAATCTTCTCAGTCTCCAGCAGCTTCTGCAGTATGGGCCTTCAAAGGAGCAGAGATAGGCATAGAACAGACACAAAGTAATAGTGAAATGCTGGGCTTTATCTCCGGCAGTCTAATGGAAGGTATCTTTGAAGTTCTTTCAAGGTTCTTCTGACAAGTTATGATTTGGACAAGTTGTAGTTCAGTTCAGTTGTTTGATCTAGGCTTAACAGCTGTGTTGTGAATGCAGGGGCACAGATCTATCCCAGAGATTAATTTCCTTTCTTTGACATGTCTCTCTTGCAAATCACTCAGTTTGGCTGCTCATGCTCAAGAGTCTTTAGAGAGCTCAGTCTCAAGAATGGTGGGAGTGAACGTGCGGGAAGTTCTCAGGGTTCCACTAAATTTTAAAAACACAGATTGCTCAGATGCAACCTCTGGAAACTTGGATCACCCTGTGTTTCCTTTAGGCTTGTCATCAAACAGGGAGGATGAATAGGAATAAGTTTGACCGTGATGTTACCATACCACAAGTCTTGTGCTTGCAGTTACAAATTTTGTTGTTTTCTGTCAAAACCAATTTGTAGATACCTAATTTCTTTCAAATTCTTCTTGTATGATGATTGTAAATGGCTTCACTTAGCAAGAGACTAAGACTACTTCAGTCCATATCTGTTTTAGTGGATAACGGTCAGAGATGTGGCGTGTTGCAATCTCTTCTTCCTGTGTTGTTCTAAAAGCTTTCGGAAAGTTTTCTCTTCCCAGTGCTGTCACAGCTGTCCTGCCTCACCAGTAATTAGGGTCTAAATGAGAGTCCCTTTTCTTTCTGTCTGATTTCACTCCTTGGGTTGTGAAGATGCGTATTACAACCTTTGTGCAAGTGTGTGCAAGGCAGTTGGGCTGTAAGTCACCCATCCATCACATCATCACTTATGACATACTTCCTTGGTTTTACAGTCCACTTCTCTGACTGCGATTCAGCCATGGCAGGTCGGTACCTCTTTCAGAAGGTGTTTTGCATTTTTCAGTGACCCCAAGTGGTCTGGGCTGGGGCTGTACAGCTCCTTTAGTAAATGTTGCTTCAGTAGTCTGGATCAATGTGCTAAGATACTACTTCATTACCGGCTCAGAGAAAGGAGTGCTAGCTACTTACACCTCTGTCATCACTTTCCCCACCACCCGGATTCCATTATATTAATATTAACTTTATATTGTATTACAGTTATTAATAAGACAGCAAGGAATGTTGTTACATATTTTTAGCAGAGGAACAAGTTGGGACAATAGTTTTAGTGAGCTCTCTGGTAGGCCAGGCTACCTAGAAACATCTGCAACCATCTGGCATATGAAACTACTGAAGGTAAGTGAGACTTGAAAGTTCGCTTTCCACATGTCATCAGCTTAACACATATATATGGAAAAAATACATTGCAGTTTCCAATTCCAGACACTTAAAAAGAAGTAATTCTGTCATTCTTAGCATTTTAAGAATGCTTTAAAAAAAAAAAAAAGGCTTAAACCGTTTCCTTTATTTTCAGTAGGACTACTTTACTTTAGCAGTCATACTTCTCAAATGACCCTCTATCCATTTTGTGAAGAGAATATTTATTTGAATTACGAAGTCTTGGAAATTTGCTAGTTTTGATTCTGCATGCCTAGTTGCTATTGTTAACGAAGGGCAATGCATTATTTTTAATCTTTTGGTCATACTGGTTATCATTTAATATGGTAATGCTCATTAAACTGAACAGCAAAGAATGGGGTGACTGGAAAAGCAGCTTCATCTCCTCTTAATTGTAGTTCTAGAGTGGTTTTTAAGGCAAGTATATATACTTGGGAAAATGAAACTTGGACAGTGTTGTGTTGTGGTTACTAACAGTTAAACTCATGGGATCAGAAAAGGCTGATCTTGATAAGGGAAAGCTGTATATATAAACAAATTGTAAAACATAGTCAAGTGAGGTATGTGTGCTTACATGCAGTAGTGGATGGGGCTGTATGGTCTGAAGCTTTATGTTTGTCAGCCACAAAAATAGTAAGCTCTACCTTGTGCAGATAAACCAGTTCTATTGCTTTCACTCTATTGATTCAGATAAAGCAATATGCTTTTCCTCTTGTACTTAGCATGCATGATTATACTGGAATAAAATGCACTTACAAAAGCTTGTGTTTCCCTATTTAGGAAAGTTTGCCTTCACCTTAGTTTCGGTGTTGTCTCCTCTTTTAGAAACTACAGACTATACTAGTTAAAAAGATAATTGTAAGTAACTTTGATATTGATTTAAAAATAAAAATGTCAAATATTTCAGTGCTGTTCTTTGAAGCTAGTTGCTTCAAATTTCCTAATAAGCCCTTCAACCTTTGTAAGTGAAATTGAGAAAAAAATATTTTCTTAAGAATTGTAAATATACTATTGTAGCCACATGTGGCAGCTTCAGAGGTAAAGTAGCTGCTTCAGCTGCAGGTGAGATGCCTGGAGATTTTGCATCTAGCTTTTTCTGGTGGCTAGGTTATCAGCAAGAAGAAGATGAAGTTCCTGGACTCTCTCTGGTGAGGTTTCTCAGCATGTTTGACATGAGCCACTTAGTGTGATTTGGGGGCTGCCAAAGGAGATATCAGTAGCTCTCATAGCTGTGCTACCTAGGTTGATTATCTGAAGGTCATATGCAAGGTAAAGCTTGTTGAAAAAGCACATTGTGTCTGTTTTCTTACTTCATTACTACAAGACAATTTTACAGCAAGGCTTGCAAGGAAGGAGCATAATTGTGGGGTGTGCAGTCAGGAAACCAACAGGAATCTCATCTGTGCTAGTGAATTGCCAAGGCGGGGACTTGTGCCTGGTTTTTGTCAGAGTGGAATAAAAAGTCTGAATTTCCTCCAAAGCACTAATGATGACCCTGTTCTAGGTCTGGGATAGACATAAATAGACTTCTAGTACTTGGAAACACTTGGCATTTTATGGGAAGTGAAGAAATCAAAAAAGCTATGCATCTACCCTCTGTTTATTACCATACTGCAGCAGCTGGCCCTGGAGCATGACCTTTGACTCCACACACAAAGGGTTGTTTTTTTCCCCTTCTGCTCTAGCATTGTGAGGGAGATGGCTTGCAAAAATCTTGAGTCCTCTGCCCTCTTTATAGGAGGTCTTAATGTCTTTGTTGGGAAAGATCCTTCCAGGTTTGCCCAGCAGAGAATTAAGGATACCTGTTTCAGATTCCTGAAATCATGAGGTTCGTCTGTGCTGCCCTGTCCCACAGGCAGGGAGGACATCTGTGTCTGACTATTGTCTATCAAAAGCAAGTGAACTTGTGGGCTTTTCTTTGTTTTCTTGTGGGTTTATTTGTTATTTTGTTTTAAAGTTGGTCACTTTCAAAAAGGGCAAGGACTAGGAAGCCTGGTAGTGGTGAGTGCCAAGGCGCTGCAGATCCATGTGTGTCTGGTTATGAAACTATGCTGGTCTTACTTAATGCTAGTGCTTTCTGAATTTCAGAAATTTCAGAATTTCCCCTCATGAGGCACACTTCATCAAACTCCTTCCTTTAGGTATCTTTATGGGAAACTGTAATGTGATTTGAGAATGGGTATGTTCCTGAGGAAGAAAAGGTATTGCTAGGGTAAATTACAATATTTGTGCTTTTTGGTCTCTACATGTGTTCTTTTTGTGTTTTCATCATGCTTTATTTCAAGTACTCTACCATGAATTTGGGCTTCAGTTACAAATGCAGGCAGCCTGTAATTCTCCAGTGACTACGAGTAAGGTAGGCACGTTTCATTCACAAGTGGAAAAGCAGGGTATAAGTAAAAAGTGGTATTTTATTTCATATAGACATGACTGATTTAACCTGTATTAACATTCTAAATGATTAATGTATTGCAGTGATCACTGCTGGTCACAGTTGAAGGACTCTTACTTTACTGTGATTTTTTTGGTTCTGGTTTGATTGTAATACATGAGATGTTTTTGTCATGTGGCTATACAAGGCAGAAGGAAATGCAGCTCTTCTGGGTTTACTATCCACTGTTTTGTTTGCCTGCGACTGGAGCAATCCTTACCTGTCTTATGCAGCTTTCATTTTATAATGTAGTATTTCTTAATATTTTTGCTTGGTTTTGTCCCCTTTACATATTTTTGCACAGAAGTAAGCATGAATTACTGCAAGTAATGCATTTAGATTCGTTATACTTGCCTTGTAGATAGTAACATGTTCTTGTTTAGATGCTGAGTTCAATTGTTGCCTTTTTTAGCCTAATTAAAAAGTTAATTTGTCTGCAGTATTGTTTCAGCTACAGTATGGAGGCTTTACTGGGTGTTACTCTGCCTTATGTATGCATTACTGAAGTTAAGCTTCTTCTAGACTGAATTTTGGCTTAGGAAGGAAAATGAACTGGTTCTGACAAAGCTGAAAGTTGTGGGAGAAGTGTTAGTAGAAAATCTTTATCTTTCAGAAGTTAAAGAAGTGTGGTTTCTGAGACTTAAGCTGCATCTCAGTTCAGATGCTGTTGAACTTACGCTTTTAGGTTTCCTGTCTTCTTGATGGATTTTTTTTCTTTTCTTTTTGCTTAGTTTTGTAATGTGGATGGAAAAGGCACCAATCACAAATGTGTTTGTTAAGCTCATATCTTTACGTTTCTGAACGTACTGTTCAGATTCTCAGAATTTGTTTTTTCTGGTGTCTTTATTTCAACTTGCTGAAGAGAAGTGATCAGCTCTCAAAAAAGTGCCCTTCAGAGAAATGACCACTTGTATTAATTTTGAGATCTGGAAGCTTGTGATAACGGAGAGAATTATTTCAAGATACATCTAATTAGCAAAGAAAGGATTTCTGTATCTTAATTTATACACATGTTGAGCTTGAAAATCTTCAAAATACGCATGTGTTCCTTGTAGTCTTTTTCTCTCTCTCATCAAGGGATTCCAAGGAAGCATCTGCTGATGTTCTTCTGTACACAGATGAAGAGATTACTGTTTAGGCTAGTTTTCAGAAGCTGTATCAGAAAAGATTAGTTGTCCTGGGAAACTGGTAATGAAATACAGCCTTATGCTTCCTCACATCATTGATTAGTATTCCTTGATGTTTGATGGATCATTTAACTGTATCCTAGAGGGTAAGTGATTGCATTGTGCTGCCAACTTTTTTTGTTTTGATAGTCTCAAATCAGTAGGTCCTATAGGTCCTAAGTTTGATGCTGCATTACACAGCAAAGTTTCTTTTTTTTTTTCTCTTCATTTTTTTAAAAAACTGTATGGTTGCCAGGGAAGAGCGGGAAAATGTGACTCCTGAAGATGGAAAACCCAGCAAGAATGTAACCATATAAATTAAAAGTTAGGACTTGAATGTGTAAAAACATATTGGCTCGAAGATTTAATTTTTATTTTTTTTTCTGCGAAGTATTTTTCATGAGAAACAGGTGTTTAAAAGCATCCTTGCAAACGTTGTAACTTCTACCTCATCGCAAAAGTTCAGGAGAATGGAGGATGAGGACAGAGTTGTCTCCTTGTTGGGAGTATTCGTAGGGCAGGATTGAAGTGGGCTCTTTAGAGTTGACTAAGGCATCTGAACAGCTGCCAATGAAGGTAAGAGGATATTGATTTTCAAGGTTGCTAAAATGTTGCTTGTCTTTCATAAGCCCTAAGTCATATTGAAAGGAATTGGAGTAAAACTGTCATTTGTTTTTACACTTCCCTTTGTGGACTGTTATTAAAGATGGGGGAATGTGAGTGTGCGCTTTGCCAATAAAGATGTCCTCTACCACAGGGCGACTGCCCGTCTCACGCTGCTCCTCCCACAATTGACTCCAGTGTGCCATCACATTCTCTCAACATGTTTCAACATGTAATTGCTTTGGCCTATCTATAGCAACGTGGCTGTCTTGGACTTTAATCCGAGCCATTGCAAGAGTGCTGATTGAATTGCAGGCTAAAAATAGGCTGCACTCAGACACGCTCTGTGCTATCAGTTGCACTCTGCTTTGGCAGCCTGTTGGTAACATGACAATTAAAAGTTGACAAAGGCAGTAAGCAGAATGCTGCCCAATGATTTCTAGGATTTCATGCTTGAAGAAGGTATTTTTTCTTAACTTGATGAATTTAGCTCCTGTGATTACAGCTCAAATAAGTGACCTACTCTACTGTTCTTCAATAGTTCTGGTAGGCTGTTGAAAAATGCCCTTGCCTTAAAACCATTTGTTAGATTGATGTTTCTTCTGTGGGAAAGCCACTGGTAATAGACCAGAGCATTTGGAAATCATTACAGCTAGGTGTGATTTGAGTGACAAAAAGGAGATTAGAAGTATTTTTCAGTGCAGTGTAAGTTGAGCTATATTTACTTCCTTAATGTTATAGTGGTTTGTCATTGATATTCCACAAACAGTTCAGAAAGATACATACAGCTGATGAGGGTAGAATAGCTTGCTATCTTGTGAGTAGTCATCAGTTAGTGTTATTTTAAGAAGTTTCAAGGGAGATTGATTAAAATTGTGCTCTCATGTGCTTCTTCCACCAAATGAGATTTCTTGAAATAAAAACAGTAATCTAAATGTCTGAGATAATTAGGCACTAATTCATAAAATATAGTATGAATAAATATTCAAAAGCAAATAACTTTTTTTCCTCAGTGAATTCTGAAGGAACTGGCATGGGATGCAGGCTGATAGGTACTCAGTCCTTGTGTGTAGTTGTTAAATCAGGGAAGGGAAAATAAGCTGTAAATAATTACTGTAAAAAGATTACTTTCTTGGATGATTGTGTGTATGTGTAGATGCAATCAAAGAAATGTTAATCCTGCCTTTGTTTTCTCATGTTAGTTATTTGTTCATTTCTTCAAAATAAGTCAAGACTGAAGCGTGTTCTGTAGGTGAGTCATAGGAGGTTAATGTTGAAGCCATGCCCCTGCATTACTTTTTAACAGGCTGGCTGTTTGGCAGTTTAAAATAGAAGTGATTTCATGCTGTATTTCCATGTGGCTACTAATAAGTTGTATGGTTTGAGTTATTTCTGAAGGCAGATTTCTGGGAGCACCAAAGACTGATGAAGTTGGGTGATGGTACACAAGAAGGAAAAAAAGAAGGAAGGTCTAGAAATCTTTCTGGGCTGAGAAGGAAGAATGCAATCCTGAGCAGGTTGCTAGCCAAATTTAGTATCTCTTGTAGAGTGCAAACTAAACCTCTTGTTTATTTTTTGGTGTATCTGTTAAATGTTGATGGGATTTGTTGTGAGAAGTTGTAGTTGGCTGCTTGGGGTAGTGTGAGTGATTTGATGTCTTCTTACTGTAGCCTGTGACAGCATAGTTGTGTGAAGTTGAGCCTATCCTACAAGGGAATTTGACTCTCATTTTTGCAGTGGAACCTGTTTTGACTTCATTGCAAAGTTGTCACCACTGGGCAATGACCTGAGTGGTGCTCATATTAGTGTCTGCCTTTATGAGCTGCTAATGGAAATGGAAAACCCTATTTACCTAATCAGATACTATGAAGTTAATTACTGTGTTTAGTTTGTTTTTCTTGTGGAGAAGTGAGGGGAGTGCAAATCCCCAACCACATAATGTTTATACAAAACACATTGAGGTGTTTGGACAATTGCAAAGGCCTGTGTAGCAAAGCAGGCTATGTGGTTTGTGCGTGTCCCATTTTTCCTACCCATCCCCTCTCTGTTTTTCAGTATTGCAGCCTGTGCTGGGCATATGCTCAGCTTAAAACTGATGGTGGTTTGTGGGTCACTGTGAGTCAGCCTCCTCAAAGAGACACATTTTGGCTGTTGCTAATAACTACTCTGTTACTCTTGATGGGTGAAAGCATGGTGATGGATATTTCGTGCATGGGACTACTGTCTCAAATAACAAGGACCTCATCCTTCCTTGCACTGCAGGTAACAGTGGAAGAAAACTAGCCTGGAGAAAGTCTGTACTTTTTCAAGAAAAATGCTCATTTAAAACCCGGAAAGAGTACTAATGTAATTCCTTGGTTCTCAGAAGGAGTTTCTGGAGTGCAGTTTATGAAAAGGTTGTGGCCATAACCTGCAGTGCTAACAAAAAGATAGCTATTACTGAAATGACATTTAAGCTGTGCAGTAAACCTAGTACTGAAAGCCAGGTGTACTCATGTCTGTGTTCCTGAGTTATGCTTGGGAGACAATTACTGTTGGTTGCAGAGGTGCTTGCACTGGGTCGCGTAAAGCTGACTTGGTAATTTTTTGAGGTCACTCAGTGAAGACCACCTGTTTGAAGTAGAGGAGAGTTAGAGCTTGGAAGCCTCATATGTGTTTAAAGGCAGAACTGGTAGAGCTGCTATGCTAGTGCAAAAGGAGCAGCCAAACGCATGTAATACAGAGTCCACCTTGCTCTTGTATGCACGTGTGGTTTTGTGGCAGAATAAAGAGTGCAAAACAAATGCTCTTTCCTGTATCAACTCTTGGAAACCAGCCATTCATTCTTCCCAGAGGAAAACAGAGAGGTTTTGGAGCATGGACCGTTGGCTCCTTGGGTGCGAAAGCGGGTGG
>VWZG01008360.1:191631-203633 GCA_013396735.1 Grallaria varia | reverse complement strand
CAAAAAGTGTGTGTTTTTTGAGGTTTTTTTTTTTTTTTTTTTTTTTTTTAAATCCATCAGAGAAGTCCTGCTTCACAGCCTTGGGAAGTCCTAGTTTTGTGAGGTGCAAGTATGGTGTTCCTGCACCTTCTGGGAAATACTCAACCAGATAGTCCATAGAGCTTCAGGGTATATGCAGCTGCGAGGAGGACCTGAACTCAACCAAATGATTATGAATACTTATCTATGGTACTAATTGTTACATAATTATTTTGAGAATGGAGAGATGCAGTCTAGGCCAGCTCCTAAGAGCATACTCCTAAGGACCAGGTCCGTCCAATAGCTGTACACGTCTCTAAAATAATTTTGACAAATTAGTATTCAAAATAGTCTTCCCCTTCCTCATTAATTCTCAGGTATCTAAAGTTTAATTCTCCTGTAATACATGGGTTTGTGGCACTTCCAAACAGCTGGTCCTGGGCTTTTTTAACAGCTTGGTGCCCAGTTGCGCTGCAAGGAGACCCAACCCTTTGTTGTGAGGTAGCTGTCAAAGTGATCTATGCTAAAAGTTGAAACTGCTGGACAGGGGACTAGAGTACACACATGAGGCTGTTTGCTCTGAAGCTGACAAGTACCAGCTTGGCTGACGATGACATGTAGTTACATAAAAGTGCCATGTACAAATGTAGGTCTTGTAGGTGTCTGTGACCATTCCCAGCATCTTTTTTGCAGGCAAATCCGTTTGGAATCAGCTACCCTCCTATACGTTTGATCAAGTACCGCAGAAAACAGTGTTCGGACTTAGTGGGTTTGACCCAGCTTGCCTGTAAAAACTGCTATTTATACTCTACTTTTGGTCATTCAGATGTTTTTTATTTTTCAATGTTTGAGAGCAAGCACTGAAAGCAAGGGCCCCAAGTGGATTGGTTTAAATGGGCTTTTATGCTTATAGCAAAGTACAGGTACTTTGTAGTTCATTTGTGCATAGAAGAAAGTGATAACTAATGTCAGGGATGTACAGTAGCTAATACCAGCTGGGATCACTGAGGCAATCAGTTCTGGTGCAGGCATGTTCCACAGCAGAGTGGGGGATCACAGCATTCATGGGGGCTTTTCTGAGATGGGGAAATTCCAGGGGAGCACCAAGACCTGCCAGGAGCCAACCACTTGCATGAGACATGGTGGGATGGCTGCTATGACTAGAATAAATGGATACAGACTGCTTAGATCAGGTTTGAGACCATCTAAGGAACTTAGATCGGGTTTTTGACCATCTAAGGAACCTGAAGGTGCACAAGTCCATGGGACCTGATGAGATGCATCCATGGGACCTGATGAGATGCATCCATGAGTCCTGAGGGAACTGGTAATGAAGTTACTAAACCATTATCCATCATATCTGAGAAGTTGTGGCAGTCTGGTGAAGTTTTCACTGATTGACAAGGGGAAACATACACCTCCATTTTTAAAACAGAGGGAAAAAGAAGCACCCAGGGAACTACATGTCAGTCAGTCTCATCTCAGTGCCCAGCAAGATCACAGAGCAGACCCCCTCTGGAAATTATGCTAAGGCACATGGAAAGTCAGTACCCTAATGGAGCTACAAGAAGGCTGGAGAGGGACTTTTTTCAAGGCGCTGTAATGATAGGACAAGGGAAAGGGGGTAGGCTTAGGAAGAAATTCTTTACAGTGAGAGCGGTAAGGTAGTGGAACAGGTTGCCCAGACAAGTTGTGGATAGTCCCTCCCTGGAAGTGTTCACGGCTGGGTTGGATGGGGGTTTGAGCAACCTGGTGCAGTGGAAGGTGTCCCTGCCCATGGCAGGGGTGTTGGAAATAAGCTGATCTGTAAGGTCTCTTTCAACAGACACCATTCTGTGATTCTGTGATCTATACTGAATAGCACCTTAATGGACCAATTGAAATAACATATATTGGATGGCTGATGTCTTGATATTTAATTTGCTCTTAATTACAAAAATCACTCTTCCTATTCCTAGAAATATTTAATTGTATTTGATTTCTAAGCTTTGAACTCTAATTATGAGCTTTATTGGCCCATTATGTACTGTATTGAATGTTCACTATTAAACGGTTTTGCATTTCTTTCAGGCTAAAATCATAATTAACTTTGTGTTGTTGTTCTTGAGTACCATGATCCTCTCTTGCTATTTCCCCCAACTATTTCAGTCTTTTTGTTCTCTTTGGTACCATTTACAGCCTATACAATACCAAGGAAAATAGATCAAGAGTTTGTTACTAAAGCCATTTGTTTCTACTTATTTTCTTGGTGTCCTCTAAAAGACAATTATCAGAGTATAAGCTAGGAATGAGTATTGTTGAGATACGGCTGTGTTGTATTCATTCTTTTCCCACAAACTTATTATTTCACTTGTAACTGCATTATGAGTGTGGCGGTTTTTTTTGTTTCAGTAATGTTCAGATGTTATCCTAATGAATGCAGAGGGTTTTTTGTTTGCCTGTTCTAGTCCAGACAACTGTTTTAAAGCTGGGGGCTGAAACTGTTTGGCAGCTAATCAAACAAGGAAGAAATGTATGATTAGAAAAAAATAAATGATGAAACACAAGTGCCAAATATATTCTGCTCAAGGGCAGAAAATGTGACTTAAGATCCTTTGTGCTTTTATAAAATCTTGAAGTTGAAAAGAGAGTCTGCAGGGTACATGTATTTTCACCATTTTTTCGGTGTTCTTATATTGAGTTTCATTCTCATGAACTTTAATCATGCTCTTTTAATGACATCCCAATTGGTCTTTGGTTTACAAACCACAAAGCCTTTAAGAGGCAGTCTAAGTATTAGGAAGAGGTGATGACTGTACACATTAGAATATTGTTAGTAGACCAAATCTTTCATTTAAACCTCCAAGGTTCAGGCTATGTCTAAAAAATGATTCTGTTGACAAGTGTATGATGTTCTCTTTGGTAATCCTAGCATACTTTTTCTTTTAAATTTCACACAAATTCTTCATGTGAATGTGTTTAATGTATTTTGCTGTATCTTAACCCAAGGGTTTGTGCTAGTGTTTTGGTTTTTGCTGTTGTTGCTGTGGTTTGCTTTTTTTTTTTTTAGCTTTCAGACACCTGATCAGAAGCCTCTGAGCCAAATTTTTATTATAACAGAAGACACTTTATCATGGGCTTTCTGTGCCTTTTACTCCCAGTCTTTGACTCTCATCAACTCCAGATCTTTCCTGCCCTCAAAAGTTTGTGAATTCTACTAGAACAATTTTGTTTCAGAACTGCTACCTACTCATCTCCCTTTGAATCTGTCTTGTTTTCCCCAAAACCTCCCTGCTCTAGGTTTTCAAATGGCTTTGTATCTTGTCCCTACTTTCTCATTTTTCCTTAGTTTTGATTTTTTGTAGAGAAGTGCAAATAACCTCTTCTTGTCTCAGGACTGACATTTCAGCTGCACGGTTTTTTAAAGGGTGCAAATGTGGGTCATATGGATGGAAAGACAATCTGCGCATTAGCTTAGTGATTGGTGTCTTTCTTTTTGTGGTATACTGTCCAGTGGCTGTTTAGCCACTTCTGGCAATGAAACCAACACTGCTGAAGATGGGTGATTGCCTTTACTACTTACTGTATGCTTCGCTGCGTGTCTCTAACTGGTGCGAGTACTTCTGAAGTAGTCCAGTGTTTTATTTTTGTGATACAATAGTGAGCAACCTGTTCCCAAGTGTCTCAAATGCAGTTAGAGTAGCAATAGCGCAATCCTTAGAACAACCTGTGTCTTTTAACTGCTCAAGCAAGGTGGAGGATACTAATAGAAAGCTTTTTCTCAGAATTATGCATTAAGAATAAAAGGCTGCAAGTTACAGGTTCATTCTGCTACATGACTTCAAAAAACCTTTTTCAAATATGAAATACTTCAGTTTTTAGTTTAATAACAGGTGTACAAAAGAAGCCAGATGGAACTGTCATGAAGCAGTTACCATTTTTGCCTTCCTGGGCTACTACTTACCTTAAAAGAATGGTTTCTGAGATTCTAACTCAGTGCTTTTTGTACACACAGATACACACACTCTGAACAAAAGATTCCTCAGCTGATAAACTCCATTGACGTTAATCCTTTCTCTCCTCCTTCTCTCACTTTTCTTGATTTATCTCCTCCTTTGAGATTATTTCCATTTCCTTGGATACCTTCACAGTAATTCCAGCCAAATGATAATGAGAGCATGTCAGCTGTAGGCATATCAGCCAGAAAGCCATATATACTTTCAAATAAAAGACACTGTTCTTATTGTCACTCTCCTTTCTGTTCAGCTGAAGATGTCCTTAACCATGAAGATGAGGAGAACTAGCTCTTTGTCTTCTTAGTTAGGAAAAGCTGAACACAGGTGCTAAAGAGATTTGAAGCATCTAGGTGCCAAAAAGTTTGACAAGATGCAGAGTTATTATGCAAGGTTATTCTCAGGCTATAGGTTTGTTGTGTTTACTGTGTGAAAAATATTTTTTTTTTTTACTTAAAGAGTTGGAGCATTTTTGGTCTAAATTGACTTTGCTAAGTTCTGTTGCCTGTTTGGTTTGCGTGCCAGCTTAAACTTAAGTAACTTGAAATTACTGAATTAGGTGGAAGGGAAAGAATGTGTATTAGTTCGCCATCCAACATTGCAGAAGTTCAATTATTTTTGGTGCTTTCAGTTAGTTGGTTTTTTTTGGGGTTTTTTTGGTGGGTTGGTTTGTTTGTTTGTTAATTTATATTTAACATTGCGGTAACACCCATCTCTAAATGAATTTGGTTTTCTTGTTCCACAGCTAATGACATTTTGAGCTTTAATATCCTTTCTAACAATGGCTGTGTGGTGGCTGTTGGAAGCCACAGTGTCACACTTGGACGCAGATTCTCTAGTAAATTCTGAATTGCTCCCTGCAGAGCCCTGTGTTAAAGGGAATCGTGAAGCAAAAGGTCTGAGAGTCAGTGACATAACTCTCTCAGAATAGCAACAGGTAGGCATCCACGTGTTATGTGTTCGCTGTACTGCGTTGCCTGTATTTCAGAGACTCCTAAGTTTCAAAATTTTGAACTCTGAACTTCCTTTTGTTATTCTTAAGTCAAACCCATAATATTAATATTACAGCTTTCTGTGTTTGTTTTCAATGTCTTTGTTATTTCAGCAGAATATTTTTATTGGCAGTGTATTTTTCCAGTGGCTCTTGAGGATCTAGTGTGGCATTTGTTTCACTTCACGCACTGTATTACCTGACCCCAGGAGTATTTTGTGGCGTCTACGAGGCCAGAGATAAAAGCTGCTGTTTCAGACTAGAAGTGCAGGCTACTTTCAAATTACCAACATTTCCATATCAGAGTAGCAGTTCCTTTTAAAGTAATTGTGCTCTGATGACGGCCCCAGGCCCAACTGCACAAACCTTTGGATTATACTTTGTGTGTAGGAATCGCTCCATCAATGCAACTGCCATAAGCTCTGCAAAGCATACAAAGTTTATGAGGTAGCTTGACAATGGCAATTACTGTGTTAAAAATAAATCAGATACGCATTAACATTAATAACTGCTCCTATAAGTTATGCTAATCGTTCCTCAAGGGCTGAAAAATTTGGGAATACTGTTGTACAGTATTACTTCTTATAATGTAAAGGTTAAGATCTAGGAAATTGTTAGGGTTTTTTTCCCACCTGCCTCTAAATGAGTATGGAATAGTGAGTTTGCAAGAGTTCAGAGACCTTTCTGACCTGTGAGCATGGATGACTGAAGGTGACACAGTTGCCATCACCAAAAATGACCTCCTATATAGAGCCTGTGCCTGACCTCACTTTTAAAACTCTGACCTCATAAAAGTATTGGTTTAATTGCATTTTTAAAGGAATTTTTTTTTTTTTAGAAAATACTTCGAGTTACAAAATTGGCTTTACAAAGAAAGAATAGGTATGGGGGAAGGTGCATAGTTTTCTTTCAGGTGATTGCAGTGGAGCTACTTGGTGCAAAGGAACTTTTAGATCAAGACAGAGATTGTATGTTGAGTTGCTGTCATAGTTGAACATGGGAGCAGTTTCTAGTGTATGCTGCTAATTTTGGGAGCTAACATGTAGCTTACATACAGATTACTTGCTTTCCTTTTATCTCATTAATGCCGAGCTTTTTACCCGAGATGGGTCATGTGGTATCAGTCCTGGGCTAGATGCTTTATTCTTTCTCCATCTTGTTGCCTAAAACGATGATGAGATGGCACAGACCTGCTGGCACCTACTCACATGAGAAGGAAGAGACCAAGGTCCTTACCAAGGGGGCAGTTGGTTGTGACTCTGAAGCCAGATAAATATTATGTTGAGTTTGCTGTGATCTGTGAAATGCAATTAGACCATCCCCATTTTTTATTACTCTGTGAGAACAACAGTGGCAGCAACTCTGCAACGTTTCAAAGGGCCACAGGCCACTTGCAAGTACAGAAAACTTGTATCTGCTGATCTGCAATAAAATTCAAAAAGCATTATAATATGGTGCATTTTGAAAATAGCGTGTCCATTCTCAGTGTGCAGCTTGGCCTTGAACGAAGCAGTATTGAATATTCATTTGCACCGATCAGTTTGTACCAGCTTGCTTGGCAATATGGAATGTTTTTGGGCTGGTGAACAGGAAGAGCTGCTTTTTCCTGAGGACTAATTGGTTTTAGTAAAGAAGGGAGGAGGATACAGCAATGCAAAGGGAAAGCTGAGTCTTGTTGGCCTTGGTAACAGGATTCCCATTGTGTTGGAAACAGCTGAACCAGAAGGAGAGAATGTTTAAGAACTGCATAGCTCAAGTGTATGAATGTGTCAGAGTTGTGATGTGTAAAGCGAAAAAAGGCCTTGGATTTAGAAAGGGAGAAATGAGTGTAAAGAAACCTTGCTTTTCATCAACCTTAGTCTTCAAAGCATGCTGTAGGTGAATAAGGAGCACGCCACCACTAATAAGAACAATTGTAACCCAGTAATATTTAGATGAAAGATGAGCTAAGACATTTGAGTAAGATAAGGATTTTCAGAGGCTGTGCCAGAAGCTAGGGATTTACATTTCTGCAGCTTGGTACTGGATTAGTCTAATCTCTTCCTCTCTCATTCCCTTTCTCTGTAATTTTGGAAACAACTAAATTAACAAAATAATCTGTCCCGTGACTCTAGCTCAGATTACTGGAAATCTGGTGAGCATCGGTTGTGCTTTTAGCTAGTGGCTGCAAAGTCAAGTGGTTTTGGTGATTTGTTTACACCAGTAAACAAGTGTATCCTGCCATCTCATACTGCAGGACCTTTGGTTCTATGAATGCGATCCTTGATCACTGTCTGAATTGAGTTTTTGAAGGATGCCTACTGGTTTTTTTAAATAGAAGCTAATATAAAGAGGAAAATTGACTATATCTTGGCACACACTGGCTGCTGACTTGGTAACACTTTCCTTGCATTTATCATAGGTTAGTTTGGGTTAGAAGGGACCTTAAAGATCATCTGGTTCCAACCCCCTACCATGGGCAGTGATGCCACCCACTAGATCACGTTGCCCCATCCAAACTGGCTTTGAACACTTCCAGGGATGGCGCATCTACAGACTCTCTGGGAAGCCCGTTTGAGTGCCTCACTACTCTAAGTAAAGAATTTCTTCCTAATATGTAACTTAAATTTTTCCTCATTTAATTTAAAATTGTTCCCCCTTGTCCTATTGCTATCTACCCATGCAAAAAGCTGATCTCCCTCTTTTTATAAGCACCCTTTAAGTACTGGGAGGCCTCAGTGAGGTCTCCCCTAAGCCGTCTCTTCTCTGGGCAGTACAACCCCAACTCTCTCCACCTGTCTTCGCAGGGGAGGTGCTCGAGCCCTTTGACCATCTTACTGGCCCTCCTCTGGAGCCCTCCAATAGATCCAAATCTTTCTTGTGCTGAGTACCTCAGAGCTGGATGCAGTATGCCAGGTGGAGTCTCAGAAAGGCAGAGCAGGAGAGTCACCTCCCTCAACCTGCTGGTCACGCCATTTAGAGACATTTGTCCAAAATATGTTCTTTGGAATGAATTCTCAGAGCAGGGGGTTGGAGGTAAGGAAAGAACATTTTTCAGGAGTGTTTTGTGAAAAAATACAACTCTGTGGCCTTTGAACAAACGGGGAAGAAGAGAATGGCTTGTGGCTCTGCTGTGCTTTTTTAAAGGAGGGTACATCTGGCATTTCCCCCCCTTAACCTCTGCCAACCTACTGCTGCTGTGGGACAGAGGCATTAAATGAAAGGAAAGTCCACTTTGGATGTGTACTGATTTAGCAAAACCTTCTGGAGGAAGAGAAAACAGACTTGTGGGAGCTTCTGTTGGCACAGTAAGGTGTGTGCTGCCGTTGCATTGAATTATGTACTCACCGAGCTTCTTGAGTGAGGAGACTGGTGTGTGCATGGAGCACATGCAAGTGTGTGTGAGGAGGAGCTGCTGGCTGTACTCTGTGTATGCGTGGATGTGTGGATTGTTTTGTTCTTCTCTCCTCGCACCCCCCACCCTCTTCTTCTAGGTGTTTCTCTTGGATTGTAAGAAGCTAAAGGCGGTAGATGAAAATAGTGACTGAACTCAGATTTATTTCTGTATTTATTTATATTTCTATTAATTCCACTAGTTTTTGAAAATAGTAGTGATCACTTATTTGGATCAGGTTGATCATCACCTTTTCTTGTCCATGTTATTTTTTTCCTCTGCTGTTCCTTGCTTCTTTTGGTCATGTGCTTCAACTCTGAAATGCAAAGAAATCATGAGCTTTCCTTTTGCACAGCAACAAGGGCTGCTTTGTATAGAAAAATGGGTGCTACCTCTGTTTGTGGGTCAGTGCTTGAAACGAGAGAAAGTTTGTCACTGTGTACTACTATTGAGCTGTATTGAGTCTTCTTAAGCTTGACAGTCTTGTAGCATGAATTATTTTGGCCCCACAGGTTCAAGAACTAGCTGCTACTAGATGGTTTTGGTTACCTAAGACAGAAGATGACAAACTGAGCTTCTGTCCTTTGCTCTTGATTTACTTGCTGCCTATAAGGAACACTTGCGTGAGAGGGTTGCTTATCTTTCTCCAGCCTGTATATGTTAACATGGCACATGGGGACGTTGCTGCTGAGGGCTCTACATGTGCTGGTGAGGTGGGGATGACCCTTAAAGAAGAGCAAGGATCAAGCTCTGCAGCTCTGAGCTTGCTGTGCCTGTCTCTGGTTATAAATGAAGTAGGAATCTGCAGGAGAGAAAAGTATATTGTGATTACAGGCACTGGATGATGCTGTCCTGAAGTTCTGGATTTTATCTACACTTGTTTGACTCTGGCTTCTCTGACAAAGCTGTGTCTTTTCTTCTGGCTCAACTTTTGGTTCAGGGATGTTTCTCTCAAATTCAGACAATTGATGCTGTTTTGAAAACTGCAGGGGAAAATATCTAAAATGCATACATAATGTATGTATGTGTGTGTGCATATATATATTAATATATATATAAATATATAATATATATATAATATATATAAACAATATATCTATATATATAACTGTTGGAATGGTGCTGTTTAGGTTTGTGTGTGCATAGTGCTTTTATGGTTTTCTGTTTGTGTCTGCTTTGGTCGCTGCATAGGTACTACAGTAGTATAGTGTTTGGATGATGTGGGTCAGTTACCACTGTAACTATGATCTGAGAAAGTTCAAACATCTCTCTGTTCTTGTTTTGGAATATTTATTTCAGAAAAAATGGTTTAATTTAGCAGCTCTCCTTGCACTTCAGTCTGTTTTATAGAAACATCTGGTTCTCTCACTGTTTCTAAGTTTCTGGTTGGTTATGGAAAATCAGTGAGTACCTAGTGAGGTCAGTGCTGCCTAAGATGCTCTTTTCTAGGTTCTCCTCATGTCCAAACAGACAGCTATAAATCAGTGAATCAGCACCTAAGCAACTATCTTGTCATGAGAGAGCAGAGATACTAATATTTCAGTATGAAAATGAAGATGATAATTAGCACATCAGGTACATTTTTAATGATGAAGACTTGCATAAAGACAGTGTTATTCTCCTTGCCTCCTTCATGTAAACCCAGGGGATAGCTCTGACTATCCACAGCTGGTGATTCTGACTAAAACACTTGTTTTGTTGACTGTTACATGTGGTTTTGTTCCTTCACTACTGTGAAAGAGACCAGGCAGATTTCATAGAGACAAGAGATTTCGAAAATATCCATGGATTTAAAAATATGCCATGGATGCTATCTCAAGAAACTGTTAATTTGAGAAAATGAGAATGTAATTGAACACAATTATTTTTTTTATAGCTTCACAGATGCTTGTGATATCATTTGATGCTTAAGCTAAAATCAAAAAACCTGAAATCTTGCAGAAGACTAATGACCTGGAGAAGTAGCATTACATTTGTCCCATCTGATGTGTATTTTTCTGTTCATGGTTTCATGATACCTGTAGTATTCTTTTAATGTGACTAAAGGAAAGTATGGGAAATTGCTGTAAAGCCTGCAGGATAAGTTGCTTGTGTATAACTTGTATGAACCTTTTAGCTCTTCTGGACAATACAGTAAAGTGTGATGAAAAATATCATAAATGGTTTGAAGGGACTGGTAAGGGATTTTTAGAATAAATACAGTTTTTGTAAGATTTTTGAAAAGTTCTTGAAGAATCTCACCTTTTGGCAGTACTATAAATGAGTTACGCAGTTTAATAACAACAAAATGCAGACTGGAATTTTGGGACCAAAGGAGTACTGAGAGTTTGAGAGTTAAAGAGCTAAACAGAATTACGTTAAACAGAATTGTGAAGAAAAAAGTTGAATAAAGAAAACTAATTTCTAAAAAGCTGAAGAGCGGTCTCATTCGTGATGATGTAAAATAGCTCAGTTAAAAGTTCTTTGAGAGTGTCTTTATGGATTCTGCATTTTGGTTTTCCTAAGAGAAGATGCTTGTTAGTAAGGATTTCAATGTGATTTATAATCAATGGGAAAAGCATAATGAACGAACTAGATGGGGCCATTTGTGAGGGTCTTCAGAGACGGGACAAATGTGTAGCAGATAAACATGGAATTAACACAGAGCAGAGGGGGAGTCTGGCATGCTGAATTGCTACTAATAAGCACTAATGAGTGAACATCAGCTGTCCTTTGTGTTGAAAAAGGCAGGCAATTTACTAATTAAAAATAATTCATAAAGTGGCTTCTCTTTTTGTATTCTGCCTGTAAAATATGTGTCCAAGTGAAGCTCGGAGGGAGAGTAGCAAAGTGATCCTATAGAAGGAGGATTTTAGAGTTCATTATCTTAATACTTAACTTTAAAAGTGTTGGTTTGCTCCCTTTCATATTTGCGTGTATGTATGCAAGAGAAATAAAAAACCAACTTTTTTGGCAAGACTAGCATTAAGTAATGCAAATAAAAGATATTGCCATTTCTCCCATTACCCTAACTCCTATTAAAGGATACAGCATGCAATGTACAGTGCTTAAAAGCCTGAATGTTCAGTGAAACTATGAAAATGAGATGAACATAGGTAGAATGTACTATTCTTATTTATTTTCTACATGAAGAACTTGCTGTTCCCGTCATGCTTTTTATACACTAAAGTCACAAGATACTGGTAAAGCACAGTTTCTTTTCCCTAATTATGCAGTATAAATGGAAATCTCCTAATCTCCATAGTGAGAAAAGAACATTTATCTAATTAGTAGTTTGCCTTTTGGCATTACTTTGAATAAATTAGCATTTCATTATATACCCTGAACTACTTGGAAAAAGTTTCCCAGAGTAGTATTTAGTCTTCCTTATCTAAAGAGAGCATTTTGAATTAGAATAGGTTAATAGTATCTTTTTTAACTGGAAAGAGAGAGTAGTGATACTGTTGTTATTCTTAATATCAGAAGGTTGTGCTTGCAAGTTTTTTTGTTTTCTTTAATCCCAGGAATCAGAGTGAAAACTTATGTCGCCTTATTTAATGCCTTACTCCTTCCCCAGGGTAAAAAAAAAAAAAAAAAAAAAAGAAAAAAAGAAAAGAAAAAAAAAAAAAGAAAAAAATTTAAAAAAAAA
>VWZG01008360.1:0-191604 GCA_013396735.1 Grallaria varia | reverse complement strand
TCTCTCTCTCTCTCTCTCCCCTTTCTCCGGAGGCTGAACTTTTCTTTCACATTGGAAACAGTGCAAAACGTAGTGGTGTGGACTTATCCAAAAGTTGCACTCTATCACTAATTATAAAATAGTTTTTCTACAGTATTTCCAGTATAACTAATCCAGAATACACTATTTGTCTTCTTTTTTTGCATATATAAATCAGTGACAGGAAACTGGGTGACTAAGTTTAGGTATTGACAGCCAGATAAGAAGATTGGCTGTCGAACAGCTACTGGGAATCAAAACTTGGATGGCAATTTAAAAGAGCTAATTCATCAATGATAGATTTTTGATTTTCTTTTGAAGTGTTAAAAAGAGTAGAAAGAGAAATCCATGGATGTGATATAGGGTTGTAAATTCCTTTTCTTGAGTCACTGGCTGTTTCAGACCCTTGCTTACCTCTTCAGAGTGTCATTGGCTGCCACCTGTGGCAGAGAGTTTGCATGAACTATGGTGTTAATTATTCTCCTCTTCCCAAAGTGGCCTTTGCAGCATGGATGTGTGGTTACACCATGATTGCCATGGTTGCTTTTTGGTAGATGGAGGCATGCAAAGAACCCATCAGTTTGTTTTTGCTAAATCCAGAGGAATGAAACATCTTCATTTTGGGTTCTTTGATCATGGGTCAATTTACATGACAGCGAGCCTGCTGGCAACAGTCAGGGTACACCTGTCTCAAAGGAGGAAAAGGATCTTTGCACATGAATTAGCAGGTCTCAGTCATTGGGAGAGCTCTAAAAAAGATTCACAGGGGAACTGGGATAAAGTCTTGATCATCGAAGACAAGCCTAGAGGCTGCATGCCACTGTTTGAGAGATTGTGCTAGCGAGGTCCTTCAGTCTGCTGTCTGGTTAAGAGGTATGGGATGGAGATCATGTGGAACCAAGGATGCAAGGGTTATTGGTGTACTAGAAGTGCCGGAGAATGGACATGGAGGAACTGGAGCTTCTCCCCCTGAAAAGGCAGCAGGATGGATTACCCAGCTGAAGTGCATCTACACCAATGCACACAGTGTGGGCAACAAACAGGAGGAACTGGAAACCATTGTGCAGCTGGAAAACTATGATTTAGTTGCCACCACACAGACTTGGTGGGATGAATCACACAGCTGGAGTGCTGCAATGGATGGCTATAAACTCTTCAGAAGGGACAAGCAAGGAAGAAGTGATGATGGGGTAGCTATGCATTTTAGGGATTGTCTTGACCTTAATAATAAGGTTCAATGTTTTTGGATAAGAATCAGTGAGAAGGCCAGCAGGGCAGGTATCCTGGTAGGAATCTGTTATAGACCACCCAACCAGGATGAACAGGCAGACAAAATATTCTGTAACCAATTGGGAGTTATCACACCAGTCTTGTGATTGCTGGCCCTTATTCTCCTGTGCTGAGCTGCCTGAAAAAAACCAAACAAAAAAACAAACCAGAAAAATTCTTTTTAAACTTGGGTTAAATGTGGCTCTTTTTAACAACTGCTAGAACAATTAATGGAAAACTTGAAGATAAGGGAAGACAGGATAGAAATAGAGGGTGTATTAACTGCTCTCTCTTAAGCATCATTGCAGGCAGGTTCCTTCTTTCAGGTCTGGTCCTTGGTTTCCTCGGTACCTTTGTAAGGAAGTTGGCACAGGTTTCCAGTCCTAACCCCACAGTGCCTAGGAAGGTCTTGCTTGCAACCTCTGAGGCCGGTTAGTGCCTGGACCCAAAAGCAGAATGCCAGAAAAATCTGTCTTGGTTGACTGTACTCCCCCTTGCTGCAGGACCCCAACTCTTGGCTGCCACATTTTGCACTGTCCCTTAGCTGTGTCCTTCCTCACAGGAGACATTCAGTAGCTCACAAAAGAGTTCCCTGTTTCTTCTACCTTCATCCGGAGGCCCTGAAACTCTACTTATAAATGTACAGTAAGAACAGAGAACAATCATTCGTATCTTAGATATATATTTATGTTAACTTTGCTTTCCGTATTACATTTTAAAGGCACTGTGCTAGCAGTGTCTAGTCTCCTCTTAGATGTTCAAATAAATTTCTCGGTGTTTATTAGTTGGTTTGATATTGTTGTGATCAATCATTCTCTAGTGAACATGGACTTGGGATTACATAAATTGCCAAACAGCACC
The DNA here is from genome assembly GCA_013396735.1 of Grallaria varia. NCBI lineage: Eukaryota > Metazoa > Chordata > Aves > Passeriformes > Formicariidae > Grallaria > Grallaria varia. The sequence goes on along the minus strand of VWZG01008360.1, from coordinate 189,456 downwards.
CATTTTTCTTATCTGCTCACAACACATGGTTTGTTTTAGAGAAATCTTTTCTGGGGACCTGGAAAATGGGGAGGCAATGTTAGAGAATGACTGCTATAGTCTAATGGTCTGAATTTTGTTTTACAGCTTGATGACTGCACCCTGCAATTGTCTCACAATGGTACCTATTTGGATCTAGAATCCACCCTAGCAGAACAGAGAGATGAATTAGAAGGTTTCCAGGAGGATGCTGGGTAAGTAAATGTTTACTAAATTTAGATAAATAAGCATTGAGGTTTCAGGAGAGTATGTTCAGGTCAGCATAGAACAGAAGAGATAAAAAGATAAAGTTCTTTCCTTTGTATGCCCATATATCTGCCCCTTTGTATGAATAAGAATTTTATGACTTCTCTATATTCACTCTTATGGCTTCTCTAAAAGAAGATGGCATACTGTAAAGCAATCTATCAATATGAATGTCTTGAGTAGCCCAGTAAGTTTTTATATTTCTTTGGAACTCATTAAAATAGGATGGTTGGTTCTGAGAACTGAAATATTTCTTACAATAATAGTTGGTGTAGAGGATTATATTGGGGTGGTGTTTCTGAAGTTATAAAATAAATTTCTTTGTGCCCTGATATTTGCATGTTCCATTTTTGTTTTTTTGAATAAAAGACCTGTATTGATTTCATTTTTCACTCCTGGAATTGATTTAGCCAGCTGGGAAGGGAGAGGGGTGTGTGTGTGTTATTTTTGAATTCTCCTCTCGCTTTTTTTTATTTAATTATTGCTGGCCCACATGGATTGCTATGACATAGCTTTCCATAATCATCTGAGAACTGAAAGTGAAAGCAGAAGTTAGCATCAGTGCATGTTTGTGTGAATCCATATATACAATTTGCTTTTTTTGAAGAATTTTCTCTTTTTGGACCTTTCCGGTGACTGTCTTTGTTAAGATGTAAAATGAACAGACAGTCCAGATCTGGTTTTGTCTTGCTGGTTACTATATTGGACTGAATAGTTGGAATTATTTTATGGGTGTGTTTGGCATGGACTTCACACATGTGAGTAATGTAGCTGTGCCAGAAGGAAATTCATAAAATCATGGAATCACAGAATATGCTGAATTGGAAGGGACCTGCTGGGATCATTGAGTCCAGCTTCTGGCCCTGCACAGGACACCCCATGAATCACACTATGTGTTCTGAGAGCACTGTCCAGACACTTGTGGAACTCAGACAGGCTTGGTGCTGTGACCACATTACGGGGGAGCCTCTTTCAGTGCTCAGCGACTGTCTGGGTGAAAAACTTTTTCCTGGTAATTAACTGCATTCTGAATTGTCAGGGCTTGTTAACAATAAGAGATGCAGCCCTTTTGCTTATACTGCTTTCTCTGTTTTTTCTATTAGCTGTCTTGCCTTTGATGAATAAGCTTACAAATTTAAACTGTGCCTGTGAAGGTTGTTTTATGCAGGGAAGAATTTTAAATAATATATTACAAATATTCTTGTGTGTGCATTTATTCATGTCTTATTCACACATACCAATTTAAGGCATGTTTTTATAACCATTGGAAGATAAAAACTGTTCTGTTAGAAACCAGTTAGAAGAGAGTTCTTCAATAGATAGGTAGCCAACATGGGCTGAACTGAGTCTCCTTTCCTGTGCAATAGGAGTGTTGAGCGTAGAAGTTGATCTAGTCCTCAGTTTTATGCAGAGGTAGTAAAAATCACTGCAAAGAACAGCAAGTTCTTATTTCTACCAAACTGTATAATGAGTTGAAAGCAAGTAAGATGAAGGAAAAAAAAAAAATTTGGATATTTTTTGGTAGCAATGTTTGTCACATTTTCTTTCCCTTCCATTGGTGTCTCTGTGATAATTCTAGTAATTTTAACTTCATTACTTTTGACACCCCACAGAAGCAATTTGGCACTGCCAAACAATTTGACAGGTCAGAGACCAGTTGGCACTTTTCCTCCTAGACTGTGCCCTTGAAATAACAAGCTACTGTCCACCTGGTTTTATGTCTGCTTCTGTTGGGCATGTAAAATCAATTATATGAATTGTTCCTGAAACATGGTTCTGATTTTCTCTGTGATGGCTATCCTAGGAAAAAGAACATGTGGAACTGACTGTGCTGCCTGGAATTGCATGTCTACTGTGTTGTTTTGAGCTCAAGAATCAGGATATACTTCTATGTACTTCGTGTGTGTGCACAAGCCTCCTCTTACTTGTGCAGTCTGTTGTCATTTGCATAATTGCTTCTTCCAGGGGCTTGTCCTGCCGGGTAACGTGAAGTCTGCCATGAGATCCTTCATTCCTATGCAGAGGTGAATAGGGAGATATAAAACTGTGGGCCACTAAGGTGCATTACAAAAGCTTGGGCTACAAATTATTATTGTAATTATTTTTTGAAATTAGTTTTGTGAAATGAAAGAGAACAACTATTGTGTCTGTTGTTGTCATGCATGTACTTCCCATTTTCACTGTCTTTGCCTTGCTCGCTGAAGTTGTCCCTTCCCCTGGTAGTTGGGGGTTAATAGGATGTGCCCTCTACAGTCCTCCTTCAGACCCTGCTTTCTTACCTTTACAATAAATTATGTAGGAGCAGGGAGTTGCAAAGGCTGAAGTGGTGAAAATGGAAGGAAGGAAGAATGAAGGAGGTGTTGGGAAGTAAATCACAAAGTGAAGCACACAGGAGCAGAAAAAAACACGTGTCCTACTGCACAGGGAAGAGGGAAAGATTGCTCAGGGGAGATGATACCTTCAGCACCCTTTCTAAGGTGCTTGTAGGTACAAATGGTGTATTTGCCTTGAATAATTCTAGCTTGTGCTAACCCAGCTTAAACTTGATGGTTGTGAGGTTCAGAGTGTTTGGTTCTATCTTATCTCACTTGGTAACATGCATGTTGAAACCCTGAAATCCTAGGGCTTTGCTGCTGTGGGATGCAGGTCAGTGAAGTACAAAACTTGCCTTCAGGAGTAGCTGGCTAAGGACAAGCAAGTACTGGTCAGGCAGAAAATGAAGAAAGGGGTGCACCTGACTCATAAGCAATGTGGCAGGAAAGTACCTGACATTTTTAGGAACTGTGAGCGGAAAGCAAATCAGTGAATACGGTGCTGTGAGAAAGGTGTGGGATCATCCTAGCGTGTAAAAGCAGGGATTTATCTGTTGAAATGCAATGGACTTGGTCCACCTCAGTGCTGGTGAGGATCCAGCTGGATTTCTGCATCCCATTTTTATCCACATTTTGCGAGAGAAGAAAAGATAAACAAGAACAACCAGAACTATTAGAAATTTGTGCACTCTCTTCTTTGTATGACTTAGTAACATCATTACTTCAGGGTAAATGCAACTCATGGGATGTTATTCAGAAAAACAGAGTATTTTAGACATGGGGTAGCAAATGCTGTCAATAATATCTTCCTCTATCCCATGTTTCTAGCAACCTAAACTCCGTTTTTGGGCCTTGCAGTTCTGAGACTAAAGCCCTGAGCTGAACCGCTCCTGAACTGGAGCTTCTGGCTGCAGACCTTGGGAGCTTAGCAGCAGCCTGCTTTCTGGGAGGGACTGGTGGCAGAAACCACTTAGTCTTTTTCTGTCTGGGTCATTTCAAGGTCCTGCTCTTAATCTTCAAAGCTTTTAATTTTCTGAGATTAGGCTACCTCAGGACCTGCCTTTCTGCCATGCTGAAGCTGCTGTGCTCATCAGGATCACTGAAGCCTGCAGAACTCCTGAGTGAAGGCTTTAGTAGCTGGATATTCATGGAATTTTTAAAATTTTAGAACCTCAATTGTGGCAACTCTTATTCAAAGTGACCGTAATGTCCTGCAATCTGACTGTTTTCAGCATCTTTTTGCCAAAAATTCCTGTTCACCCAGAGAAAAATGATGGAGATATTTTTTTTTTTAAATGCTGTTGAGACTTATAAGAAAAACAAAACAAGCAGAAATCATATTCTTAAAAATGTTTATTGATTTGAGAGACTGCAGGTGTTTGCTTACTCTGGGAAGGATTGGATGAGCATAATGAAAAATGTGAAGGGATTTTCTTCAAGAGGAAAGAAGAGGATGGTGGCAATTAGGCTGGAGGTTCATAATGTGTGTTTGTAAATAACTGGTATAAGAAACGCATGTGCTCATGCAATTTCAAATGAATTCCTTTCTGTTACTGAATGAAATGAAAAGAGGCATTTGGTAGTTGCTGTTCACTCCAGCAGAATCTAAATTTCTGTTTAGGGTAGGAGAAAACCCAATACACGTGCCCTCGTAGCCTGTAGAGCTAACTCTGAGAGAAACATGGCTGGGGATGGGACTGCTTTCTTGACTCCACAGCTTTAGCTGCTGTCACTTTTCATTTTCACCCTTGGGAATAGCTGTGGGATTCAGGAGAATCAGATCATTTCAATATGGTGGTTGTTTTTGGAGCAAGTGGGATCTGGCCAAATAATGACACTGGCCCTGCAGAAGGTGTTGCAACCAGGAAAAGGGTTAATTAAAGCATGTAGGAAAACGACCTTTCATTTCAAGTTTGGAATGGTTTGTTTGCTTGTTGGGTTTGTTAGTTGTTTTATTTTTTCTCTTGCTTCCTACACAAGTTACTTTGTGGATGCTTAATTGTGGAGGTAGTTTAGGTGGGCTTGGCTGTTAAGGTGTTTGCTGAGGTGTCTGTGCCAGGTAATGCTCTTTTCCTTTGTTTCTTTGTGATTTTATATAGCAAGAATTATAAAGTAGTTGTGCATTTAAATTACCATGTAATTGCCCGTGTTCTCTTTATAGACAGGTCTTAACAGGCCCTAATGGCAGCCCACAAGGTAACACAGTCCTCAGTTGCAGAACACGAGTTTCTTCAGCCAGTATGCCATGAGCAGTGGAGATTTCCTCAGGGAATACGTTTTCAAGACTTAACATTTTGTAGAGAGATTGTTTTAAAATACTTCTGACAAATCACTTCAGCACTAATGTGTTTGCATCCCTTCTAGATGCCCTATCTTGAGCCATTTTAGTTGGATGACAGACCTTTTCCCTCTTGATGCTGCTGTTCATTCTGGGCTTGATTCAGTGCCTTGAAGGGCAGTGGAGTCTGGCAGGGATCTCTGATATTCTTTTCCTGCTTATGAACTGTATTTTGCCCACTTAGACTTTGCAAATAGCACAGTTGTGAGCATGAAAACTTTGTCACTTGTTAACATGGAAGGATGGAAGGAAGGAATTTGGGGATGCATTTGAAGGTTAATTTCTTTTTTGTCTAACAAAAACGGTATGGCTCATTTCTTGAAGTACTGCAAACTAGCAGATTCTGTGCTGATTTTATATTAGTTTGAACAGAGTGTATTCGTATTTGTTCACTGTTGGAAAATACTCTCTATTTATGATAGATTTCTCATGATGTTTTGTCTTGATGTCATTTCCATAACGTTTCTCGGTTCCAATGGCAAGACGAATAAGGGGCTGCCTGTGGAAGGCTGTCATTGTGTTGCTAAAAGCAGTAGAGACTGTGACTCCTTATTGAAATTATTTACTCATGTTGTGAATAGCGTATTAGCCCACCCAAATATTTTGATTTCTGTCATATTTAGTTCTTAGTTTGACCAAATACTCAAGCTGAAAAATGTAATGAATGGTCACAATAAAAATCATGCAATAAAACAAGAAAAAAATTCCTGGAACCAAGCCAACCCTCTAAAACATCAAACCAAGAAACCTGAGCTGGGATTTATGGTCATTTTTGAAAGGTATAAGACTTTCTACAGGATAGCAGTCTATAATGTATCAGATTACAGTGTTGAACACATTTTGAAGTGAATGGTTAGCTAAAACTTTACTGTTGCAGAATAAATGACCATAAAGATTAAGATTTCACATTCCTAATGAAATGCCTTGTTTTTCTGGATGACTAAGTTGATGTTTTCTCAATTCCCTCACACAGCTGGTGGGCAATAGCTATTACTACCTATGTTTTCAATATTTTATGCTGCTTTTTATCACCTTAATTTTTAATACTAATAAAATGTCTTTCCTTATAAAGGAAATATTAGTTGGAACATTGACATTAATCTTTAGGTGGAACTCTGGAAATTTGCTTTCATAGTTATTTTGTGATAACCTTTGACAAAGCAAAATGAAATAAAATTTCAGGTCCCCTATGCTTTCCCTGCTAGAGAACACTAGACAAAGCATCTCTGAGCATTCACGCTTCCAGAGCATGTGATCAAAATAATTACACAAACATGCATTAATTTCGTAGGCCTGACAAATGAGACATGCGACTTGAAGTATGTGCTCTGAAAATAGGATGGAGACAATGAACAGTTGAAAGTTCTATCGTGGAAATTATTGAACAGTTATGAGATCAAGATTTCTTGTCAGTGGATCTCCTTGACACGACATCTTGTGAAGAAATGGTTGTTGAATGAAGGTTTCCTACTTGTAGTGAAAAGTGCAGTGCTTTTGTAGTTAAGAATTAATACTGATGTGTGAATGTAAAATGTATTTAGAAAACAAGCATCTGTGCAAATAGTAGCAAACTTCAGTAAATTCTACTGCAGACCAAAGCTTGTTGTCTCATGTAGTTTCAGCTTTAAACCTGGCTTGATGGTGTAGAAGTAGATCTCTTCTACATGTATCTAGGTTAGACACTGTGAGCCACTTTGCTTACACCAAAAGACACAGATTGTAAGATCTGTGGGCTTGTGAAACCCTGCTTTAGCTGGCTGTCCAGCAGGAAGCCAGAGTGTGACAGTAAGCACAGAAATCACTGATCATGACTATCTGTGGTGTGTAGTTGAAGCCTGGGGTTGTAATATGGAGGTGCAGCCCGTTCACCTTACAATTTCATTCCAGTCTACATGGAGAGCCTTCAGCAGCCTACAAAAAAAGTTGCAATACTGCATAGTCTTAACTTTGACTGATGTGCTGAACATGTCCTTCAAAGGGAAGCAGAGTTGGTTTTGCCGAGTGCCCCAGTCTTTGCAACTGTACCACACTCCTTCCAGCTGAGAAGGAGCCAGCATCCATAGTACTGCCTTCCCTGGCTTGGACAAGGAGTCTTCACAAGCTCTTTGCTCTCTGCGTGGCTTTGGTTTGGGGGAAGCAGCAGCCTGGGATTGGTAGACCTGGCTGGGGCAGGTCCTGGGCAACTCCTGGAGTCAACACTTATGAAATGTGAAGGAACACAGTCCTCTTAATCCATGCGCCTAAGAGCAGTTTGGAGTGTGGGACAGCACCTCAAATACCAAGTACTAAAGGGTTCTTGCGGTCTGGTTTTGTCCTATGGCTGTTTTTTTATGGGTAGTTTCTGGGGTTTTTTTTGAGGATATTTTTCTGTCTTTTTTTTTTTTCTTTTTTGAGAGTTTGACTCATGATTTTATGGCTTTTATATGTCAATAGTGCAACAGCTGTGTCTATTTCTCTCCCACTTTGCCCCAAAATTTACTCCGACGTCCCTGTTGTTGAGGGAAAAATCTACATCTGTACCAAGGTACCTGTGGAAACATTTGAAGATTTGCTATTTTTGAATTTTAGTGATTACTGCTGGCAAAGAGTGCTTTCCTTCAAAAATCATTTCCATTGCAAAATGTATTGCAAAAATGTTGTTGTGCTTAACTCTCTCCCAGCCTGTTACATACCAAATAAAATGCCAACCCGAAAAAAGCATGTGAATAATTCCTACAGTTTTTCCTTAAACAACTTTTTTTAAGGTAGCCTAATTTGGCAATCAGGTTTACATGTGAATATAGCTGAGGAGTCCAGTATTTTATGGTGGAAACTTAAATAAAAACAGCTTATGGAAACAGCTGATGCCAGATGTTCTATTTAAAACCATTTAATTTTATTAACATTGAGCCTTCTTAATAGCTGTGTTTGCATTCTGCCCTCCTCCTCGATGACGAGGCCGTAAGCTAAGTGAGCAGCTCTCAAGGCTTGGAACTGTGTTTCTCTTGAATTTGCGAGGAGGAAATCCCTTCCTCTTTCCATAAACAGATCATCTGCGAGGCTTCAGGTAGAGCTGCCAGAAAGCACTGTAGGGCTACACTGAACTCAACTCCTGTTGCGAGTAAAACCATTGATTTGGGAATCCAGTGGTGGAACAACAACAGCGCCGTGTGCACTCACCGTCTGCCGGGGCAAACTGGTGTACTATTGCAGTGCAATTGCCCGGGGCGTGTGGGCAGCTCAGTGAGTTTGTGCTGGGTAATTAGTAAAAGCTGTGAACTAGCTACACTTCCTATTCCATGGCAGCTATTCCCGTGCGTGCTCCTACCCTGTGGTAAATGCAGAGGAGGTTTGTGCAACCAAGCTCACACTCTGTTTTATCCCATGGGGATTGGTTTGTCTGTGAGCTTGGTGTGTGGGGTGTGTGTGTTTGTTTTACCACCGACTAAACTAAGGTGGTAATCTGCTGCTGATAAAAATAAGTGTCTCCAATTTAACCTCCAGTTGTGAGCTAACAGCTTAAACCACTGCAAATCTGTGACTAGCCCTGGATCTCCGGTAATGAAGCTGTGAAAACTGGTGGCTACTGCCAGGGTTAAGACCACAGCAAAATAGTAACTTATTTCACATTTACTGCTCTGTAATTGTGCTTGCTAGCAAAAGCATTGATGGCCCAGCAATAAATGTAAACCCATTTCCGAAGTGGAATTAATATGGAGAAGTAAATGGCCTGAGGGCAGTGTTTTATATTTAAGAATTTGTATGTCAAGTTACAAAGAAGCCCTTGCCAAATATGATGCGATTGGAAAACTTCCAAAAAGCAGAAAGAGACACAAAGTAGTATGTTGATCAGTACAAAGTAGACTTTATGTACTTACATACACATGTGCATGTTCTACTGCGAAGTAGGACAGCTTTCAAATAGTTCTTGCTGAGTCTGGTTAAATTAATCCTATTCTGAGAAAGTGTAAGTGTCCAGTTAAGCCAGTAGGATATCACTTTGAAATGTGTTGTGTCACTTTGGATAATATCACAGAATCGCAGAATGGGTCAGGTTGGAAGGGACCACAGTGGATCATCTGGTCTAAGCTCCCGGCTCAAGCAGGGTCATTCCAGAGCGTATTGCACAGGATTGTGTCCAGATATTTTTTGAGTATCTCTAGTGAAGGAGATTCCACAGCCTCTCTGGGCAACCTGTTGCAGTGCTCGGTCACCCATACAGTAAAATTCTTCCCCATGTTCATGTGGATCTTCCTGTGCATCAGTTTCTGCCCTTTCTCTCTTGCCCTGTTGACTGGCACCGCCAAGAAGAGCCTGGATTCATCCTCTCGACACCTTCCCTTCAGATACTTACAGGCATTGGTGATGTCCCCTCTCAGTTGTCTCTTCTTGAGGCTGAACAGGCCCTCCTCCCTCAGCCTTTTCTCAAGAGAGATATACTTCAATCCTTTCTTCATCTTTGTAGCTCTCCAGTGGACTCACTTCAGGAGCACCATGTCCCTCTTGTCCTGAGGAGCCCAGAACTGGACACAGCACTCCAGTTGTGGCCTCACTAGGGCTGAGTAGAGGGGCAGGATCACTTCCCTCAGCCTAATGGCAGTGATCTTCCTGATGCACCCAGACCACCCAAAGTGGTCTGGTACTTTGTTCTCCTGGAACCAAAGGTCCGAGTCCCACAGTGTGACTCGTAGCACTAGAGGGACCCTTTGCCTGAAGGGCTGGAAGCATCAAGTGACTTAACTGGGGGAGGTTGTTATTTCACTTTCCTCTTTGTCCTGTAGGTTCTCAGTTCTAATATTTTTGTTTTCAAAAATCCTGATATTTCAAGGCATCTGTTTTGCCAAGTGTGAAAAGATTTTAAGTGAAAATCCTAATGTAACATGAACTTCAAAATACAGGTGATAGCAAATCCACATGACCAGAAATTACCTGGTGCAAAGATTCCTGGTAGGAGTGTGCAGTCAAAACTTGAGAGCCACTGTCAGTGGTGGGAAATATATAACCTAAGAACTGGAAAGCATTGGTCAAGTGATGCGTCATCTTTGTGGAAGAAGAGGATGGGACGTTGACAAGAAGTGTGGAAATGATGTTTGTGGTTTTGTTTTACCCAGAAGCAATATTATTGTTAAAATAGCTCTTCTAATGCAAATTTCTTCACCATTCACCAACTCCTAAAGTTTGTGGTTTTTTAATGAAAAAATATAAGGTGGGAATTTAACTGATCATGCTATCAGTGTTTCACAAAATGATAGGATAAACTTCAGACTGTAAACAGTTATATATAGGTTGAGCTTTGCGGGTGGGAAAAGGACATGGATTTGTTCATGAATAAGGACAGCTCTTGAGAAATATTATTTGCTGACTGCAAAAGCATCAGTCAGACCTCAAATATTTGAGGGCTGTTAGAAAATTTTTGTTTTAATGTGTAGAAATCAAGCCATTAACAACTGAGAAATAACTAGCATGATGATTCAGAAAGTAGGGAGAGGAAGTGGGGAGGGGATTCTCACTTTCCACCTTCTGAGCTTTGCTTGCACGTAAACTACTAAAAAGGACAAATGGAACAAATGTTCCCCCATTTTGAACTTGCTGCATTTCACAGCATGTAAAACTGATTCATTGTCTTTTGGCAAAAATAATTTCCTTGTGGTGAGGTACACAGAAGACTCCACCCAGACCTTTACTGACATATACTCAAAATACTTTAGTAATAAATAATTTGGTGCTTTTTATGTGGCTTATAATGCATACTTGCTGGGTCCCTTGAATGTTTCGCTCGATGCTATTGAGTTTCTCATTTTCTTCCCTCTTTTCCTTCTATCCCATTTTGTTTCTGTTTAAAAAGAGTTAAAAAAAAAAAAAAAAAAGAAAAATTTCAGCCCTGCCTAGTAAATGTTGTACTTGGGAAAAGTTAGGGGGATGTAAAAACCCAGTACCTTGTAGTGACAGCCTTTAGGTAGTCCTTATTTCCATAGTTACATGGACAATGGTGTGTCAGCCAGAATGCTCTTGTTCTCGTTGGTGGTCACATGTAACTTTTGGGGTGGTTTATAGGTTTTCAGTCAGGAATGAGGCAGTTACTTGTTAAAATCATGTTGAAAAACACAGAATGTAATATTAGAATAATCTACAGGGAAAAAACCGTACAAATATGGGCATACTTTTTTCCTCTTTAAGCTGTTGCTTATACTAATAATTGGCAAGATTTTGCCTCGCCAGTTTTTGTTTAGGGAATAGCTGTTGGGATTATTTCTACCTGGATTAGTAAAGTTTTTATTGTTTTTTATATTTTTGGGTTTTTTTTTAATGAAAAGTGAACAGACGTCTAAATAGTTGCTGTCTATTTACTTATTTTTGTCCATGCATGTCAAACAATTGTTATTTTCATGATCCAGGAATGCTCTGAATAAAAGCACTATGCTAAAAAATTAGATTACTTGCAAGTGCATTGCAAGAACAGGATGCAGATACATTCTGACTTCACACTAAGTTTTTACATGGAAGAACTGAGGTAAGAGAGATAAGTCCACTAACTTCTTGTGAGGATGAGTGTGTGTATGTTTGCCTCCAGCTGCCTGCTGTGTACCAGAATAAGTGACTAGTACTGTCCTCCATTTGATGCGTATTGGAAGCAAATCTTAGCATTTAAAAGACTTATTTGTAATTATTGATTTTATTTCCTGAGCTCCCTTGTTTCCATTATTCAGTGGGAATAACATGACCTTGAACATGACAGTTAAATCTCTGGATAATAATCACCACAAAACTTCAAAAAGGTTATTTGTTTGGATAAGATTTTCGGATGAGTTTCAGAGTGATTCTTAATTCCTCTCTGCATGTACATGTGCACACTCTCTCACTTTCAAAAGACTTGGCTTTCATACAGCATTTTTTTTAAAGTGTCAGAATTATTTTTTTTCAATCTCCTGAATCTGCAGTTGAATGGAGACACATATCAGAGTGAAGCTGTAGTCAAACTGTATCTTAGCAGCTTCGAAATCAAAGCCTAGGATTTATGCTGTCTGATTAATAGCAGGTTAAAAAACACTTTCCTTATCGTGTGTATGCACTGGGTGGCAGATCTTTTTCAGGGAAAACCTGATAGATTCAAGTGCTTGAACTCTGGCAAAAATGTCATCCTTTATGCATTCAACAAGGAGCAGTTTGTGTTCCACTGCTGATGGGGAGTACCTTTCACTATGAAGCAGCTGACTGTGAGGCAATACCCCATGCAGAAGCATTTTCCACTCCCTGAAAGGTGTGTGCAAGTGAAGATGAAAATGCCTGGGTTCTGAAATGAAAATGTGGAAGCCATTTGTAAGAATGAACTCAAGAGCATGTCTGTTGCCCTGTGCTTGCGTCTGGTGACATAGTGTTGTCCAGGTTTCTTTTGTGGGAGTCAGTGGTTCCTTCCTGAGCTTAGGAGTTTTTGTTGGATGCTGTTCTCATTAAACTACTCCTCTTGGAAAATATGAATGTGATTATTGGAGATGGTTAATGGTCCACGAAGAAACCTGAGTGCTGTGAGAGGCTGTAACAAAATGTAAAGCATATGTTACACGTGTGCTTTGAAAGCAGCATCCATATTGCATAGGTTTTGATAATGGTTAGATTGTTACATCAGGCAGAATTAGGTGCAGATAGGTTAAGTTGTCAGATTAGGCTGATGTTAAATGCTGTCCAAATCTGAAAATATTTTCAGTGTTGCTAAGTTAAGGTTAGTTTTCATCCACCCTTGGCCCTCTGAGATAAACAGGCAACAGCCCATGGTGTTAGTTTAGCTTGGTACAGTAATCTGTTGTGTTTGCTTGGGTAGTGGTTGCAAAGGATGATGAAAAAAATCATCTAATTATTTCAAGGGAGAGCTGGCCTTGCTGGGAATGATTGACTGATACTGCACCGAATAGCAGTATGAAAAACTGTGTATGGGGGGAGTTGTAGGCTGGGGGAGCAAGAAACCTTCCCATCTAATAACAATTGAATAATAAAAATATAAGGTACCAATATGGTTTGCCAATACATGATTTCACCTTTATTTTTCCTGGTTCGGTGTAACTTAAGAGGCTAAACCTTATCTAACCTGTAGGTTTTTATGTAGAGTTTCACAAGTTCCATGCAGGCTGCAGCTGTGAACCAGTCGCTCTTTACGTCTAAGGTAGGAGGAGGAAGGGCATAAGCTGTGCTGTTAGCCCAGTGTAGTGGGAAAGATAAGGTGTGTGCTCTGGACCTCCAGATTGACAATACCTTTACTGATATTACCAGTTTGAATTGAAACTTTCAGGATCCATTTTCCACCACATCTAGGCTGTCTTGCTCTAAACTTGGCTGGGATCTGAGGGAAAGGGTGCTTGTTGGTTTAAGTTCCAAAACACATACATGCACAAAGAAACTACTACAGTTTCCAGCGATTTCGTGTAATTGCCCTTGCTAGCACAGCTAATGATTTTTCTCTCTGAGTTATCCTTGAGAATTGGCCCTATCTACAACTGACGGATAACACTGATCTTAATGGATGAAATCCCTGCTTGGAATAGAGTAAAATGAGAGTCGTGGGAACGTGCTAGTTTAAAACTGCTCTGAGGGCAAGATATGATTCCTTATTATAATCTATTTATTTTTAAAAACTCAAAAAAACCTAGAAGCACCCCAAAAAGATGAATCACTTTAGTTGCTGTGTTGCCATGAGTGTGTGTGGCACTTCATGAAAGATTCAGATCCAAGTTTGCCTTTATGGGGTTAAGGGGTTTTTTTATGCCCTTTAAATGTGTCAGGAATAGAAGAATATACACACCCTAGCAAAGAGTAGTCCTTAGACACTCTCTTATCCACATTACATGAAAAGCTCCAAGTTGTTCATGAGGTAAAATCATGGCTTCTAACAGTATTAGATTTCAATTCTGCTTGGGATACCCTTTGGTCAATCAGGTGTCTGCTACAGATTTTTTTTTTTTTAAGCAAGTACAATGAAGAATAGTAAGTTTGCTTGGCAGTCAGCTATGTTACCAGAGAGTGTTATTAAAACCATTGCAGTTTATCTGCTGCCATGCTATGAAACTGTGGCTTTTTCCATGGTTGTGAAGCACTGTGTAGAAATCAGAGTAAGAGCAGCCTAATGGATGTAGCACAGACTTCTGTAGAATTAACACTCTTGATCTAATGTACTTTTTATTGAGTGATTAATTAATCATGAAGAACATTTGAAAAGTAATTTTCTACTTTAGTTTTAAATTATAAAATAATGTGTTTTCAGAAGCAGGAGATTGTTTTAAAAGAGGCCAAATTTATTGAATTGAAATATGTAGGCCTTTGGAAAAATATTAGGAAGTCTGAATGCTTGCCTGTCCTTGAAGAAAGAAAACATTGAAATACAAAATGTATGTTAATTGATGCATTCTCCTATTTTACAAAGATGAGCTTTGACAGGGCAGTGATTGTGTTCTGCCTTGCTAATAATGCCAATGAATCTTAATTGTACAATTACATAAAAATCCCATTTTTTTATACCAGCAACTCTTCGTTATAGAAGGGATGTCAGTGTCATAATAAAATAGACTCTCTTAAAGATTCCTTGCGAAGTTTCCTTGAAACATGAAGGGGAAAGTTGTGTGTGGTGTTGGTTTCTTCTATTTTGTGGTTGGTTGGTTAAATTATTATTATTTTATTTAATAATATTTTTCCCTTTTTCTCCCCCGAATAACATTCTTGGTATTTCTCTTCTGGTTGAGGGTTTGCTTGGCTCAGGCATAGACTTTACTTCAAAACAAGTAACTGTTTAAGACAGCCGATCAAGGTACTATTTTTAAAATGTCATTTAAATCAAGTCTTGGAAATGGATAATTGAGTGAAACTATTTGTAATGTGGTACATAAAAAATGACAAAATAAAGCATTTATATTGCATAAGACACTCAGTGAGCTGTTGGCAGGTATTAATTTACATTAATTTATTAGAGAAGTTGAATATAGAAAACGTTTTGTATCTTGGTAACTCCAAGGACTAGAAGTTAATCTTGTGGTGATAATGATTCTGATTGCAACAGAATCAACAGAATGCTATGTCAGCACAATATGTGAAATTTACCTACTCTACTACTGCTAAATTGCAGCTATTAAATGAACTCTATTAAATACTTCTTGGCATTTTTTTTACAAATAGTAGCCAATTGCACTCACTAAAACATACAGTTTTTTTAAAAAGTCATGTCCATAAAACTAACAGCCTTAGTTAAGAGTAAATTGCAAGCTTTGTTACATGTCTAGGGTTTGGTTTTAATAAAAGAATGTTTTTGGTTGGAAATTCTTTTCTGCACTGTATTTTTTAACCTATTTTGTTTGCAATGCAAGTGGCCTGTCTGTCCCACCTTGGTATCAGGACAAACTTTCCCGCAGGCATGCTTTTTTATGCTTTTGGCCCGTACTTCATGAGCCTGTGAATCATGGATTTCTAGTTACCCCTTTTTTTGGCATTTGCTATTGTAAGATGCTCGCCATGAAATTGATATATGTATAATCGTGAATGTAATAATTTTCAGAGGTGATCTTTGTTTTGCAAAAGTGTTATTCATGCCGTGTGATAGTCAAAAGCTTTCAGCAGGGAATTACATAATTTTTGGTGTTTTACATATTATGGGTCTTATTACAGTTAACTTCTGTGTGGTAAATGTAGTATGTCTAAACCCCACGCAGTGCCTCTGTAGCAATGAACATAGTGCAGCCTGGAAAGGAGTAGGGGAATGCAACACTACTAAGGAGGTATTGGGGTTTGAATCATACTGATTGTGGTAGACTGGAAAAATTGCCAGTGTGACCAATGGCAGATAAAGATAAATCTGAATTTTCAGTAACAGGTGTAACAGTAGGGATGATAGTGTCGAACAAACTGCAGAAGAGAGCTTGCTCCAAGTGTTTTAGCATTAGGGGTTTTTTCTTTCCTTTTTTTTTTTTTTTTTAATCTATGTTAATTATTTTTACAATCTATAGCAAAATGTTGTCATTCTGAAACTGGAAATAAGTCCTCTATTAGCAGGTACATAGATCCACGTTGGCCTTTGCGAGCTTTCAGGTGCCCACCCAGCTGGTCTCTTGCTCCCCGTCCTCAACCGTAGGGAGGAAATAAAAGATGAAAATACTCATTGAGTGAGATAAAGACAGGGAGATCACTTGCCAATTACTTTCATAGACAAAACAGGCTTGACTTAAGGAAAATAATTTATTGCAAATTAAAATAGCAGTGGATTATGTGAAACAAATAATTTGTAATATCTTCCCTTATCTCACACCCTTTTTTTTTTCCTAGGCTCAACTTCATTCCTTTATTGCCAAGTCCTCTACTTCCTCCCTACAACTTTATATATTTTTCTTTTCTTTTTAGGAGAGGCAAGAAGCACAGTATAATTCTGAGGACCCAACTGTCGGTGAGAGTCCATGCCTGCATTGGTAAGTTAAGTTCCACATGTCTGAAAGAGAACAAATAAATAGAATTGATTTCTAAGAAGGAAATCTGGGGAGTATCAATCAGAGTTGCTATGTTCCAAGTTGAGGATAATGGCAAATACATTGATTTTTGATTTTTTTTTTTTGTTCTGTTCGTTTTTTGCTGAAATTATATGGTATTAGTTATACTACCCTTAAAGCATGTTAAACATCCCAGGGACGTTTAGTGTTTTCCAGTGAAGTGTGATGGTTGGGGGGCTCTTTGGAGAATCTTTGATTATCTGTCTTATCACAAAGTGTGTCCAAAGAAGATTGTGTTCTGAATTGGGAATGGCTTTCGATTAATTGTTGGCTGACAGCTAACTAATGCATTTTAATACCATGTAAAGTTTATTACTTCACATCTTGCAGATCTTGGCTGCATATTTGTCATTATCACAATGTCAGTGTCTTAAAAACCCTGATTAAAACAATGCTGTCACGAGGAAAAGTCTAATGAAAGTCATAAGTGTGCGTCAGAAGAGCTTTAGGGTGCATGAACAGAGGATGGTGTTAATACGTTCTCAAGTGTTCTGCGGAGCAGAGTGTTTCACTGAGTGCCAGTGGCAAAGCTAATGCTCATGTTCTGGTGATACTGTGATAGATGTTATGGGAGGCTGGTTTAAAAAAAAAAAATAAAATCCTGTGTGTCTGTGCCACAGCCGCCTGTTTTGTTTTCAGCTTCATTGTAGTAGTTCCAGCACTGTAATGTTTGACTTGTTGTTGGCCTTGCCTCAAAAGATGGTAGCTGAAGCCTTGAAATATAGATATTTTCCTTAAAAGGAGGAGGAAGAAAGTCCAGGTTTTGTGTCATTTCTACAGTGGCACTGCTGTTGGAGGATTTGGGCTTTAAATGCAGCTAAAGTTTTTTCTCCTGCCCCCAGGATGTGTTATGAAATGGCATTTCTGGGAATTTGTACTGAGCATAAGCAACCTACAGAATTCCTTGAATACCTCCCATTGAGAACGATCTCTAGGCTGCCTCATGCAGGAACAGTTTCTCCTCTACTACCGTTGTCTTGAGGAAGTACAGCAAGAGCAAGCCTACGTGTTAAGTGTTAGAGGAGGAACAGAGATGCTGCAAAGTCTAAGCTGATTTTATAAATGTGAATGAAATTAAGAACAGCTTGGAGAAGATTGTTCTTGTTAGGTCTGGAAGTATATTTGGCAAAACAGTGTAGTGCAGCAAGACAAGATTTGATATGTTTCCTGGACTGAGGTTTTATAAAAAGAATTTTCATGTACAACTTTTTCTCCAGAGTGCAGCCATCGAGGAATTGGAGCACGTCAGGATCTGAGCTTCCACATGTGGTTGCATTGTTGTTTTCATTCAAGCTCCATGTGGGCAATTAGGCACATTACTGTGCATGTATCTTAATTGTTCCTGTGTGAAAGTGCATTCCCTTGTCAGGTGCTGTTACTCTCTGGCAGCAGTGATGCATTCAGTGGTGAGTGCAGAGGAAGCCAGGCTGCAAAACTTGAGTCCAGATTTCAAAATCCTAGAGAAGAGGTGTGTTTGGATACAGGCTTTTGGCTTGGTTCATTACAGGCAGAAGAGCCAAATGCAAGTTCTGGTTCTAATTTCCATCCCCCCTGCTGAAGTTTAGATTTTTGGGCTAAGCTTTTTTTTTTCAGCACATAGATTGACGTCATATAGTTCCTTCTCTCTTATTTTCTTTTTAATTTTTGCATCTCAAACTTGTCTTGTTTTTTGGTATGACGTAAGTTGAAAGAGCCAGGGAACACTGGGTGTTTTAGTACTGGCCTTGATTGATGAACTGTGTCTGGTGGTTAAACCTGGCACAGAAATCGGAGGGTTGTTTCACTGGCACAGTGGGTACTACTTCTCTTCGTCTTTGTGTATGTGTGTGTACATCAGCTGCCTAATAAAGTCTCTTTTGAAATGTAAGTATTATGTTTAGAGGTTAAAAGGTGTGTTGCATATTTGGAATAGAATCCAGGAGCTAGAGGAATCTGAGATGGTGTTATGTGGAATAAAACTGTCTTGCTCTAGCTATTTTCTTTCAGTCTTCACAATATCCTTGGAAAGCATTGCATAGTGATGCAAAGTCCCAACAGATAGCTAGGGCTGATTTCTTAGAATATGTGGTTTGTTATGTAGTGACCTTTCCGCACAGCCTCCTGGCATCTTTGCATTCAGGGTTTTACTGTGCTCTTAAGAGCTGAGAGGTGTAAAGAAATAGCTTTCCTGACATAAACTCTCCATTTGGAAGTTGGATCGGTATTTTTTCGTTCTTCCTAACTCATTGTATTTTCAAATTGTGGGAAATACAAAAGTGTTTGCGTTCAGATGTCCAGATAAAGTTTTCCATTGTTAGTGACTTTAGATCTCAGAGGAATTCATTGGACTTCAGTGTCAGAGCATCTACTGACTACAGGCCAGTATTTTCTGAGACTTGGCAAGTCCTATGTCATGTGTTGGGTTTTTTTTGTTTGTTTGTTTGGTTGGTTTGTTTGTTTGTTTTAAGCAGAACAAGGAAGGAATAATACTTAATTACTTGAGAGCAGAAGTTGGTGGTGTTTTCTATCCTGTTGCATACCAGTCACTCTTAAACATCTCACTGAATTTGATGAATTAATACTTTCTTTCCTTTTCTCTCAGTTTGAGTTCTTGTCTTATGTTCACACTAAGGACTTTCAGCATGGAGGAACAAATTTTCTTTTAAATATCACTACTTTTTTTCCCATTTTGGCTTCATGCTGGTTAAATTATGAGGACTAATTAATAGACAATAAATTTAAGTGATTTTAATACAAACTTAAGTATTTAATTGGGGTTTTTTTGGATCAAGAGTATTGATGAAACCAGTTTTGTTCAGAGAACATAACTAACTGAAAATTGTAGATGTATTTTTGTACCTCTTGATATTCAAAGGCCTTAGCAGAGGAGTCACAGAATGGTTAGGCTTGGAAGGGACCTTAAAAATCATCTAGTTCCAAACCCCTGCCATGGCCAGCAATGCCACTCTCTAGGTCAGGGTGCTCAAGGCCACATCTAGTCTGGCCTTCAGCACATCCAGGATGGGGTATCTGCAGGTTCTCTGGGCAACCTGTTCCAGTGCCTCGCCACCCTCATAGTGAAGAATTTATTCCTAACATTTAATATAAATCTACTCTCTTTCATTTTAAAACCATTGCCCCTTGTACAATCGCTGTCTACCCATATAAAAAGTCACTCACCCTCTTTTTTTCTGTAAGCCTCCTTTAAGTAGTGGAAGGATGCTTTGAGGTCTCCCTGAAGCCTTCTCTTCTCCTGGCTGAACAGCCCCGGGTCTCTCAGACTGTCTTCACAGGAAAGATGATCAGAGGGCTGGAGCATTTTTGTTGCCCTCTAGACCTGCTCTAACAGATCCACTTCTTTCTTGAGCTGAGGACTCCAGAGCTGGATGCAGTACTCCAGGTAGGGTCTCACAAGGGCAGAGTAGAGGGGGAAAATTACCTCCCTTGACCTGCTGGCCACTCCTTTTTCAATGCAGCCCAGGATGCAGTTGGCCGCCTGGGCTGTGAGCACATCCTTAAATCAGATAGTGTCTACTGTTTTGGTATTTTCCCACAAGCTTTCAAATTTGACCTTTTATTCAAATCACATTTATTACAAGTTAATACCCCTGTGGGAAAATCTTTTTAGGATTTTTGGCAGTCATATAAGTTTGTTTGGATTTAGTTGTTTCTTAGCATAATTTTAATTTGTATATATTTAACAATTACAGGACTCAGCTGAAGCTTTGATAAAGTTTAATGTAAATGAGAATGTAGCTATGCAGAGTGAACACCAACAGTGTCAAAAGCTTTAGCTCCTGAAACTAAATGGAAGGTTTTAGTCAGAGCAACATTTTGACAGTGGTGCTTTGAAGATCTTTACAAGCTCCACTTTTGCTGCAGGGTAACTTGGTTTAGCCATTAGGTCCTTGCTTGGACAGTTCTGTTTGCAACTCCTGCTTCATCTCTCTGTTTATTGCTTCTTGGTAGTTTTTTCTCAAAATCTGAGGTGATTTCTGAGAGAAAAGACACCATTTGCTCTTACATGTCTGGATGCAGCACTTAGGTCAGGAGGGACCCATGTCCTCTTCTAAGATGCTTAATGCCTGTGATGTTGAATCAGAGCATTGCAATCAATACTGGGAATGATGTTTGGACAGGGATCCATGACAATGACTTAGAGTGATTCTGCCAAAAGAAGTTTGACTTAAGCTTCAATTGTTAATACAATGTAACACAAGAAGAATGCAAATAACAAAAGTTGATGTGATTCTGAGTACACGTATTGACCTGGGATTACTTGGAGTACTGTAGCTTGGAAGGTCAGCAAATGTTGCAAGCAGTATTTTAACTTTTACTACCTCTTCATGTCAGTTTGTTATTAAAGAAACCCCCAAAAGCCCAAGCCAAACAAAAAAACCCGAAACAATGAACACACACACAAACAGTCCCTCCAGTCAGTTATTTAAAATGTTTTTGCATTATAAAATTGTTTTTTGTATGATTATAGTCTTTTCTGTATTTATATGAATCTTTCTTTTATTTATCAGTAGATTAGAAATAATTTGCAAAGATATCTGTGTATATTACATTTTATAGCTTGATCCAGCATGCAAGTATATTATTGCAAGAATCTTGCTAAATGTATAGTATGGCTTCACTGTTGGTTGTTACAAGCGTTTTATAATCCAGTTCTATTGGCTTTTGTATGTGAGCATTTGCAGAGCTACCAGAGCATGGTTCTTAAGTGATCAGCGTCGTGCCCACCCTTGCCCTTCCATCCACTGGTGCTCAGCAGCAGGTTATTCCTAAGGCTGTGACACAAGGGCTGCTGTACAGCACAATGGCTGTTTCTAGCCCCTGTTATTAGGGCATCTGCATTAACCAGCAGTGTTAGCACCAATATCCCAGCCTTTCCAGAAAGCTCTTGGGATTATCTTGATATCCCTTCGCTCTTGATATCAGTTATGAAAGGTAACCATAAATATCTGTTTGAGCCTGTATTGTTCTGGGATACCGGAGGGAAAAGCTGTAAGTTAGCTCTAGCTAGGGGGCTAGTAGGAGCCAGCTGTTTTGATTTGTCCTGTAATAGCTGAGCTATGCAGCTAGGCCTTTTTTCCTTGTACAGTTTTCCCTTCTGTTATCCATTATGTGGACTTGTTGCATGTATTGCAGTAGATATGATTATGCCCTGCAACTATTTATGCATCTGTTGAACCTTCCGGTAGGACTTGCACCTCAGGCACGTGAAGGGACAAGTTCCTCCCTGGTGCTTTCGCGAAGAAAAAGTCCTGTTTTGGATCTGCAGCTGTACCTGGCCCGTTGTTGCAGAGAGGTTAAGATACGTGGACTTGTTTGTCCTCGTATGTGTAGAGCATCAAAGTGTAGAAAAGCCAGTGCTATTATGGTTAAGGAAAAGTGGAACCGCATTGCATTTCGTTCTCTGAGAGCAGAGTTAAGCTTGTGCCTACTGCCCCTGTTATTGGTACTGTCCCACATGAGATACTCCTCCCTGCAAATATCTTCACCCTGCTTCATCTGTCTGGCAAATATGTGTTTGTTGTGGGCTGAGCACCAGAGTAGGGTTTTCATGGCCATGGACAGTGTGAAGTTTCTCTAGTTCATGCTATAAAACTTTGATTTTTTTTTTTCATAATTTATTTTTTAAAGGAATAACTTACGGATTTTAAAATAAACAGCTTTTTTTCGGTTAGGGAGTTTCTAAACACCCTAAGAAAAGGAGTCTTATTAAAAGCTTTCCTAAAGGAAGCTTAATTGTGAACCGTGAGCTCTTCATTTGGGCAAGTAGTGATATGTTCCAGTGAAAGAGTGGAACTTTGGGTTGTTTGAAGGATGTTTTACAGTTTTATGTTCAGCGTTAGGCATTCCTAATAGAAAACATTTTCAGTTTGAGAGAGGGAACATGTGGAGAGCATTAGCAGTTCAGTAAAACGTGCAACCAATTCGGATTTAATTTAAAGGGAACAAAAGAGGTGCCTTGAGAATTTGTCGGAAGCGCTGTGGTTTTGCCTTCTTTGCATTGATGGTAACAAGAGAGAGAGAGAGGTGAGTTGAAATTGCTTTATCGAATATCTTCTTAGCATAATTGGGACCGAAAAGACTGTGATTAATGGATTTAATGGTGCTACACAGGCATCCTGCATGCATTATGGATTTGTAATCATGATATGCTTCCTATGACTCTTGCTGTAACTTGGTAAAAGTCCTGACTTAAATGAAGTTAATAAACAACATGTTTATTAGATGTAAACTGACATCACACAAATTGAAAAAATGTGAAAAGGAATGCCAAAGCTTGGGGGGATTTTTTTTAAGGGCTAGACTTTTTTTAATGGAATAATTTGAGTTCTAGTTAAGACAGTGCACACAGTACTTACTGTGGCCTGCTTCCAGATGTGATTGGAGATATCTGGTTCCTCTCTCAAGCTTTCAGTTTGAGTGAAACGTGAAATAGCTGCAAAGGCTATGATAAAAATACCTTTTTCAGCTTTTTAGGATTGTTTAAATTTTCTTTCCTGGGAGTGTGGAACACAGATGCTCTAAGTAAAATCCCCAGATCAGCTTACTTTGTGAAAAATCTATCCATATAAATAAATAACTTGTGGGTTTGCTTTAAAAATGTGCACTGCTTTAAACTGAAATGTTAGACTTCTGTTGTACTCATCACGCATGTGTTTCGTCAGCCTCCTTTGTGGGGATGAACTATGGTACTTCCCCATGCCTTGTGATTTGCCTTATTTGTTATCTCACTGAGAAAGTTCTGGGCCAGTCCTGTAGGATCTCAGAAGGTGTTTGAGACAAAGCACGTAAATTTCCAAGATTTGCCTCTGTACATTTAATTTAAATTATAATACTTAAAATAGACTTTGTATCAAGAAGACCCAAGAAGCTGTAGAGCAGATAAAGCCTCTGTTAGCAGTGGTTGTCACATTCAAGTAGTAGATTCCTTCTTTAGATGGGTTTGTGTCAGGTTTGAAAGGACTGCTGTGGAGCGAGCTAGTGGGATGCTTTTCTTGTCTTGGGAAGCTTTGTGTTAAAATTTGAAAGCTTATCTGACTTGACTCACGCTGGGAAGTACTGCAGAAATTGTGTGAAGTGTCTTTGACTTGGGATATCCTCTTTCTGATGTGTTGGGGTTTTTTTGACAACTTTGCCCTTTATTTTTATAATGTGTAAAAATCTGCAAGGGAGAAGGAATCTACTTTTGACTCTGAAAACGCACTGACATTTGAAACAAGCTCTGTTTCTTAAAACAACAACAACAAAAGTTCTTTAATCATCTTCAATTGTACCTTAAAGGAAGCCTTGTCCTCATAAAGTGAGGAAAGAGAATTAGTATGGGGTATCCTAAAAAGTAGTAAATTAGTGTGGCGTATCACGATCAAAGGGGTATCCTAAATTTCGATAAGTGTAGGAGTTTGTGTCGTTTCCTTAAAAGGAAAATAAAATAAAAAAATTCTATGCAACATCTTAAATCAATAGCTGTTGTTAGTTTTCACGAAGTTTCCATTCTTAGCTATTTGCACTTACTTTATAGATATAGGTAGTCCCACTTACTTTATAGATATTTGTATTGACAGACAAAGTAGTCCTGCTTGTGGTCAGTGTTCAGACTGTTGAACTCATTTTGCTGTAGACTGAAGTACAGCCTGTTCAAGCCCTTAATTAGGGAGAAAAAGTTAAATTCATATTAAATAGCTTCAAATAAATTAATGTTACACTTGGAAAAAGAGCAGAGTGACTTGTTTTCTGCCTCCATGTAAACCTGCTCTATGCAGAAGATATAAACCAATGAATTGGATTCAAGTTAGTTCCCTTGAAACTTTGCATCACTCTGTCCTGTTTTAAGCTTTACTTTGCATAACTTATAACAGCAAAACAAAAATAAGCACATAAACTATGGAAGCAAATTCAGGAGTTGGTTGTTTGAACATTGTCTGTTTATTTTTAAAAATGGTAAGTAAAATGTGCAGACTCATGGTCAGTGGTGCTTCAAACAAATGCCAGTTGCCAACTTCTTGTGAGCTTGCTGCAAGTCTAAGTATATGGGTATCATATTTTCAGACCAGGGCTATGTTGTTTCAGTCCTTAGACATACTAGAAGGAAGGTTAAGTTTTGTTACCATTGGAAGATCTCACTATGAAAGGTAGTATGAAATACATTGGGTTAATAATGCTGTTGGAATGATTTTTCATAAGGTTTATTAATTTTTTCCCACAATGATATGTAATGGTAAATGCAGTATATCGTTATTCTGCAGTGGAGAAATGGTTGCTCTCTGTTGTTGATTTTCATTGTGGCATTCAAATAATATTCTTTCCTTGCCTTCAGCTATCCTATTCCTCTTTCATTTATATTCTTTTCATCTTTTTCATGTGCAGCTGCTTTTATTTCTGTAGAAATTAAGATGGTTTAATTTGTAAATTGTGTGCCTCTCAATTTATTTCTTTCCTGAAAGAAATACTTCAAAGACTGAGGAGCTTTATTTAAATAGGTGGCAGAATACCCTGATGTAATATACGTTGGTTTCTCTAAGACTTTCAAGGAGAGGGTATCCACCAAATCTACCCAATGTCAGGAATACGGCATTTACTATCATGCAAAATACTGTGACAGTATCTTTGAAAGCAGTTAGATGAAATCCTCATGTTGGGCTTAGAACTGCCATGTTCATATGTACTCATGAGTGGTGGAAGAACCACCACTCGTTGTCATTAAAGTTTTGTACTTGTATGAGGAAATCATGGTATCTCTGAAAAAGGGAGAGAGAGATGCCAATGTTTATCAGGCAATATTATGTAATGTAGAAGACTAATTTATTTTTACAGCTTTCCATGTCTTCAAGTGTTTTTAACCATGACATGCCTTTTTCTGGGTGTGCAGATTTTGTTTTGTTGATTGGTTGGTGGGGTTTTCTGTATGTAGCATCTGTATTTTAATAATGATACCAGCTCCTTTATGTCTTTCTTTTCATGCTTAAGACTGAACAAGGCAAGTAAAAGATTAGGCTCCAAAGAGGTAAAGTTACAGCCTCTTCATTTAGAACCCTAGCAGCTACAGTGGCTGAGCAGCATGCTATTGTAAGATGTAGGATGTCATAAGCCATGTCAATTCGTATTTAGCAGTCTGAGATGAGTCTGGGATGTATGAAGTTATATATCAGGTTTCTTTTAACCTTTCAGGCATTAAATATTTATCTCTGGTCTTACTATTAAAACATGAAGAGCTGTGTGTTGGTATACCCTGTGCTTAAAGTAGGGCCCTATTTCTGCAGGATTTTTTCTCCCTGTGACTTTCATCAAGGATTGCACTGCAGCTTTATGGGCCAGTTATAACTCCAGGATGTCTAAAACTGGTGTGTCATGTTAACTTGTTTCTGTGCTAAAGAGTGAAATAAAAATGTTGGATGTGTTCCTTACTTCTTCTCATAATCCTAAATTTAGGTTCAGTGGACACTTAAAAGTCTGTTCAGCATCAAATGCCACTTTAATGAGAGATTTGCTTACTTCTTGACTTTGTGTAAAATAGGGACAGCTGAGAGTGTGGAAAGCTTCTTGCCACGTTGGGCACAGGAGGAGGCCTGGGACTGATCTCACTCCTGCCTGAGGGCTGGAGTTTTCCTCAGACCTTTTAAGTGTAGAGCTTTTTCTGCAGGGTATGGGGACCACATGAGCTGTTCCGGGCAGGGGATGATGGTGATGATGCTGGCGAGACGGCAGCCAGCTGTCACTGCCTTTCTGCCTCTTGCTGCTCAGAGCATGCACGAGTGGGTCCCCGAACTCCATGAGGAGCACATCGGGAAGCTTCCCTACCTTATTTATTTATTTTTTTTCCCTATGCTGTTATACTGAAATGCTGGTGTTGCACTGAGGAAAAAACTTGCTGTAGAAGAAACATGGGTATGTTTGCATGAAAGGTCCAGCATCATATGTAACTACCAGGAAGGCTTTAAAAAAAACCCTCGGAAGAGAGTTCTGCCATGTTATTAACTTCAAAAACAGTATATTAAAAACTATTGATTAATTATTTTTTTAAATAAGAATATGTTAAAATTCCCAGTATATTAAAAAATACTTGAGATCCAAAAAGAGGGGTTGAGGAAATAAAACCGCCCTTGTATCTTTGCTGGAATAGCCAGGTACCACTGCAATATTCTCAGGGTTGGTGCACCCTGGGAAAGGGCAGCTGTCTGGATACTCTGAACATCCCCTCACAGCCTTGCATGAGAGCACACACATGCTTTTGACCAGAGGTTAGTGCAAGTGATGACTACACAAGCCCCAACAGTTACCCTAGAAAACACACTGTGGGACACTCTGGTAGCAGTGATTGGGTCTCCTGTATTTGCACTCTGAGGTTAGCGGTCTGCACATTGCTGCCACCAGGGTCTTCCTGTGTTATTTTGTGTACTGTCGGTGTTGCGTGTGGTTTTCTGTTCTGTACGTTGCATGTTTTGGGCTGACATTCAGTCATCTATAGATCTTTACTAAGACTTTTGGAGGAGTTTTTCTAACCTAACAGCTATGAGATTGAATCTTTGTGTTTTAAAGCCAAATATATATAATTTTAGTACCAATGTAACAGGACCCGGGGGACCATCTATGAGCTGGTAGTACCTGTCTGACTAGCTGCCTGTTACTTTGGGGCGCTGGGCGTTATTTCCAGCTGGCCCCTGGGGATGCTTGTAAGGAAGGCAAGAAGTGGGAACAAATCAAACACAGGAATGCCCAAAACCAGTTCCTAAATTTCACTGTAGGAAGAGACAAAACAAAATGCAAGAAAAGCAGGAGGTGCTACACAGATCAAGTATTTTTTAACTGTATCTGTTTTATGAAGACTGAGAACCTCTATTCTTACTCTTAAAAAAAAAAAACACAAACCAAAAAACCCCACAAAAAACCTAAACACCCAAACCTCAGCAGTACTCACCCAATGCAAAAAACCCAAAGTGAACAACAAGAAAACATAATGGACTTTGTTTTCCCCTTATTTCCTTGTTCCAGGAAAGGGGTAGGATTCTTGCAAGCCTAATTCAGCTGACAGGTTGCTTCAAGGCACTGGGTGTAGTTCTTCTTCCTTATATTACTTGAGTTGCTCTTGACTATGTAGGTTAAAACTGTTTCTAGGTGAAGCTTTGCTGCTGTACCACTGCCAGGAGTCCTCTTGTTGTCAACCTTCCAGTCATGCCAGGCATGCTGCTTGGCGGCTGTGTCAGCCACCGGGCCCCCTCTGTCATCCAGGACCAGAGCCTGCCTGGAGGGCACCTCAGAGCATCTCAGTTATGTTCCTGCCCTGAATTGCTCTTGTTCCATTAACCATAAAGGGAACAGATTAGAGAGAGGAGCTGCCTGGCTGAGGCTATCGTCGTTTTCTGATTTCTGTCTTCAGAATCATGATAGTCATTCTTAATGACAGCAGTTTTAATTGAAAATTCATTCCTTGCCAAGCTCTGAATATAATTGGACTAATTTATTTTCCCTAATTTCTGTCAGGTTCTAATATGTAATTTGTATTTGTAAATTTACTTATTGGAATAACTCCTCTGAAGTTATGCTGGAATGAAGTTTGGTAGGAGCAAGTAAGATTCAGGGATTCAGGCTCCACTAGCTCTACGGTCCATCATATAGGCAGAAGCAAACGAAGAATGTGTCTCCTCTGCACTTTTACCCAAGTTGTTTGCTAGGACTGAGGCAGAAATTATCAACATTGGAGCACAAGACTCTTTTTGGGCAAATCCTCACCTCCCGTAAGATGGTTTGCTCCATTCTACCCTTATGGAACACCAGTCTTGCACACAGATGGTGCTTTTTGATACTTTTTACCACCCAGCTTCTTGGCAATCAGATGTGCAGGTGCATCCCTTCCCAAGGGAAGAGAAAGTTAAGAGGTTTACTCTGGTCTTTCTGACAAGACTGCCCTCAGAGGAAGCAATCAGCTTCCTGCATTGCAGAGCCTGCCATGCTATGTGCCAAGTTGCGAACACCGAAGGATTTGTTGTCTTTTTGTGTCTTTCCCATGGCTGCTGTTACTTTTTTGGATTGCCTGATCATCTGCTGAGCCCGATGCCATGCAGCTGGCAGCTTCTGGAGGTGACTGCTGCCTGCCTATGCCGCCTGTTGATGGATGGGTCAGTGTCAGGAGGTCAGGAAGCCCAGGCGCCTTGCACACAGGCTGTTGTTGCCTGTCTCTCCTTTTGAGGGTCAGGTCAGCTGTACTTTGGCATTTAGCCCCCAAAGATCTGTTCCATGTTTTCTATGAATAATAAGGAAAAGGAGGAAGGAGAAAGTCACTTTGTGGGCAGTGTCTGTACCTGCCCTTTCCCTACTGAGAAAACGAGGGATCTGTTTTCAGGACAGCTGCGTGCCGTGGGCATCTGAGATAACTTATCAGAGGTATCTGTGGCACATGTCTGCAGTCACCTCTTTAACCCTGTTGTCTTGTTAGATAGTGAAATGGTGTCTTACACCTGTCAATTCTGCCTTCATTATGTAATATCACAGCCAGCATTACAGCAACTCAACTACATCTCAGTGACCTTGTTGTATCTCTTGGGTTCTGTACTGCTGCTGTTTACGTGCTTGCACGCGCATTACAACATTTCTTTTAATTTTTCTTTTTTCTTACCTCATTGGTAGTACATGAAGTGTATTACAACCTTAGTACTTCTTATCAAGGTTAGCTTGTTTTCTTTAGGAAGAGAAACAGTAGTACTGTTCGGACGAAGAGTCCAAATGCCTATCTGACCACCCATTCTTTTCAGTAATTCCTTGGGGTCAAGTAACATCAGAATTATGCAGGGAAACTCCTATAATTGCTTTTGTCAACCTCTAATTTCAGAGCAAAAGTAGCTGTTGCAGATGGAGTATTTGCTTGCAGATGTGTGCTTGTCATTTTGGAGCAGCATATCAATTTGAACACTGAGTTGTTGTAGTGTTACAAAGAAGTTTCTTGGCTAATCTAAACGGGTGTAGATCACCCCCTACAGCATTCACCCCTGCCTTGGTCTGTCCGACAGTGGCCTGAGCAACCGTGTCCACTTCTCCCTGTTGGTCTAGTGCTTTTTCAGTAATTCTGTGGTGCTCATGGGGCAGAGGGAAGTGTGTGTGCACAGAGTGCTTGGCTTCTTCCTCTGAACCTGAGACTCCTGAGCTGCTGCCTCACGGCTGCTAAAGTGAGCAGTGTGCTTATGTCTCTCAGGGAATTTAATGAGACTGAACAAAACACATGCTGGGGAACAAGGTGATGTTCATGTTCTCTGGATTCCTCAAGTGTGCCACAAGTGACCTGGTCAGTTCTTCCCTATTGAGGTAATTAGGATTATGTTTCTCAGGTTCACTTCCTTGACAGCCTTGGTCAAATATAAAGAGATTAAATTTCTTGGAAAAAATGGGTTCTCCTGAGAATGGGTATTTCTTTTCCATTTTAATTCAGAAGACTTTCATTAAAGACCTGTTAGTGAATAGCCCAGTTATCTCAATCTTATGTTCATTGTTCCATGTTCTCTTGATTTGAGTAGCTGCCTGGTACTTTGGTTGCTCCACAGTTAGGAAGGCCATGCCGTGCTGCTTATGTTCGCTGAAAATGAATGAACACCTCTGGACAGCTGCAAAACAAATGCTGGTTAGAGATACTTGGTTCTCTTCTTTCAGCTCTGGGAAATTCCAGTCTGGATTTTTTTTTTTTTAAGTGCCACCTTTCTTTAAGTGTACTTTCTCTCTGACTATCTCATGACACTTGTTACACTTTTCCTTTTTACAGATGAATTACATGTGCAGTAGGAAAACTGGAGGCTGACTTTCTACCTGTTGTGAAGGTAGAAAGCAGGGAGTCTACAGGCAGGATCTCCGGGTGCATTTCCTTGTAGCAAGCGAGATAAAAGCATAAAAACTTACTCTATTCTCTAAAAGGAAACCACTTTCTAACCCCTAGCAACAAGTAGAAAGAATAATATGCTACCCAACCCTTGCAGCATTGGTTTGCAGATTAGGAAAGACAGTAGTTTAGTGGTAAATAACTCCAGCATCCTTAGGAAGCAGCTGTTTGTAGAGAAGTTGTGTATACATGGTCTTGCTATTGTGCTTTGATGAAAAAGACTTGCAACCACATCTGGTGTACAGGTATAGTGCAAGTAAGTGCAGAACTAATTTATGTTATCCTGAATGATCAAAGGAAACTATGAAGGTGATTGCTTTATTTTCTAGAGGACTTTTTCACAGAAATTAATCAGGCTATTCCCAATGGGTAACTTCTGATAGATTTTTATCTACCCTTTTAAAAAGAGTGGACAAGCATGAAATGAATCACAGTCTATATAACAAAACAGCCTTTCTAGATCAGATCCAAATTTCATCTAGGCCAGTTCTGCAGTCCTTCTGCTTCTTTCTGCAATAGCTGGTAACAGTTGCTGAAGTGAAGAATATAAAAAACACTGCCACTATTTCACCAGACTGTTCTCCAGCGTCTGGCAGTTTTGTGCTTAAGGGACACAAAGGTTGTGTCTTCACAGCTGGTCACCCTGTGTGGATTTTCCTTCTGGGAACCTGCCCAGCTGCATCTCAGATAGCCTTCAAATTTCTAGTGTATAGAAAATATTATGAGTTCAACTTCATCTGGGAGAGGGAGAGGCTCCTTTTGGTTATTTAGGTCTTGAAACTTTGATACCCTGTAGCTGTATTGGAAAAGAAATTCCTAGTTCACTCTTCGCCTTCTGCTGGAAGCTCAGTAGCTATCTCTCTCAGTTCCCCTTCCACACTCTCACCAGGTTATCTCTTTACAGGATGGAAATCCCCATAGAAGATGGGAAATACCTATAAAGGATTTAGGAATGGCCTAGGTGTCCTTCCTCTAGTGGAAGCTGGATTGTCTTCACTGTGTTATACTTCCTTAAAGTATCTCCACAGTTACCTGCCATGACAACGTTGATTAATGGCAAAACTGGAAAAAGATGGAGAATTATGTATAGAGTTTGAGACTGAGGATTGTACATGTACTCACAATTGAAAATATGGGTACATATTTCTTTAAATGGTATTGTGGTGATCCTTTCTTCTTTGTTTTGTATTTATTTTAAAATAATTCCCAGGAACATTTTGCTCTGAAACAGTTAAAAAGCAGCATTGCTACACGAGCTGGTATTACCTGAACAGCTTCTGCGTGATAAAATACAATTCAAGGATGTCATTATATGGAAGGTTTGGATTTAAAAAACCAACTAACAACAAAAACCCAAAAACATAAAAACCAAAATACCCACAAAAAAGCCAACCAATGCAAAACCAAAAAACCCCACACCAAATATATAACACTTCTCTGCACTGAATTTCATCTGTGATTTTTATCACTCGGTCAGTCAGTATTGGATGCTCCTTTGGCAGTTCTTCATAGTTGAAAGTCTTACCTCCTTTGTTCATTCTGAGCTACTAGGACTTTTCCCCCTTTCCATGTACCATTTTCGTTCACATTCTTTATGATTGTGGTGATCAGCTCAGGGCCCATGTATCAGATCAGTTAGCTAGACCCTGAATTAATTTTTTTTAAAATATAAATAGGATATAATCTTAGCTCTGGACTTTCTGAAGGGTTAATGAAGGTCTGAGTTTGCCCTAATACATCTCTTCTGATGTGAAAACAAAGGTGTAACCTGATGCATGTTCAGGTGTATCAAAGGAACCAGAGCTAACCCTTATGTTCATTGTGCCAGGGTGGGCTTGTCTTTACTTGAATGTGATTAATGACCACACATCTGTTTTTCATTCTAATCAAAATGTAACTAATACCTCTTTTTGCTTGCTCATCATTGATTTTTCGTGGATTCATAACAGACTCAAGAAAAAAGTTTGCTATGTTTGGCTAAAGAGTTGAGATCATTTGGGTAAAATTATTTGAATGTGACCAGTAAATTTGGATTAAATTTATTTAGTAAGAATAAATACTATAATTTGACAAAACCCAGGTCTTTGCTGAATGAGTTCACTACCTTATCAGAAATAACACCACTCCTCTTTAACTGCACTTTCCCCTTGTCTTGTTGAACTGCTGAAGATGGAGTGCTTGCAGGGGCAATTTTCTCTTCTTCCTCATGGTGGTACATTCACAACGCCTGAATGCAAGAATTTTCTGCAGACATTTGCGGAAGAGGCTTTTTGTTTGGAAAGGTCCAGCAATGTGTTGAGCCTATTGATGACTTTTAATCATCAGGGTGTAAGAAGGGTCAGTGTGGTGTTGCAACCACCAGTGTCATGCCTTGATGCACACATGGGGAGCAAAATAAAGTACAGCAATAGCTTTCTGCTTCAGTTCAGTGATTCGAGGGAACTGGAGGATCCACTGTGTGGAGCATTAGCTTGATTCAGGTTATGGTTTCCAAGGGGAGCTTGTTGAGTGCTGCCTCCTGCCTCTCCACCATGTTTTTCCATCCTCTCAGTCATGTGGGTATCTCTGCTAGACTCTGCTGCTTGTTTAATCACCAGAATCCTGAGAGTAATCGCAGTCCTGGCACAGGTAGGAGATGGACTCCAAGCACAGAGTGATAAAAGATGTTTCATACATGCCTCAATTTTAACCACAAAAGATGAGTGTCCTGTTTAAAAAGACAAAATGTTAATGTTTTTCAGGTATGCTTAACTTCTGAGGATTAGAAAAAAAGCCATCTGCATTCACCTGTGCAAAATGTGAATGTCCTCCAAACCTGTAAAAATGTTCTGTTGAGAGATATTTTTTTTCCCTGTCCTGCTTTATCTAAACACATTTTAAATCTCCTGATCTCTTTGTCCTCCTATTCTTTGTGGTCTCTGGACAGATTTTTCCCATTTCCAGCCAGAAACTTGCATTAATTTCTGATGAAGCTCTGGAAGCTTAGCTTATCTGAAAATCAGTCCTTTTATTTCTCAAATATTCTTATTTTAAGATTTGCTGGTTGTTTTCCCTTTCTGCTTTGCAGTGTCTTAGGGCTATGCATTTCAGTCACTGGTACTTGTTCACCAGCATGTGTAAATCTGTCCCACAATGGCACAGAAGAGTTTGAGGGCGCTGAGGGCAATTACCGGTGAGTGGGGAGGGCAGCTGGTACATCCTTGTATACAGAGATCAGTTTACTGTGGAAACTCCCCAAAAGTATCTATAAATCTGCTACATATATAAGAAATATAAAGCTGCTAAGGAGGTATAAGCATTGCTTTCCACAAGAAAAAAAAAATCCTCTGCAGCTTTAGTTTTTATGCACATGGATGTTTATGCATGTTAATTTGAAAGTTCACACATGCTTTCCAAATTGTGTTCTATAAAGAATGTACTCTGGGAAATCAGTGCTATTTTGCACTGTTCTATATTAAAATCAGTTTAATACATCACATTTAATAAAAATCCCTTTAGACGGGTATTTATTTTTGGTTTGTCTCTATGAAGGGATTTAAGACTGGAAAAGGCATTCTCTGAGAGTAGTCCTCTGCTATCCCACATTGCATTATCTCCTCTGTAAAATTCCTACTTAGTATGCATGAACATTGCAATAACCACACTTTTTGCTTTCAGTCACATTTATAAATTGCTACATTCACTCTGTAGATCTTGGATAAAATCAAATTTCTGCTATCCCTGCAGCCTGATATTTAATTACTGCTGACCTGACTTGGCATCCAAAGTTTGGGAACAGCTGTGTGTGCTGAATCAGATCTTCAGCCTGTGGAAATTGATTTTTCTGTAAGTCAGCTGAGAAACTGATACAGCCTGTATATAATTTCTATCACTTATAGATGTGAAACTCTTATGCTGACCTGTGTTGTTGCTCTATAGATTTTGGACTCAAAAAAGCAAGGAGCTCCGAGGTAGAATCTCCAGGTGGAATAAAATTGATATAAACACAGTTGGGTTAGAGATCAACGTCGAAGAGCGATTAAGGTCTTCTGCTCCGATTTCAGATGCAACATTTCTGTTCAGCAGCAGTTCTCCTCAAGGGATTCTGCAAAACTTGTTTTATGTTGAGTATATTCTCATTGCACTGATTTTAGTCAGCACAGTATTTTATGTGGCTCATTATTGGGTATTGGCAACTTTAGAAGCACGTAAGCAAATGTCTAGAGCGGTGAGAAGGAAGAGGCTGCAAGTTTGTAGCTGAGTCTTGAATTTCTGAATCTGAGCAGTTTTTCTTGAGCAAGTCGTGATACGGATCACTGCTGGTCCTGCCATGTTCCATACCCTGAAGATTTCTGAAGGAGCAGCTGTGAAGTCACTTAAATTTGCTGAAGACTTTCCCTGGTATTACCGTAGGGTATTTGGCACAAAAAATGAAACCTGAGGATACAGAAATACTCCCAAGGCTACTGAGCTAACTCAGGGGGAAAAAACCCAACCTACTCACCCTTCCCTCCCATTCCTCTCTAAGGGAATGCCTGTTTCTGAGGATGAGAAATGCGTAAAGGGATGTACATATAGATTAGTGTGGTCTTGGTCACCATATCCAAAAGGAGCACTTGGATTTCCTCATTGCTTTAGGCAAGAAATGATGATATTATTGGGGAAGCCTTCAGTGCTGCTGTAAACAGATACCTGGGTTGAAATGAAGCTGAGTTAATTCGATACAGGCTCACTCCTAGAGGATGGGTCAGTTGAGCAGAGGTAAAATACTGCAACAGATGGACAACTGCGTGGGAAAGACATTGAAATAGAGTAAGGTAATTAGTGCAGGAGACAAGCATATTGCATGACACCACACACATGAATAGGGCTAGAATCAGCAGCTACCTTCCTGGAGGTCTTTGGCTGTAACACCAAAAGGAAGGAGTATAGAAGTTGAAACAAAGCACTATTTCTATTATTAGTTCTTTTACATGCTTACATGCAAGGTACTTTCCAAATACTTGAAAAGGATAATCTCTGCTTCAAAGCACTCAATTTTTGACTAAATAAATGTAGAAAGAAATTAGGGGAAGGGGAACTAAATAAGGAAAGTATGTGTAGTTTAAATGCCTAATTACCCATTCAGAAAATCTTTGAAAGAGTTGAGGTTAAGAGTTAAAATTTCAAAAGTTGGGAACAATGGAATTATGGTAGACTTCAAAGCTTTTATTATGGTATATTTCAGAACTTTTTATTTGTGTGTCTTTTCTTGGCCATGCATACTGTAGAAGAAGAAAAGGCTGAATGGGGTAACTGCTTACGGAGTTTAGCTCCTGCTGCTTCAGGCCCCTATGTGGATTAGATGCTGGATGAGAAGGACCTGCAGAGCATGGACCATGGGTTACAGCACACTTCTCTCCATCCTGCCTGCAGTTAAAGGACGGAGTGAAGTATTAAAGATGTAATCACAGCCTAGAAGTCATGGTGGGCAGTGCAATTCCCAGATGCACAGTTTTATGTGTCTTAATTAACCATGTCATAGAATTCTTAGAGTTGTGTTCAGCTTGCAAAGCTTTCTGAAAAGGACTGTCAAATTTGCAGCTTGTCATCCCGGGCTGGGTGGAGGGCTTCTGGGGAGACTTGGGTAAACCTGTCGTGAACTTCTTGGCCCTGCGAGTACTGCCCTATTGGAAGGCAGGGAAAGGTTGAGATTTTGTATGGGAATTCATATTTTGCCTGTGGTTTTGTCTGTTATTTGTGGGCATCAAAAGTATGTTGACATTGACAAACTCAGATTTAACTTAATTTGCTGGAGGGAATGTGTGTTAGAAACCACAAGTTTTCTGTTTTGGTAGCTGTATTTTCTAGCTACTGGTTGAGGAGAAGAGGGAGAATGTTTCTCTCTCTTCCATGAGAGAACCATTTTTTCCCTTATCTTTCCCTGACTGCCTCGTTGCCTCCCATGAGGGAGAGAAGAGGGGAGAGAGGACAAACCAGATGGCTAAAGTTTGGGTTAAAAAAACAAACAGTAAAGAGTAGGGTCTTACAATAACAAGTGTTAGGTAACATTAACAAGAGACAAAGCTACCAGACTGACTTATAGCTTACCTACTGATGATGTTCTGGAATAGAAATGTCACCCAGAGGTTGCTAAGAATAACTGATTAAACTGCTGCTTCTTCCATCAACATGCAGGTCTAGGGAGAAATTCTCATTAACTAACAATTAAACAAATGTAACTTTAACTTTCTTACATTTCTGTTACTGAAAAGAAGTTGGTTGGTACAGTGCCTTATTGGACTCTTCCCTTCCTCTCCTTTTTTTTTAGAACATTAGTTAACAAAAAATGTAAATTATCCCACCGAGGATAAAGACTATGCAGGAAAAGCTTTAGCAATAGCATACACAATTGAATTTTTTTCTGAGTCAACTTTCAAGATCGTATTCAACTGTTTGAATATCATTCCAAAAGGTGGTTCTTGCCAAGGACTTCTTGTGAAGATATACCATACGTGGCTGCCAGTATCTCCAGCAGGAAAAGTGCCGCGTCAGAACATGTGTCCATTAGTTGCCAAACATTGGATTGTGGACTTTATTGTTCCTATTTGCAATTCTAGGTGGCCATTGTATAGGTTGTGTGCTATCTTAGAGGTCCAATTCAGGATAACCTTGTTTGTTATTTTCCTCCTCCATTCCTATCACTTCCCCACTGTTAGATTAACAATTGTTTCTCTTTCTTCTTTGTATTGATATATGAACAATCAAAATACTCTACAGTTCAATTAAAATAAAAAAATATTTTATCTCCTGTATAGCAAATCAGCCAGGAGTGGAGATCTAGTATATCTAAAATATAATTTTCTTGTTTCTTTATGTGCTTTTCTAGACAGGGCTACAACATTGGGAACATGAGATGCTTTATTGTTACCTGAAATTAAATGAGTGCAATTGTGTATGAGATCGTAGAGTTAAATGTAAACATGTATTATTGCTTAAGTATTTGGCCATCTAAATTTGACCTAGTTATATTGCTTTTATTTTTTAATTAGTTTTTATTTTTCTCATATGATGATCTTATGTATTCAGTTTTTAGTGCTTCACTAATTGTTTAAGGTTTATCATTGCATCTATTCAGCTTTTCCCTCTTTTCAGGAAATGTATGCAGCATTGTGGACACCCATTCCATTTTTACTTCTTCTTCAATTGAAATGCTTTATTGGAACATTTCAAAGGGCTGGTTTCTGTGGAAGTATTAAATGAGAGGCTGGGAGAAATGCTAAATGTTGTATTGCAATCTGATGGTTACAGGCATTGTGAGGACGATTTACTTCTCCAAAGCTTAATTTTCACTCTGAAGGCCAACTTGTCACAGCTGTCCTCCTATTCCTGTGTTCTGCAGCCCCCTTTGGGCTGGCTCTGTCCTCACTTCTGCCATAGGCTGCATTTCTGTGGAAAACACTCTGGAAGAGCAGTCATCCTTCTGGGTCTTGGGTGAGTAAAGATTTTTAAAGAGCTGAACTGGAGTTTTGAAACATTTCTGCGACCAGACTGGCAACCTGTTGGAGATTGCCAAATGGTATTAGTGTGTGGCACATAGTGTGTGCGCTGCTGTGTGCTATGACTTATTCCTCTTGGGACGTGTACATACCCCAGAGTGTGTTTCATCATGTTATTAAGTGTTGCCTTGGACCACCTCGACAGCACAAGTACAGTCCGTCAGTCAGTTTGGCTGGCACGCAAGTTTTGGCTACTGTCTCCAGGCAGCTATGTTTCCCTGCCCATGATGTTATTTCTGTCTTACCAACTTAAAGAAAAACAAATAAAAATCAAGCTTCACAGAGCAGGGGATCCCCAAGCTCTATTTATAAAAGCTGCTTACTCAACTTGTCATTATGCTGAAGCAAATGCATAGCGAAGCTCTTACACTAAGCACACTTCAACTACAGTATTCCAATTTGCAGTTCCTTTGGCTGTAGGATACAATGGTGTTGCAGATCATGTTTTGGGAATCAGGTAGAAAATACAGAGTCACTGAAGTAGCATCTTTGTTTATTCACCTAAAGGGAGGGTTGTGACATTTGAAAAGTTAATGTGGGTCTGTGTATACACATAGCATACACATTTGTGTGGACATCTGTGTCCAGCCTTATGGGAAGTACTGTACTACTGTCTGCAGGAGGGGACAACAATGAAAGAGGTCAGTAAGTGAGGACATCAATTAAATACCAGTATTTGAAGGAGAAATGCTCCTTGTCTTCTTTTTCATTGGCATTCTCCAAAACCAGGGGACACTTGAGTTGTTTCTCTTGAGCTGAGCAACCAAAGTCAGGTTCAGCTCTTTGAGAAGTTCTCATGGAAGAAACAGTAAGGCAGCAACATTGCTTTTTAGTTTTACTGTTCTGTTTGTTTTGTTTGTTTGTTTTCTGAAAAGCTTAATGCATATAATTTTAAAAAGCATTTTTTTTAGTGTAAGAGAGCCTGATTTCTGAAAGTAAAGAGTGACTGCTATGTTCTAAACTTTGTGTCATTACTTATCAACTCTGATTATCTCGTACCTTATATTTTGTAAAATCTGCTGATTTATTTATGTCATAATTTTAACAAACTTTATGGTAGGTCACTAGAACCTTACGCCAGCTGAAGATTTGTCTCCATTTTTTGAAATAGTTTGTTCCTTTTTGAGGAGGTCAGACAGTTGTTTCTCCTTCAAAGTCAATGAGCTTCTGAATTTGGAGTACCACAGCAATGCAACAGCCCTGTAAATATTCAACAGGTAAATTCTATAAAGCTTTGTAGAAATATTTCTTTTTGTTGATCCACACATCAGGCATCCTAATTATCTGTTAATTATATTACTGAAGTTCAAGAGAGTCTTATTACAGCTAAATTGCTTCCTCCTTTATTAGCTTTACAGACTAGTAAAATACATCCTTGATTAGAGTGTGCAGAAATAAATAGTTAAATTAATATGATGTTTTTGCCTTTGAACCCCTTTTACTTTCTTAGGGTTTGGATAGTGAATGTAGGTAGTCAGATTTGGTTTCTTGCTGAAGCCATTAGCTGGGTACTAGTGGGCTGATCTGTCTGTCAAAGGAAATCAGATCTCTTGTGTAAATAGAAATAGGTTAAGATGGAGGAAAGTTCAATTACAGTTAAAGTTGGATGCAGCTCTGATGTTGTCTGAGATCTTCGTTTATAATGGGTTTGTTCTTTGTGACCACTCACAGGCTTATATATAGAAATGCTGCCATAAGGGTTAACCGATTGTACAGGTGGTCTGCAAACAAAAGGGAGTTGTTTTCCTCCTTGATATTAAGAGCCACTGAAATGCCAGGTACTACTGCTCTCAAAGCTCAAAAGGATATGGAAGTGGTAAGAGAGCTTGTACTTGGCAACTCTATCTAAAGGATACCTTGGATAAGGGTAGTACAAGATTTTAAAAACTGACAACAGTTTAAAAACTCTGCCTAAACATCAGTTTTGAATGTCAGATGTTCCTTAGGGGCAAGGAGACTTTCAAGTATTGCCAATGCTGGTGGAAAACAGACTGTGTGGTGGCTGAGACTGTGTATAGGCTATTGGAAGTTGTGGAGACAGGCTGCATCCCTAAATCTCCATCTGTCCTATGGCTTGGGCCACGTGCATGTGATGCACAGGCTGAGATCTGTCTGTGGGGGTGCAGTGGGGTCAGCAGGTTTGCAAGGCTTTTTTCAAGGACAAGGTAGCAGGGAAGGGTCCCACTCCTGGTGGACTGATGAATACTTGCCTACCAGCACTTTCTGGCTGAGCACCGGAGGGGTGCTTGGGCAGTCTTCAACAACAGTTTTTCATGTAGCTTTGTTTCTTTAGGTCAGTATTTTGGGCTGTGTCCTTCAGTTGTGAATTTCTATATTGAAATTTTGAGAATATTTCTTTCCTGTATAGTGTCAGCATTGCACTTAGCGACATTACTTATTCCATAATATATATTTTCTTTTTTTTTCTTTATATTGCGAAGTAGAAAGTGTAGCCTCCTGGTGTGTGTTGCATGTATAACTTAATTGTATGTGAAATGCAGTTTATGTCCT
This sequence comes from Grallaria varia, assembly GCA_013396735.1. Lineage (NCBI taxonomy): Eukaryota > Metazoa > Chordata > Aves > Passeriformes > Formicariidae > Grallaria > Grallaria varia. Next base: position 149,149 of record VWZG01008360.1, on the reverse strand, counting down.
CTTTTGATTTTATAGTCCTCTTAAAGGAAGGGGGACATCTAAATCCCAAGTTATTACTGCCTTTAGATATTCTCTATCACTTGGTTTAAGAAGTAGCTCCCTTGTCACATTGCAGCTATAACTTCGTGCCCAAGTAGGGACTTGAGGGGGAAAAACAGTCTTCTTAAATAGAGAAACTAAGAGAGAAAATAATATGATGCATTTTTGGTAATCTGCTAGCCAGTTACCAGTGATGTAACACTTTCTTGAAATATCTTAACAGTGGAGTAGTAGCTGTCTCAGCCCTGTCGTTACTGAACAGAGGCTAACAAAGATCTTTTCAGTGTTGCTCAAAAATTATGTTCTGTTTTCTCTCCTACACTGGACAAAAGTATACATCAAACACACGCTGATGTGAGTTTTCTTGCTTTTCTCATGTGAATGCTTCTAGTTAATAAATGTTTGTTTTGCTGCTAGCATAGATAGGGAAGCCCCAAATGCCTCACGAAATGAGTTACTCATGATAAAGAACTTTCTTTCATTTGGTCTGAAATTGATTCTTTCTGAAGTTTTTAGCTACTTCAAGATTGCATTCTGCTAGGCTGGCACAGTTCAGCCTGGGGCAAAGGCAGATGCCAGTGGGGGAGTTAGGGTTTTCAGAAGCCCTGCCTGCCTTTGTGCATTCTTTAAAAATAAACAAAATAATAATAAGTGTCAAAATAATATAATAACAATAATAACAACCATAACAATACAGTAACAGTAACAAAATAGTAGTAAGTATCTCCCTTGGAAAACAGATGGTGATTGGAATAAGAAAACAACAGTGGTGGTAGCATATAGCCTTTCCCCCCAAAAAATCTCAACAGAAGATAGCCTGAATTTGCACGATTTTCACATTTAACCTTTTCACTTCTAAGTGGGAATAGTTTCTTTCTGAGAGATCTGCGTAAGGAATGGGATGAGAGGACATGACACTTGCAGTCTGTCATGGCACAGATTTCAGGTGTAGATGGGACCAGCTGGTAGTGTGAGTCCAGCTGTAGAGGAGTGGTGAACAATAGGCTTGTCCAAGAGGTTTTAGTGTCGCCTATGCATTTTTGTCCAGAAAATGAGTCCAGGACTTCTTTCTTCTTTAGGTTTAAGAAACCAGAGGGAAATGGGCATATGTTTTTATACTTGGAATGTACAGCTATGATTTTTTTCTCCAAAGAATTCCAAAATCTGGGAAGCTATAGGACCTATAGAATTTGCTACAAATATGCAGGGATCAGCTTGACTGATAGTGGAATACATGGGTCTCTAGAATCTAGAGTCTGGTTATGTGCAAATTGATGAGTAATTTGATGAGATACATTCAAACCTGGACAGTGATATGGTTGGTGTTGAGGCCTCTAATACTGTACTGTATGTAGCGTGTAGTATTCAAATTTTATTTATTTGGTCCCCTAGACTATCTTACCCTAATGTGTGTATCACTTACTACTGTATAAAAGACCAGTTGTTAATTTGGACTTTCACTTTGCCCCTAGGAGTTAGAACATATTTGTTTTGTGGCTGGATCATGACTTCTGGTTTAACTTCTCTTCAAAAGGAGGAATATATTACCATGCACCAAAACTGCTCTTAAACCATACCAATGTATGATTAGTGGCAGGAAGCAGGGGATTTTTTTTTTCTTGAAACAACTGCAGCTGCTATCAAAAGCAAATTTAGTTGTCAGGAGAGGTTCCAGAAATTCAACTGATGGAAATGCTTTGCTGTTATTTTCCATGTAGTCTGTCGCATCTAGCAGTGTTGCTTATGCAACAAATTAAAAATAAATGCTGTTCAACAAAGTACTGCCATTGATGTCTTTCCTTCTGGGCATATGGTAATGATTTGCCATCGGCCAAAAAGTTTTCTGTTGCTGTTTTCAAGGTGGTACCATTGGTTGAGTGAAATAGAGAAGTGCTGCTCATTTACATTTCTGGCTGCAGCTGTTGTCAGGCTCCAGGCCAAAGGGAGATCCTGCACCTTTCTGTGCCAGGCTGTTATTTCTAGTGACTGTGGCAGTGGGCTGTGTTTGCTGGTTATGCAATATGACGGGAAATGCAAGTACTCAAACTGGAGTGGTATTTCAGAACTGGTGCTTCCCGTATGCTTAATGCGCTATGTAAAAGCAACCTGGGTGTGTATCAACACCCACCCTCTACTATCAGGTTTGCCTCTTCATAATTGTGTTAAATCTTCATATATCCAACAAAGCAGATCTATAACTACATATAAATTTCTGTATTAACATGAGAGCTGCAGCAAAAATATCTTAAAATAGCACACTAAATTTATGTGTTTCTATCTTCACATCAACTTCATTGTTAAAGGATTAAAAAATTGGAACGAGATGTCAGATACTTGTTTTCAGTTTTATGTCAGAAGACAGAAGTTGATGTTGGTTAATTATAGTGAACATGCCCAAAAGTTGCTATGTTTCAAGTGAAGTAGTTGTCATCATTTCACTATGTAATTACCCAGAGAGATTGCAAGTGATCTACACTGTGAGTCTAATCCTCAGGGAGCTGGTGCATATAAATAACCCTAAGCATATGAACTGACTTCAGCAGTTGTATTCTTGTGCTCCTGTGCTGCATTTGCTGTTCTTTGGACCAGGGTCTTGGTGGAGTTAACATGCCACCAAACTCCAATAATTTTGCACCTCCCAAGAGGAAAGTATTGCTTTATAGCATTCACAAATGTGTAAACCTGAATGGCATGTAGCATACTTCTTCATAGTGAAGAATTCAGTCTTCATGCTTCTCAATTTTCTTCCTTGGTAGTAATTTGTGCATATTTATTTTAAAAAATATTTCCAGTATATGCATTGGCATGCTTATTGTATTGCTTTTTATGTAACACTGAGCTCTTAATTATGTGGTGGCTTTTTGACTTCAGAAACTTGAGAAAATAAAGAATTTGTACTTGACTCCTCTTTGCATGGTGTGCAACAATATAAACAGAGGTTCTGGGCTTAATTAAATTAAGTACCTATGTAATTTCAAATAAATACGTATCATGTGGAGTGGGAGTCTGTCAGGTTTGAAAAAATATGTAGCCAATATTTCACAACTGTTGTGTTTTTATTCTGAAAAATACTGCTATTGCTTCTCTTCAGTGTCTTAATTTTTAATTTGTGTGGCTTGCACTGTCTAAAAATGTGCAACGTGTAAATTTTATTGAAATAGAGTCAAAAGTTGTAACTAAAAGGATTACATTCCTAAATTCTGAACCTTCTTTGCTCTTGCCCACTTCAGTTTTAATTTTACTGGGGAGTGGNATTGTTTGGGCTTTTTTTGATTGGTTGGTTTTTTTGGTAACTGTAGAGAATTCAGACTCACACAGATTTGTTTCCTTTCAGAAACATACATGAGCTGTGATGCCTAGGCAGAATGTCAACATCTTTGAATTTCTCATTTTTAGTAAATTTACTTGTAGGTTTAAAATATGATTATGCATTGCCTTGACAGTGCTAGTATGATGTCCAAGTCCAGCAATCTTGATGCTTGTGGAAAGGCTGGAGACTGAATTGAGTCAATAGGAGATGTGTCAACTATCCTGTGTTTGACTCCTTCCTGTGCACTTACTGATGCTTTTCTAGTGCTTTGTTGTAGTTTCTCCTTGCTCTCAGGCTCCTTTATCCCCCTTTTTCAATCTGAAGGACCTGTATAGAAAGAAATTTTTCTGGGAAGAGTGTCTTTCAGCTGTGCCATTGTGGCTCATACCAGGTGTGCACTTTCAGAAGTCAGAAGAAAATTTAGAGCCTTTCTGTAATTTGCAGGGGTGTTTCAGCATTTTAGTAGTATTTTTTGGTGAAAACAAGGTGATAAGACTTGAGCTGTCGGTTTCAATAGGCGGGATGGCAAAAGGTTTGAATTTAAGGGGGGAAGCGAAAGGGAAAAATTTCTTCTAAATGAACTTGATCAGTAGAGTTTATTGTATTAGTAAATACATAGGTACTGCCTTTCAGAGGCAAAAATGGGTTAGCTTTCTTACTGGCTGGAGTGGATAAGAAGAGCATTGCCCTGGAAAGATGATGTGCTTGGCTTGTATGGCAACACTGAACTGTGATTGCCTGTTCTTGTGACTATGGGAGTTGATTGGCAATATTGTATTTGATGTGTACATCCAAAGGGCTGTCCTTTTCTGTGAGAGAGATGTGTAGTCTGCTGTGCACTTTTTGAGTGCAAAGTCAGCAGTTCTGTTAGGGTTTAGTTTCTGAACCGTAGGCATTTGCACTTTCAGCATTGTGCCTTTCGGAGAAAAGTCTTGCTACAAATGCTTGGTTGATGGCAACTCTTTATGGCTGGCAATTCAGGAGACTCCTTAGAGTGAAATCTTCATCAAGATCAGTCAAATCAATGATCAAATTACAATCAACTTCAGAGATAATGTTCCTATTAGAATTAGAAAGGTCTTGCATGTCTGCAGGCTAATTGTTCATATCAGAAGGGAAAGAGGTGAGTTATCTGATTCTGCAAAGAACAATTTTAAGTCATTTGAAGATAAGGGGAGGACATATGTTGAACAAGGAGGCATTAGAAATTCTCATATTTAGTTATCAGTGCTTCTGACTCTTCGCAGTATCAATTTCTACAGTAGACTTACAATGTTACATATGCAGCGTTGTGCAGGTTATCTGTACAGCTGAGAGATAGATAAACAAGGATGTAATGTTTACACATGTATCATTTACTTTTGTATCTCATCTATCTCACTGACAGCAAGGAAATGTGCTCTTTGAATGATGTTTAGTGTCACATTCTGTTTTGCCATCTGATTTTGACATTAATGTTACCGAGTAGCATGTCATGTACAGTTCAGTGACTGAAAACAATTAACGGGTTTTGAAAGTAATAAATGAATTTACAAGTAAGATGCAATTTTTTAAAACAGATTCCCTTTAAAGTAAGGAAAATGAGAATGGTTGCAAGCTGTTTTTCCAATAGATACTATGCTGGGTAGGATCTATTCCTGCTCCCACCATTTTTTCTTTCACACTCACATATTTTCCACAGGTTTTTCCAACTTGCTGAGTTCAGTTAACCTAGATTCTCTACTATGTATTACTGTATTTCTGAAGTTAGGTTTCAGAACATAATTATTTAACATATTGATATCATAATTCAGCAACCTGAGAAGAATAGCTTTAATTTACAAATGAGGATCAGCCAGTTGTACTCTCCCAGTTAAAATCTTGGGAACACATCTCTTTGTTTTGAGGGTGTCTGAAAATCACTCAACTTCTGTTTCAGTAATGGCTCAATTTTCAGCCTCCAAATTGAAAACATATTAAAGTGGAGAGGAAAAAAACCCCACATTTTGATTTTTGGGTGTTTTTATAATAGAAGGGATATAGTAATTATTTGGATTGAAGAGTAGACACTAAAAACCTTGTAAACTACCTGTGGGATGACTTAGGGGTCTGTGAAGTTGCGTAGCTCTACAGTGCTTGATTTCCACGGAAATTGATTGGAAAATACTAGCAGATGAAGCTGGACTGAAACAAGAAACAGTTGGAGTCTGTAATTCAGATGTGAATTTTACCATTTGTGTTAGGTCTCTAAATAAAATGGAAACGTTGGAGTTATAGTATGTGTGTGTGTGTATATAAGCAGATGAAAGTGAAGGTTTTAAGATATTCGGTTGTTACACTTGAGAAGAATTGTTGTAGTCTGAAGTGCCTTTCTCTAATTCCCTTCAGTTGTTTAACTCTTTCACATAACCTCAAGGATGATTTCTTTGTGCTCAGCAGTTCCAGCATCCTGAAGAGATGCAAGGATGCTGCTCTGGGAGCTGAGCTCCTCTGGCAACTGCAGCCTTTATCTTCCTTCCCTGAGGTGGGATTGAAAGACTTTGATGCCATTTGCATGTCAAACGGCAGCTGGGAGTCCCAGAGCACACCCTGAAAGGCCTTTGCCACCCCTGGCACAGGGGGCTGTGGGAAAGCAGCAAGAGCAGCTGGGGCTTTGTGCTGCTGGCTTTGTTACACCCTGAGCCCCGTCAGCAGTCACCTAACTGCACCAGGGACTAAAGGTAGCAACCTGAGAAATGCCGAACTTACATCAGTAGGCAGGCTGTATTTCTCCAGGCGGAGGTTACGCCATCACTGAAAACAAATTAATCTAAAATTGGTTGAAAGTAGATACTATAAATGTTTCCTTGAACTTTATATTAATGGTTATTTTTAAAACAGTTTTGGTTAGCAAGTGGACTGTTGCTCTTTCATAAGCCTACCTTAGGTGTTGTAGGGATGAGCCCATTAATACTTCAGTTATTTTGAAATTGAGACAGAACAACAAAAGGCAGTTACATAATTTCATAACTCTTAAAAAATGAGGAAAACTGCTGCACCGAAATATTTAAAAATCCTAGTATCTTTTTATAATATACTGCATTAATCAAATTTTATGGCAGAACAGTTATATAGGTAAGTTTGTGTCTGCAGAGCTGCTTAGTTCACCAGAGGAGAGTTCCAGCATCTGTCCTGAGCTCACCTGGAGTTATTGGTTGGGCTGAAGAAACGTGACTTGGCTGTAGTTTGCAGTCAGAGCTGTTCCTGTGGAAAAAAATATAGTCCACATTTATCAAGTGTTACCTTTCTGCAGTGTGCTTGTAGTCAAGACTTTCTTAAGGATGGCATTCTGCCTTGCATAGTGGAAACAATTTTTCTAAAGTTTCAATTAGCTCATAAAGTTTGGTGGTTGGTGTGGTTTGTTTTGTTTTGGTTTTTTTTAGCTTCCAAAACCTGTTCAATTATGAGTATGCTAAGATACCATTAAAAAGTTTCTGGATTCAAGCTTATGAGCAATTCAGGTGTTTTAGGGATGTTCCTTGGGAAGAATATTCTTTCACTAGTTTAGTTTTGGTCATGAAAGCTTGGATAATCTTACTTTCCACCCTTTTTATTTTATTTCTGGAGTGATATTTATACTATGTATACCAGGTTTTTTATGAAGTGCTGTCCTTTGAGGAGAGAAAAAAAGTTTCTATTTCCTAAGACTAACTTTAGAGAAGTTGAACTGGAGTAAAATCCCCATAACTCTGCACTTAGCCATGTGACATGCTGATGCATTTCTACTGAATCTGAACAAGTAAAACTTTGGGAGACGCCTTTATCTAAAATAGAAATTAAGAAACACTGTGTAATTCTTGAACTTCGGTTCTCTGAGTTGCTGCATGTAGAATTCAAGTTATTTAACAGTATTTTTCTGGCTGCTCTGGTACCTGTTTTTAGAGACTTAATCTTTTAGTCAATCATTTTAAAAGTAATTTGTTTATGTTGATTAAGGAACACAGTATTGCCTGTGCTGGTGGTCAAGTGTGTATCATCTAGTAAGGTTTCTGTGTTCATTGCTTTGGAGTTAGCACTGAAAAAAAATTAATAAAGAGGAACAAATACTCATAACTTTCTCTGATGGAAGATGTAGTAAGAAGGTGTTTCTTGGAGCTACAGTTCCTGGTGGTGGTCTGTTTGATTATTTTTGTGTAAAATTTTCGCATGAAGAGAGAGGATCAGTGGTGTCATATTTACAGCTGTGTGTGGTGGGATATAGTTTAAATGTTGCCCCTCTTGATTTCTTTGGATGGAGGCAAAGACTGGTTTAGCCCATGCTTTTTTAAACAGTGTTTTTCTAAGTCCGCAGGTGGAAAAGCCCATAAGAGGAATATTTCAGTAAGCTGTAGCAACTTAAATCAGGTTTTGGCACTGCTGCTTTCTTGTAATAATATATATCTGACAGGTTCCTTTTGGCCATTTGATGCTTAAGAACGTAGTTTGTAATTCTCCGGATAAGGTGGAAGAAATTTAACTTTGTCAGTGGTTTCAAATATTGCCCTTTCTATTTTTTAAGACCTTACCTTGCCTTCAATTACTATGAGTTTTGGAAAGTACAGTACTGACTTCTCATAATGCTCAAATCATTTAAATTAATACTTTTTTTTTGGAGGGGGGTGTGTTATTTTTTAAAAAAATAGTAGTGAGAGGAGATGCTTGCCAAGGAAGGGAAGGAAAAGAGTAAAGGAAAAAAGAAAAATATTTATTATTTTTGAATGCTTTAAATATCAGAGGAAGAAAGTACCTGATTAGCAGTTTTGTCATAAGGTCATCTTAGTTTATGTCATTTTGATCAGTAAGATTATAATGCTCTTGTGGCATGTGTTGTATTTAATGTAAAACATAATGAGGAATAGTTCTTCCAGCTGCAGAACCCAGTCCAAAGACTACTGAAGTTAGTTGGTCTTTCCACTTGCTTCCCTGAGCGTTGGATCAGACCCTCCAAAATCAGCTTTCAGAAAGGCTAAACCTGAGAAAGCTTTGAAATCCAAGAAGTTGCATTTCTGAGTTCCCTTAAGAAATTGTCAAGGAGACCATGCTGTCAGAGGAGAACGCAATTTCTGAACCCTTTGTCAGCAGTGGGTTGAATTCAGCCCTGGGATGAGTTCGTACATGGGACTGGAGTGCCCTTGGATGCCCAGTGTAAGGCTTCACAGTAAATTGTGTAGCAAATGTTTATAAAATCACTTGGGCATTTTTCACCGGAGCTGGATGATTGGTATTTGTGTGTAATCAGAAACAGATAACACATCTTCAGTCTCTGAGGTTCAGGGATTGAGGTGACTTTATTCATTTATTTATTTGATTGGTTGTTTATGTCCCTAATTAATTAGTAAAGCTAAAATTTTTCTTCTAAAAACAAAAGCCAAAATTCATATGCAGTTTCTGGATTACAGGAACTGGAACTTCAGGCAAAGAATATTCTCTCAAGAGTAAAGTACTGTGTTTCAATGGATTGTAATGTGGTGCTCTTAGTTTCAGCTACATTGTAATCTTGCCTAAGGCTGGTATAAAAAGAAAGTTTATGCAAATTTTTTTTGTATTAAACCTGGGTTCCATATTTTGTTTATGCCTCTGTGTTATTTTATGCTAAATTCATGGGTTTGTTGTATTTCATATTTAGTGTATATATATATATATACACATATATATATATATGTATAATTTAAACTTAGCAGGATTGCCTCCAAATCACGTTATGTTATTGCTGATGAGGAATCTGCCATGCCACAAGTGTGTGCAGAGTTCACCCTCTGAAGGTGCTACAGAGCTCAGAGCAGCAATCTGCATGATGAGTTTAAGCCTCTTGGTAGCCTTGCTTTTCTTACTGTTGTTTGGACATCCCGTTCAAATGGTCCATGGCCCAAAGCTTGAAAATTGCCACTAAAATGTAGGAAATGTTAAATAACCTCTATCTATCTATCTATCTATCTATCTATCTATCTATCTATCTATCTATCTATCTATCTATCTATCTATCTATCTATCTATCTATCTATCTGTCTATCTATCTATCTACCTATCTATCTGTCTATCTCAAAGCTCCTGCAGTAGGATGCAAATACAGTGGAATGTAGCGTAGCTGCGCCCACCCTGGCAAGCGCTGGCTGGGGCTGTGTGAGGTACAGCCGGCATTATGCAGCGTAACGTGAAGACGCGCTTCAGATGCTTGCTGTGACGAAGTTGGGCTTCTATTTGTGGCTGGCTATTGTATAGTCTGCATTCCTGCCCAAATCCCTCCATTTTGCTGGAGTGCTGCTCTTGGGTTGAAGTCATTAGAGAACTGCTTGAAGAGTTCACTCGTACATTCTCTATATAATTTTAGCAGTCTGCTCACAGGCTTAGTTATGCCAGGCATGATACTGAAGAGCATTTATTATCTTTGGAGACCGTTGACATGACAAAAACAAATGGGCTGGAAACTGTTCTGTAAGCTCATGTTGTAACCATTGAAGTCAGCTTTAGATAAAAACGTTCTATCTGTTCTCTTAGTAGTCTTATTTCATGGGTAAGTATTGGGGCACCATAGTACATTCAGAGGGAAAAATGAAAATTAAATCACACATTGGACTTTATTTCTATTATAGTATTAACTGGTAGTTAAAAAATAACTAAAAAGGCAAGTTTGTAGGTGTCAGCCATGGAATATTGCTTGCTACTTTTAATTCCTAGTTCTTTGTTGAGTCTCACTTTGAAAAGATGCTCCCATTTGCCCCAAAGTTCAGGAACGATGAAAAATACTATTTGTGATGAACTTTCTTTGAGTGGTGACCAATAAGGGTCATTTAACTTGACTGTGGAGATCAAGTCATGGTGATGCTTTTAAGGCAGGAAAATTTCAAGTTGCATGCACTAGTCAGAAAGGAGTTAAGTGTCTTTCATTCCCAGAAAAAATAAAATCTCCTTAGGTGATTTTCAACACAAATCATGACCTTTTTGGATGCCAGTGTAAAATTAGTATCAGTCAGATAAGGGTGGGGATTGAAATGTTAGGTCATGAACATTATCTAATCCAGTAGCAGCAGGTTTGATTTCACAGTTTAAGGGCTCCTTGAATTCCCAGATCAGTCTGTTATTTAGGTCAATTCCTTTATTTGACAAACTTAAGTCGGATGTTTTGTATGGATGGATATACTCATGTTAAATACATACGTGAATGTGTTAAAGACAATGAAAAAGCCAGAGTTTTGGAAAGATTAAACATGTGCTTCAGTGTAGTGTTGAAAGAAGAAGCTATTAGAATTACAACACCAAGTGGGATTTGAAAATGCCTTTCTTGCCAGAAACAAGAACAAATTCCATTTTATTTTTCTGCTCTTATTTGAATAGGAAGGATTTTTTCTTATTCCTGTGGGAATGGTCACACTTTTGAGTGGATTGGTCTCTCTTTAATTAAGGTCTTGGATATATCACTAACCAAAGTTTCCATGTAACATATTCTTCTTAGAGAAATGCAGATGCTGTTTATGTGTTTTTATTTCATTGTGAGCTTGTGAGAGAAGGTTACTGTGAAGACACAAGGTCAATAATGAAGCGTAGGATGTAGTTTGTGTTCATTGGGAAGGGGAAGGCATTGAAATAAGTATTTTTAGGCCTGTTTATGTATTCTGGTTTGTTTTATGGTTTTCCTTTCATAAATCCAGGATTGACTATGTGTCTTCAGAGCTTCTAGTCTTGCAAGTGGTTTTAAGCAAAGACATTCTGAAGTTATAAGGATCCTTTGTGAAAAAGCCATTGCCTTTTTGTTTTTTTAATCTTCCTCTTACCATTTTTGCCCCATATTTGCTTAACCAACCACCCCGCTCCCCCCCAACAACAAAAATACAACCCAAACTTGGGAAGTTTTGGTGTACTAATGGGCAGTGAACATTGGTGGTAGGTGTATTGCTTGAGCCCAGTGCGCAGGGATGGGGTTTTGTTGCTGTTGGATTGTCTCAGTAATCCGTGCAGCAGTGCTTGTGTTGACAGTACAGAAAGTATCTTTGCCCTTTTTGTCTACAGTGACAGCCATGGGGCCTGGTTTTCAGGCTCGTCTGTAAGTAGCTTGTGGATATCTAATTCATTTATTCCTGCTTTACACACATTGGAGCCCATTATGGAGTGCATGTTTGGCTTTTGGGTCACCATCATGTATGCATGTTCTTGCGAAATAATGACTGAAGTCATTCCGAGCGGACTTTCTGAGAGATTAATCATCCTTGGTAGTACAGCACTTTCATGGTGCTTCCATTGTAGAGTCCTGGTTTGGAGGCTGGTGTACCTCCACCATATACAGTGCTTGTAAGGGCGTGAAACTTAATGTTTAAAACTTGTCTGACTCACAGCAAGCCTTTTCAAACAAAAATGAAAAAAAAAAAAATCTCTACATTTTTCTTAGTGTTGGATAAAATTAGACCCTGACAGAGGCCCACAGTTATATATTTTATTACAGTCTAATAAATATGTGGCTCATCTGTACTTTCCTTGGCTTTAAAGATTATACATCTGGAATAACCTTCTCTATACCCATAACTTTAACATTTTTTTCAGCTAAATTTTAAAGGTAACAAGTATTTTGTCTGATAATTTCTATTCACGTTGTTTATAGACCTTCAGAGTCCAGCCAGCCCAATCAGTAGGATGCCCCTGTAGTGTCCTCCAGAGTTGGCTGTGATGCCAGGGCTAGGTTCCTGCAATACTCTAGTAATTTCTATGAAGAGACGTTCACGGGCAGAAGACTGTCTTGAGTTGCGAGAAACAGATGGGCAGCTGCATTACTGTGGCATCCTCTGGCATGTGTGATTTCTCAAGCACTGTTACTGACATTTTGCACTGAGTAGTGAACACAGCTCATGTTTCTTCACCAGGGTGTTGGTTCAAAGTTCTAATCCTTTTTAATTCAGGGATCACAGTTTTGTTCTGGAGAACATCTGTTGCACATTTCCTGCTTATACCTGTGCCTGACTCTACTGGGTCGCTTTGAGGGCTGCGGCCATAACCAGACTGTGAATGAGAAACCTCTCTCTGTGATGGGTGGTTATTCTATGAGCACAACCCAGCTGTTTGATTTCATTTTCTGTGGTCTGGGCTTCGATGTTGTTAGGATGCTGTGCTAAAATGTTACTAATACTTTTCTATTAGCTTGTATTGGGATTCCTCCTCTTTTTGTTGCCACAAAATGCTGAGAACAATAAGAGTATTTTAATATAACGTAACATTTCAGTTGGAAGAGGCTAGCCCTTTCTGAACCTGTGTTGACTGTGTCTGATAATCGCATTATTCTCTAAATGCCTTTCAAAGATTTAAAAAACCTATTTCAAAATATTTTGCTTGAAGAAGCAGAAGTTGTGCTACCTATCTTGTATATCCATTAAGAAAATGTGACAATCTGGATAAAGATTTTTGTCTCTCTGAAGCACTGTTATATGTTGCAATTTACGTAAGGTGATTCCTGTAACAGGAGTTGGCCTGTGGGTCCCTTCCAACTCAGGATATTCTGTGATTCTATGATTCACTTAAAACTTCTTGAAAATGCAGTTTAAAATGTCCTGCAAGCTGGCATTGTGTTGTTTGTGGAGATGTGTGTGTGTAATTACACCATCTGCAGGATAAACAAAAAGTTGGGGAAATGGTTGTCAAGACTTTGAATGGCCTGTGTAACCTTTCAGTAAGATAGCACATGGAACATTTAAGTGGCCATTTCTTTTCTCGGTCTGTTTACAGATAGCAAAGGGCTGCTTAAAGGACTTCTGAAATGTGGCACTTAGGCTGACTTGTGCAAAGTATTATAGAGTTTTTTGTTTGCTTATTTGTTTTCAGAATTAATTCTACATTTTTTAATTGCTTTGATTTTGTTTTGAGTTTTGCTTTTCAGCGTGTTTTCTTTTTTAGTGTGAATACCAGGAATAGTTAATTGTTTGGTTTATAAGAAGACTTCTGCAAAGATAATTAGGAGTTGCTTCTTCAGGTGTCTTTTTAGTTCTGCTTTAGTTGAAGGAGAAATAACCTTGACCAATTGGTGTTTTCATTTGAATGTGTTGTTAGCTGCTAAAAATTATGTGAAAAGTACCGAAACTTCAGATTCCTGAGGAAAAATATCTTCTGTTCTCAGTTGTTCCATTTTATCCTCTTTATTCTTACCGTATCCACGTTTTACTACCTCCTGTTTATCAAGAGGTCCCTTATGTTAGGAAAGGTCCCATGGGTGGTTAGAGGCAAAGACTAGGCAGTAATGGTCCCGCAGTGATTTGTAGTGAACCTCGGATTGGCCTCTAGTGGAATTTTATCCACTTGGCTTCTCACATTTAGTGAGTGCATTTTTGAAAAGAGGAAGGGGTTTATATTTTAATAATAAAAACTCAAGTCAGTTTGTTCACATGCAGTGACTTAATTAAAAAAGCTCGGAAGCCTTTACTCCATTTATTTCTGTGGTGCCAGAAACTGAGAATACCCACTTTGTTAGTTGATCATGTCATCTTCCTGCCTACAGTAATTCTGTGTGGGAACGGGAATAGTTTTAAGTGTACTCGTCCAACTGGACTTTGGAAACTGCAGTGCCTGCTTCTCATGTAGAAAGAAAGATGCAAATCCTAACTAAGGTAAAACAATAGGAACAACAGGGGTGTTTTATAATTTCAAGCAGTTCTGGAAAATGAAATATTATGTGCCAAGATTTGACACATCGTAACTCTGCACTATTGTTCTCCCTCCCTGGCAAGGAGAGGAATAAAACGGGGTATTGTGATTAACCTGCCATATAGCTGATGAGAAATACTGTGAGGGTAGAGAGAAGAGAGGGAGTTCAGGAAAGGAATTCAGCAACGCTGCTGGCACACCCTTTCCCCTCTACCTGGCTCCATATCAAGGAGGTCGATGAGTGTTTGTACCTCTCTTTCACTACAGAGAAAGGTGTATTGACAAGTCCTGCTTACGTTGCATCTGCTACTGTGTAAGGTCAACTGATCAGAAAAAAAAAAAGTCCTCTGAAAAACCTGACATGTAGTTGGAATTTATAATCTGTAACCAGTCCTGAAATTACATTTTTCAACCTGCAACTCTTCTATACTACAGTGCTCTAACCTTTCCAGGGACCAGAGGATGAAACACAAGCACTAAGTCATCCTCAGATTTTTAGCAAGTAACTTGAGTGTAGGTATGAGAGAGAGAATGAGCTCTTGGCCATGTTTAGCATCTCTTGCAGTGCACTTAAAAACCTGAGGATGACTTTGTGCTTCTTCCTAGTATTTCTCTAACAGTGTTTACTTACAAGGAGAATGGAGTAGGTACTGTACACGAGCTGGACGTTCACCCATCCCGGTTACTCATGGTGTAACGCCGGTGTGGAAGTGTTTAAGTGGGGTGGCACAGATCAGGTCTGGGCTTTCTGGGCAAGCGGACTTGTTGCCATGAAAAGTGCTTTGAGAATTATGGACTGACATAGATTTGACACTAATTTGAAGTGAAGAGAATAATTTAATGAGCAAGACTTTGAAGACTTTGCCTTTGGAAAAGCTCACCTTTCTTGTAGATGCATTTGAAGCTGCCCTTCCTAGGGAAGTACGTGAGTTTTTCAAGGTCCGTTCTGTATGGAATTTCTTTTCCAGGGTCCTTTTTGTGTTTCTTGAAAAAGTCTTCAACTATTGCATGTCAGCCAGCTTTCTTTTGACTTTCTGTGGATTCAGGGGGGCTTTCCAGTGGCCTGCAAAAATGTCCTTGCCATCTGCTACAAATCCTTTTATATTTCCTATGTCTTACTTTCATTGGGAAGACAAATACTGATGTTGGTTTTCGTTGTGTCTCTCTGAGGTTGGTAAAGGAGCCCTTAGCCTGGCCCTTATGTTGGTATCAGAGTGATGAAGTGGGTGTACCAGGAGATTCCCACTAGTTCCAACTCTGCACACCCCTGCTGAATTGCTTGTCCGTACCTCTTATCCCAGATGTTTGTGTAGGGTCCTAGAGAAACATATATGCCATCCTACAGCTCCACTCGTGTTTATGGAAAGAGGCTTGGGGGCTAACCATGTATTTTGCTCTCATTCGTTGTTATTTGAAACACATGACTGTAATTCAGTTAAAGACTTTGTGGTAGTGCTTTCCATGCCTCTTACGCTAACATAAATGTGCTGGTTTGCAACATGACTTTTTGATCTATATAAAACCAGGAAAGGGAAGGGGGAAAAGGGATGGGAATGAAGGGGGGGAAATCAGGCACGAAGAGAGCAGGTGGCATATGTTTTTGCCTACTTCATCAGATAACCTTGAAAAATAAAAAGAGTTTTAGTGGATTTTTTGGCACAGTGCCTGCTGTGAATGGAGATGTATTTCTATAACCTGAAAGTGGGTTATGTGCCTTGCAACAAAGCCATTCATGTTCTTAGTATAAGACTAGTATGTCTTCTCTCCTAACTGTTTTCTCCCCTGCCCTGATGCTTGCTTGAGTTAAGGTAGTCTTACAGAACCAGAATGTGCTTTGGTAAGATGTTTTGTGGTTTTGTTGTTGCTGCAATATACTGGGGTCTAATTATTATTTTTTTTTGAGACATTTATTTCTTCTGTCTGCTCTTTCCCTTGCTGAAGTCCCAAGACAGTATGGGTTAAAAGTGAGACAGCATTTCTGCTAAAGCAAAACAGTAATATAATGTGGTAAAATTTGATTGTCTGTGAAATGTTTTTTAATATCATGGGTTTATAGCCTTCCCTATTTTACTGGTGATTTACATTATTTTCTAAGAGCCTTAAAATGACAAAACTATTCTACAGAATTAAAACCCAAAACCACTCAAAACCAAAACCACTCAAACAACCCCAAACCTTTTTAATTTTCTTATTCTCTTGGTGTCACATTGTAGAATACGTATGGAGCTACTTGGCTGCAATAGCATCTTGCACCACAAATGGGAAGGTGGTGTTACTGTTTACTGTGTGATTGGTCTTTCTGCCTAGATCTTGTTTCTAACCTTTGTCCTGTGTTAGAGGCAAAATTATTCCTTGGTCTTCCTTTCTTTGGGGGGTGTTGGACTCCACCATTTTAATTTCCTTAATTTTCCTCCTTTGTTGAAAAGTACCAAGATTTTGCTAAAGAATTTAGTTACCCCAAAGTAAGGATGAGACTTGCATTGCTGGTTCTTGGCTATTGCCTACAGAACAGAGAGGGGGAAAAAAAACCTAAACCAAATCCCAGGCTGCTGATATATGTTTTGTTATTGTATTGATGGTGCTAATTTAAAACAAAAAGGAAAAGCATGTTGGTCATTAAGAAAAATACAAAACCAAAATAATTTTAAAAAATTTGTTTATACTTCCTCCTTTTCAAATGATGTCAAAACAATTCTTAGAGAACTAGTACACAAATACCTTTTTTCTCTTTGTAACTTCATCCAGCAAAACCAGGACAGTGTGTGTCCCTGACTGACATTTCCTCCTGTGAGGGGCAGGATAGCTTGTACAGCTGGAACCTGGCAGGAGTAAAGCATTTGGCATGGGATGGCAACCTAAATCAGGTGCCTGCTCTATTAACTCTCCTTAGTAATGTTGCATCTGGGTATAGGTTGCAGGAGAAATTTCTGCGATGGGTTAGTTCCAAAGCAATAAATTCTCTCAAATTATACTTGGTGAAATTTGTCCTTGCATGAAATGCTTTTATGAAGTCTTTGGGAGTTTGTGTGGTACTGATGAACTATGCTGCTACTTTGAGAAAAACTGAAAAGTAAATTCTTATCTTTTTATCACTATATAACTGTAGCAATATTTCAAAAAGTTTTGTGGGGTTTTTTTTTGGAAGTACTTAAACCAAATTTCTGGAAATAATTGCAGAATGGACATATAGACAGCTCTGTGACTTTGCTAAATACTCCTATCAGTTCATTTCTTTTGTGTATGAAGACAAGGGAGTATTTGTGTGGCTGGTTTCTGAGGTTTCCCTGAGCTCAGCCTAGAAAGCAAACAGGCAGTCTGTGGTATGTCTTTGTCTTTCAGAATTATTTAATACCAAGAAATACCAGTATTAGCAGAGGAACAGGTAACTATAAAGCAAATGTATGTAAAATGTCTGCAGTGAAACTATTTGTGAAAATTCAATGGAATGTTCAGAACATTTAAATAAAGAAAAAACAGAAGAACCCGCTTGTGTCAGTACTGTGGTTTTGCTGGTTTTGTCCCCTGCCCCCTCAGGTTTTAAGATAGCCACTTTCTTGACTTCCAGAACAAGACATTATTCTGCTATATGTTTAAGAAAATTGGATTTGGGTGTAAACTCGTAAAGTCTGGGCAGCCCTGGCAAATGGTGTGAGCCAGTGTTAAAAGGACTTTTGTTTGCTGCTTCCTGTGTGCTATTGTATTTGTTTACTGCTCAATGAGTAGTAGTTAGGCATAGAAAAGAATAAACTGAAGTAATGAACAGCAGAGACTACCCAAAGAAATTGGTTAACATTTAAGGAGCTGAGTGGCTTAAAAATGCAGGCTTGCTATTGCCAGTTTTAATTTTCTCTGGGTGTATTTCACATGTTACTTGCATCAGTCATCATACAGAATAGGGCATGGTGTGTGCCTTAATTCTTTGTGACACTGCTTTTTCTACTTTTATTTATTCTTTGTACTTTCACTTGCTGCAATTAATTTCATAACTAATTATGATCTTATCAATACATAATGAAACTGTGTGCTCCTCTGTCATGTGTCTGAGCTCTGTTTCTGGCTAAGGCTGCCAAAAAGCTGATGGTTAATACCTCTCAAATGTACTGTACTTGAGATGGTTTTAGATAACCACAAACTCCAGGAACTGATGGTATTTTGAGGAAGAAGACCAGCATAAATGTTCACTCTTGGTGTCAGTGCTGTCAGCGGTGCCAGTGCTGATCTGGAGAGGGCAAGGGGCTTTCTCAAGTCTTATGAGTTACTACCAGGCAGCTAGTTTGAGTTGTGCCATGGCTGAATTGCTCACCTTGTAATGCTTTCTTTTGAATTTGCTGAACATGTGTCGAGATTTTGTCCAATTCAGGTAAGGAGGAAACACATATTCTTTATTTGTTGGTAAAAGTTTACCGGTATCAACAGAACTCACCTGTGGTTAACTGAAGAGCTGTGCTGTATCAAGGAAAATATACTGTAGAGCAATGTGATTAAAAAAAAGGAGGGATATAAGAAATAAAACACATATGGTTAGAGGAACTTTTGGCTTATCATTAAAACATTGAGTGGTTAAATAGGTTTAATTACATTATGCCAGAGCTGACACATAGACTGCATGCAGCAGTAACTTAAAATGAGGAAAAGGAGGGTATACAGCAGTAATGGGTATACAGCAGTAGATACACAAAATTTAAGTCTCCAAAATCCATTTTTTTACAACCACTGAAGAGAGTTTCATTAAAATATACTGCATCTAATGCAATTTAGTATCTCTGTAAAATCACTGCCACATATTCTACTGACTGCATTTTGGTAATCAGTGCTGAACGGGGTAGTGGATCTAAGACAGAGTGTAGAGACTCCTGCCTTATTTTCACTTCATCGTTTAAAGTGTCAAACAGCAGGAAGGTTTCTCATGAGAGGCTCAGATTGTCCTTTTTTCCAGTTATCTCCAGTGCCATCAAACTGCTAAGCATTATAAAGTAATTTTGTAATGTTGTTTATCAAATTAAACTCGAAGCAGTTACTCTCAAGCTGTTTATCTTGGACGTTTGCTACTTCTATTTTAGGCCTGAAGCAGCATTTGAATTTCCTCTGTCCTTCCTTCCATCTCCTAATTGAGTCCATTGCTATGCTGATATTCTCTACAAACCCTGCTTTGAGCAATACACTGCATTTAAAGGAAAAAAACTGCAAAATCACTAATAATTGAGCACATCACAAATATCTTGAAATCCTAAACATTTCATTTTTAGAATGTTTAAGTGTTTTGCTTTTGGAAGACTGATTCCAGTGAAATTTGTCCCTAAAACCCAAGTGCCTAAAATTTCCCTTTCTTTTCCAGTTTTGTCAGGTCTAGGCCAGTTGAATCAAGTTTTAAAATATAAAATAAAATACTGAAACAAAATCTTTTGTGCAAAATGGACACAAATTTAGCTTCAGACATCCAAGGTGAATGCTCTCAACTACCTTCTGGATGGACCTGCCTTCACAGTACTTATGTAGAATACATACATAAAGGCAAGTATTTGTGTCCTTCTCTGACATCAGTTTCTTCTTTTCTGACAAGAATTTAAAGATCCACAGAGCACTCCTACGTAACTGCTTAACTGTGGTAAAACCTTGCCACGCAGAGACAGTTTTATTGAAATAATTCTGTACCAGGCAGACCAGCCTCAGACTCATTAATTATACTAATGTAACCGTGCCCCTGGTGTAAGAGCTGTACTAAGAGAGCCTTTAGCTGTTTTAGGACAAAATCCCAAACAAACAAACAAGTAAACCAAAACCCCCAATCAAGCAGTCTAAGTACAGTACCCATTCCAAAACTAAGTCTTAAGGAATACACTAAATTTGAATTTTGGACAAAAGGTTTCCATTCTAATTCTAATCCTCTGAATAAAAGTTGAGCTTTAATTTTTGAGTAATCAAATTTTTTCAAAGAAGCCTGAAGAATTCCTGTATGATAGCTTATATCTTGAATGCAAATTACTGTCTTCATCTAGCAGCTCACTTTTCATTTCTCTGTGCTAATGAGTCCTCAAGCCAGTTTTGAACTTTCTAATTGTTTTTTATCTTTTATGATGCTGAACATGCTTTTCTACACTTGCTCTATTTGTACACTAATCAATCTTTTGGAAAGAATTTATGCTGTAAGAAAACAGTTCACACTGAAAGTAATCTGCAATTTTTAACATTATATTAATCTTCAATTATTTACTGCGAGAAGGGTCAGGATAACTCTTGCAGGCAGTGCTTGCTCTCCAAATTGTTTGTGAGAAATCTATTGTGAAGAGCAGTATTTTAAATCCCAAACTGTGTTGTTGACCTCTAATAAAACCCATGGATTAGGTGGTACTCTGATCTGCTCCCCAAAGTAAGAGCCACTAGATTAAAGTGCACTTATAGTGTAAATATTTGCATTTGCTCTCAAAATTCTCCTCTGCAGAAGTTCTCAAAATAATTAGTGCACATTTTTTCAGAAAATCCATTCAAGATCTTCACTAGCAGCTCTATACAATGCAACTGATGAAAGCTCATTTTTCTTAAAACTGTGTGAATAAACCTCCTTCACCATAATCACTTACGATTTTAAACTCAGCATACCTGTTTTTAGTATTATTTCTGATGTTTGATGCTTTAAAAATTGTTGATTCTGAGTTTATTCATCATGTAAAAATTTAGCTTATGTAAGAAACTTTTCAGATATTTTCAATTGATGAAATCAAATTGCAGACTTTGGAAGATGGCTAAAACAGTTCAACAGAAGCTGTAGAAAGCATTTGGTACTCCTGCCCAGTCAGTGATATCACCACTGTTGTTTTAATTTAGGGCTCACCAAGATTTTGTCAAAGATAGTTCTGTTTACACAGGATTTACAGAATGTCACTAGAACAAGGAAATCCTTCATTCATTTACCTTTAACCACCTACAGGCCAAAAAGCAGTAGGGAAATACCACTGTTGAGCTGCGGTCGTCCTACACTGTAGAGGCTCTTGGCATCCAAGTGCTCTCTCCCAAGAATATCTTGAACTGTGCTTTTTTTTCCCCAAAGAGATGATTCCTCATTGTTGTGATAGATGAAAGCCTGAACATCAAAGAGAAGCAGATACTTCAGGAAAAATAAGGAAACACTAGATATCTAAGGAAGCACATATGTATAAACAGCAGCAAGCATAGATCTTTGGCTAAGAGCAAGTGGGCTTTTGGTTTTGTGGGAGCGAAAGATCTGATGCTCCTGTGCAGAGCATCGTTGCCATGCACATGTTAAGTGGAGATCAGGGCAGCAGGGTGTGCTAAAAAACAAGTCCGCGACCGAGGTTGTGCAGTTGGGTTGAACATCTGTGTCCGAGCACACATGTGCACGCAGTCAGACCGTAGGAGCGTCTGAAACCAGATGGAAGGTCTGGTTAATGTTCACATCACTTCATAGCATTTCACATGCGGCTTCTTCAAAGCAGCCAATAGTCGCAGTGCAGTGCAAGCAAAGAGCTTATCTCAGCCAGAGCCATGGATTTGGTTATTACCTGAACTGGATGGTGCAGACAGTTTCTGACAGCATCACAGAATATGCTGAGTTGGAAGGGACCCACAAGGATCATTGAGTCCAACTCCTGGCCTAGCATAGGACCATCCCCAAGAGTCACACCACATGCCTGAGAGCATTGTCCAAAAGGTTCTTGAACTCTGCCGGGCTTGGTGCTGTGACCACTGCCCTTGGGGAGCCTGTTCCAGTACTCAGCCACCCTCTGGGTGAAGAACCTTTTTCTAATATCCAAACTAGACCTCCCCTGACACAACTGCAGGTCATTCCCTCGGGTTCTGTCACTGGTCACCACAGAGAAGGAGTCAGTGTCTGCCCCTCCTCTTCTTCTCACAAGAAGACTGTGATGAGATCTCCCCTCAGTCTCTTCTTCTTCAGGCTGAGCAGACCAAGTGAAATACATGGTAGGGGTATGTTAAGTAGGATTTGCTGAATTTGCCACAGCAGTGCCACAGATCACTTGTATCCAAGTTAAAAAGACAAAGCAATGTGATGTCTACTTCTGCATGTCCAATAGGAGTAATTTTGCTTACTATTTGAAGTGAGAATTAAGATTTTGGGGATGGAAGGCACAGGATAGGGAGAAACTGTCTAAAGTGCTGCTCAGGCTGCCTTCATAAAGGGCCTTGTAAGCCTACTCAGCAGTTTAAAGGGATTGTAGCTGAACTAGCTGGCATACATAGCTATATGTGAATCTGAATGAAATATATGTGAATCTTACTTCCCTACCAGCCACTGAGCCCTGAGGAACCCAAGAGTAACTGTTTCATGCCACAGTCAGGTTCAATTGCTCTGAGAAAATTCCTAGTGTGGACTCAGCATCAGCTGTAAGAGCCTTGCACAGAGTGAACCGTCTGAAAGTTGATTTGTCCTACCCTGTGAGACATACATTTAGTGGTTTCAAGGAATTTTTTAAAAAAATTGAGTTTCTAGAAGTCCCACCTGTTTTTAACCCGCTGACTTTGTGCACACACGGGCAGACACACATGTAACTGAAAATGTACATCTGGAAGACGGCTGTAAATGCCATTGGCTTTTGTGAATGGTAAAAAGATTGGATAATGTTTTATGTGAGCTTCTGATAATATCACTTCTAAGGAATATTATTCACATCTGAATCATCCATTTGTTTTCATGCTGTTCTCTCTCACTACAGCTACTTCAGGACTTTCTCACATGATCTGCCAAAGATTAGTCACCATCCTTGTGACGTTGTATACAACCTCCTCTTCTCCCAAGGGCCCAGGGTTTTATTCCAGTTGTATTGTGGTGGTTGTTTGGGTCAGTGCTTTTGTTGTGGCTCTTTGGAGATGGGTCTCTGATTTTGGCTGCTGTTTGCTTTAGGAACTGAGAGGGTATAAAAGGATCCCGTTGTGGTAAAACAGCAGAAACATCTGCTGAAGAGTGGGAGGAGGAGGAGGCTGCTAACCAAATGCAGCAGCAGGGAGCCTGCAGTTCCTCCTCCTCCGCTCTCACCGCTAGATGTGAACCTGCTGTAATAAAAGGGCTGGCACCACAACACAGGCTCCAGAGGGAAACAGGTCTCAGGTCAGCCAGCTAGAGAAACCTCAAAGAAAACATTAAAACTGAATAAACATTGGAAGTAGTTGTGGTAGATTAATTCACTCCATTCTGTCCTTAATGCTGTTCGGAAGTTGTGCATAAACTCCAGGGAAAGAGAAATCAAGGCAAACTTGTACAGTGTTCTGCTTCTGAAAATAATGTCAGCCCTTGCACATCAAACTTTAATTCCTTTATTAAAAAATGAGGGAAACAGATGGAGATAAAAGATGTCATTACTAGAGGTAGGTTTCAAATCGTACTCTGTGGTAACCACCTGACATGTATGTCCTTCTTGTTTGCTGCAGCTGAGTGCTTGCAGCCAGCCTTCCCCTTGGCTGGCTTGGGGGGTGAGAACAGCTTGTAGTTCTTTTATGTGCAGCATGCAGAATGTTTCATCGTCCCCTCAAAAGGAAGCTACTGATCAAATTACTGATGTTGTATTACTTTTATCAGAAAAGTCCTGGGGAGTGGTAAAGAATATAGAGGGGGAGGTTTCCTATGAAAAAATAAGAGAATCCTAATCTCAGGTGGTCGTGAGCTTCCTATGGGAACAAAACAAATATGCACTATAAATTTTATAAGCAAATACTAGATTATCTTACTGAGAAGATGTGAAAAGTTAGGTGAAAGCTTTAAGGCACTGCTGCCTAACTTAGAGGTTAAATTTTTGGCTTTCATGGCTTTACCACATGCTTTCAACTTACTGATTTAATCAGTGTTCACACTGTAAGGACAAGGTGCAGAGAGCCAGCACAGAAATCTAGTAGCAGTCTGTGTGTTTGATCTCCACCCTGAAAAGCATGTTTTCCCTCAGATCTGGAGAGCTCTCTGCTTCCAATCCCTTCATATGGGATCGAAAGATAATGAGATGAGCGGGATTGAAACAGGGCAGTTGTTCTACCCAGCTCACCTGGTACTGCTCTGTGTTGAGTGCAGGGAGTGTGGAGGAGTGGGGCACTGTCAGGATGGTGAGTGTCATGTGCCCTGGCTGGCAGCAGCCCCAGTCCTGTGGGAAGTTTGCCATTGTGCCATGCTTCCCTGCCTAGAGAGGAAAGGACAGGACTATCAAATTGGTTTTGAAGACATTCTGTATCTCTGTTGCCTTTCTAGCTGCTGCTGCTGTCCAGCGGTTGAAGATGATGTGTGATGGTGTTTTGACTCAGATACCCTGTAATGGGTATCTCAGCATTGCAGCCTTCTGTTTGTTTGTTTTTTATATTAAAGATAGTGGAAAGAGGTCTTGTGTGTGGAACTTTTCTTACTGTCACTGTGTGTATTTCTTTGTAGAAGGTCCTTGCTTTTTATAGAATAAGTGAATCCAGTGAATCCATAGTAAAGGAGCTTGGAAGTAATTTCATCTATATATCAGTTGGTTTGCTTTCTCTTTGCTTTAAAAAAACCCCACAAAACATGTGGTTTAACTTCACTTTTAAACCAGTTGAAATTATAGGTCATCTTTTGTTTGTGAAGGCATTGTTTAGTTTGAAGAGAAAAGAATAGGAATAGTAATTTGTGACCCAGGTCAATTTGAAAGTTCAATTCCTCTAATTTTCTGACAAGGTTGGTTGCAATTTCCTTTGCGCTTTTTTGGTTTGTTTTAATTTTTCTTTTTTTTTTTTAAACTGTAAAAACTTTCCTCCTCCTTTTTCTTGTCATTCAGTCAGAAATGTTGAGGAACTGAAGTTTCTAAATCCACAGCTCATGGGATTGTGAGTTCCTACCAGAGATCTCAGCTTTGGGTGGGAGCGTAAGTTCATATATTGCTTTATGTTTGCTTTTTTAAATGAGCAACTTCAAGTTTCAATCTACCTAAACTGAGCAAAAATTTCAAAAAAGAAATGAAATAATCCACAGTGTACTGCTTGTGTGGTGTGACAATTGTTTGTAATCTTTAGTTGTCTGTGAAAATGTAGCCTCAGTTTTAATGCAACTTTTTTTTTTTAACTTCACTGATTTTTTAATTTAGTTTTGGTTTTTAGTCTTTGTACGCAGACACAGATTTACTTTTTTTCTCCCTACAACTATGGAGTACAGTTTAATACTATCTGGAGTCTGAGTCATTCCTTTCTCATCTCATGTCATGAGGTAAAAGAGCTTTTCCTCTTGCAGACTTCTGTGTTCAGGCTGTGCCCACATCATCAGTGATGAATATTCTCCTCAAAGCTTTCTAGCAACAGAAACTAAACTTCCTCAGATGACTGACTAAAAAGTCCATGTGAAGTCCAGGTGCCTCAGGAAATGCTGTACTTGTGAGCTAATGTTATGGGATGTTTTTACTTGGTTTGACTCCATTTTTGGTGATGTTTTATATTGTGTTGGCACTGCAGCATGAGACCACTTTGTGTGCACTAGTGTGACGCACTGATAATTTTTGATGGTGGCTCAAAAGGGCCATTCAACCTATAACTGGTTCCTGGTCACTAAACCAGGAGATAATACAAGGAATGGGAGAGCATGATGTCAAAACACTGAGCTTTTTATTTGCTTGTTCTCATAGTTATTCTTTTGTGATAGCATATAAAATAAAGGAAAAACTAATTCTCTGGAGCTGAGCAGCATTAGGTAACCTGGTTGTATTTAAGGATTGCAAATGTACCTGATGTTAAGCACTGTTTTATTTTGATGGATGGTGGTCTTATGTGAACACAGGGTACTTTAAAAATTCTGTCTCCCAGCGCCTGCCACCAGGCCTGTCAGCACTTTCATCTGAGCTGTCCTTACTCTTTCCTGCCGTGAGAAAGGATGACAGCTCATTTTATCTGCCTTGCAAGCAAACACAAAGGATGGATTTCCTGCATGGTTTTTCTTCTCCTCCATGGGGATGAAGGCTTGTCTACGAAGAGATGCTGATTAATGCCAGCTGTTTGATTTGCAGCTGGGGATAGGTCCCAGCTGAGGGGCTGGGGACGTTTGCCACCATGGGAACAGTGACCATTTCTGAGACCTGAAACTGTTTGCCTTCAACAGTTTTTCCAAACCCAGAGTTTGAGCACCTCAGACATAGAGATGGTAAATTTAGATCTTAATCTTGAGACGGGTCTTCTGCATCTGTGTTATCTAATCTGTATTCTGTACCTAATCTTTGTAAGGGTGAGTAAGCCATTATAGTGCTCAATAGAAAACTGTTCTGAGGAAAGGAAGTGCTGTGCTACTGGAGGTCTAAGAATGGAGATGGTTGCAGAACAAGTGACTGATATCAGACTTTTGATACAAGAGTTGAATGGTAGATTTGATTGGAGAGTTTTACACCAGGACCATTCTTCCCTTCTGCTCCCTTTTATTTCTTCCCCTTTTAGTTTTACACCATCTCATCCACTCCTTCCAAGAAGAAGCTGTGAGCAGTTTGTAGAGAAGGAACAAAATCTTGGCAGTAGAACTGGTTTTTAAAAAGCTATTATGAGCAGGGTATCTTTCTAGGCAAGCATGACATATTTTATATATCCTTTCCCAAAAGGGGAATACACTCTGAAATGTGCACTACAGTTGGTTTGTGAACTTGTTACTATGGGAAGATCAGGGCAGAGGAGATGGCTTAGAGGCAAGAGAAAGAGGATTAAATGTCCAACAAATAATGATACAGTAATAAAGCTTATCAAATCTTAATTTTCCTTGGTTTTTTTTTGTTTTTTTTTTTTTCATAATTTGTATTTTACACAACTGTGTGGCAGATGGATGTTACTTGGAGCAGGAATTTCTTTTTCCGGCTTTGCTGACAGGTAGTTGTTGGTATTTCCATGGGTTACTGTCATGTGCTGTAGGCCAGGAACAGGGAACCAGCTCCTTTGCTAAGGGCCAGTGAAGCCTTTTGAACACCCCTCTGCAGGCCATGTATTAATGCATACCTTTGTGGTATTTGATTATAGCATACAGTAGGTCAGCCATTGGTTTTATGAATTTTAGCTGTAGACTCTTGTCTTAGTTTAGGGTAAGCTAAAACAATTTAGAATTCCTTTCTCAAAATTGACCACGACTCTTTTAAATTTAAAACAAAATTTTAATTTGGAAAATGTGTAGAGGGAAAGATAACAGTTCTTAACTGCTAAATATATTATATATAAATCACCAGAGCAGAACGAATAACAACTCTGTAACCAAAACCTCTAGACAAATGAGTCCCTGAAGACACGGGGTTGGATCCTCTCCCGTAGGCAGCGTGGACTCTCCCTCCTTTGTCCTCCGTCCGGACGGCGCTNGAGGGTGTCAGCCCCCCAAAGTCTGTGTTGGTAGGAAAGAAAAAATTCTGACAAATTCTAGAACTATAACAACTCTGTGCGTCCCAAGAAGTGCTGGCTTCTGACTCCTGTCTGCTTAATTTATGTTCAGTCTTAATTTGGTTCAGAAAATTTAACTCAGTGCTCTATGACTCTCATGGTACACAGCTAAAATATACAGTGCAGTGTTTGTCCTTTCAGCCTGGCTCTGCACCATAAACTGCTTTCTAAAAAGAAAGGAAACTTCTTCATCTTTTTATTGATTTCTGTGTTTCTGGTGTAATTTAGGATGCCAGAATGAAACTAGCAGGAGAGGGAACTGCAGAGTTACTTGGTACCGTATGGGTTTGTTTCTCCACCTCCAGATGACTGCACATGTGGCTTTCTGGAGACCTGTCCATGCTAAAAGCAAATGGATCATGTTCAGGTTGGAGTATTATCACTGAATATTGTCATTGTTTTTGACACAAATTGAAATTTGACTTTAGGCCTTTTTACATGTTCTCAGCATTGAAAGAAACAATATAGTCCTCTTCCATTTTTTGCTGTAATATTCAACATTCATGTGGTATATATTTTGAATTCCACAAGATAGTACTTCTTTTTACAATGATACTTCTTATTTTCTTGAGAATCCCATGCTGTTCTTTCTGCTTTCCAGTAGTTACTTGGCAAACTTCACAAAGAAGTTGAGTATCGTTAAGAGAAATGTATTTTGCAATGTAGCAATTACAGCTGGCATGAAAGTGGCTCAGAATTATTGGTTGTATGGGTAGCTTGTTTGGTCTGACTTTTTTTTTTCCTTTTTAGAGGGGCTCTGATTACTCTTTATTTTTACCCATGATGTTTACTGTGATCTATAATTTTCTTTCAATCAGATGCTAAGCCAGCTGGATTCATGTTTCAAAACAAATTGCCGCCTTTTCTTATTTTAAAACTTTTTTAAAAATTCTACTCTTTTTAGAAATCTTATAACTTGACAGGCAATTCTGATTTAGTAAAACTCTGTCCTTTTTGGGGTGTTGTGGCCAAAATCTTTGTTTTTTTTCTCCATGGCAATAAAATCCCTTTTTTAATTTATTTTTCATTGTGTGTCTTATTAAAAGATAGATGAATTCTGCAGAGTTTGTTTCCTGAAATTTGTCAAATATGATCCTGTGTTGCATGCAGCTGCATACTCTGTCCAGCTACTTGTTTTTGTGTTGCTCTTGCACGTTTCTTGACTTTTTCTTGCATCTTCCTCTGCGAATGTGCTCTTATTTTCCCTATTCTGTCTAACTCCCTGCAGCTAGTTCCATTGTGGATGAAGATTTTGCAGCCAGGTTTTCTGCATTCTGATGTAACGTAGAGCATTGTAGATGAGGTGGTCTGTTTCTGTTACATACGGAGCTTTTTCATGGCAGCCTCTTCAGAATGAGGATAGAGGTTGGGGCAGAGAAATGTAGATTTAGTTACAAAGAGCTGTGAAAGGTGCATTGTGAATGGGTACACAATGCTTTTAGAGTAATTTATAAAAGTTGTAAATATGTTCCACTTTGGAAGCATGACTGAGCCTCTAAATCACTGATATCAGTGGGTGCTGGTTTTAGGGGCTTGAGGAACCCTTAAATCAGAAGGGTACCAGGAGAGTGCTGAAGACACTGAGGTGATATGGGAGAGAATGAGATGAAACAAGAAACAATACGACAGCTATAAGAAGGGCCGTGTGGTGATGGGGCTGCCCATGGTGGGCAGCCAAAGCTCTGTGTGTCAGTTGGCTGTACACCTTGGTGTGGCCCGGCCATCAGCCTGTCTCTCAGGCACTTCCCTTACTGCCTGTGGCAGCCAGGAGAGCATCAGAAATAAGAGTAGGCGAGGGAGAGGAAATACAGGATAGGAAAAGGAAAAAGTGTTAGTAAATCCTAAAGCAATGTATTGTGTTGGTGTTGTTGAGTTGTCCTGCATTTACACATGTTGATCTTGGCTTTTCCTGCTTGTGAGAAGGATCTGATACTGTTTGTAAAGGCACTTGAAGATGAAAAATTAATTTCTTGAGATGTATTTATGTGCTCATTCCAGGCAAAGCTCAAGGCAGGAGCAATTGAAGAGACTACAATCAAGTTGCTGCTTTTGTTTGTATAAATGGGTGTCTCTGACCTATTTAATAACTAAGCT
Organism: Grallaria varia; assembly: GCA_013396735.1. NCBI lineage: Eukaryota > Metazoa > Chordata > Aves > Passeriformes > Formicariidae > Grallaria > Grallaria varia. The sequence continues at coordinate 119,724 of VWZG01008360.1, read as the reverse complement.
GTCTTGAAAATATTTCGTCAAAGACCATTTTGCCTGATTTTTTTTTTCTTTCAGTCATACTCTATTGAAATTACGTGCTTGTATAAGTAACCTTCCCTAATAAGAAGCCAAAAAGAAATATGTCATGAGTTCGAGTTCTGTATAACCTGTGGCAAAATATAAGGGTTAGGCTGAAAATAAAAGATATTAATTGAGATTGGATCCAGAACAGCACGCAGTGCCAGACTTTCTGAATTGCTTATAAAATTGTAGCAATAAATAACTTTCAAGGTGCTGTATCATCCAGAATTTTTTTTTTTTTGATTCATGTGGGAGGAGTCATAAGCTCCTTTGACACAAGAAAGCATCATCTGGGATGTGGTGCCAACCTGCAAACTACAGGCAGTTCAGGATTCCCTAAAGAAAAATAAGGTATCCAGTGAAATTTCTAAAAAGAAAATAGCTAGGTATGTGGACTAAGCTGTATCAATGAATATTATGTATTGTTGATATTTGCACTGTTCCATAGAGCAGAAATAAGTATTAATTTATTTGCAAGGTGAGACCCAGAAAGAAGCTTGATGCCCCCTCTCCATCTGCAGGCTTTTAGGTTAAGGGGAAGTATTGTAAAATATCTGTTTCAAGGAACTTTTTGGTTTCCATGACTGATGACTGAGCGCTTGAAAAAATATGTTTTGTGGCATAGATATTGTTTCGAGTCCCAGTCTCTGCTCTGATCTTTGCTATCAGCTTTGGCAGTCCCTTGTGGGTGGTAGCACAACCAGCTCCCTGGGACCCTTCCAGTTGCTTTACAGCAGATTACTTTTGGAGAATGTATTTTAGGATAATTGCGTCCAAAAGAAAAGAATAGTCTTTGGTCTTCTCTGGTAAGCGGAAATGTTAGCCTGACTTAAGATCCTTGAGGAAAATAAAACTTGAGTTCTGATTGGCATTGTAGCATCTTTTGTGTGAGAGACCCTTGGCGCCTTTCGAGTGTCTCGTCTGTGGAGAAGCTCTGCCCAGTCAGTCAGACGTCCCTGCCAGCCCAAATAGCTCCAGTGAGGAGTCAATGAGGGCTCTGTTGCGTTGCCTTTGTCTGGCCATGTTTGGACAAAGTGCCTGTGTTAGTGGCGTGGTGGAAATGCCATGCCTTGCCACAATAACCTGAGTGGGGGCTGCATGAAAAGTTTCCATTTTTAGCTTTTCTTAAAATAATGAAAGGGATTGTCTGTGGCAGCATTGGTATGGAGTGAAACTTTGAACTCTTGAGTAAATAAAACCACTGAACATACGTGCTTTGAAGTTTTTAAGAAGCCACTGTGAAATCATTGAGTTGTTCTTGCATCTACCTGGAGCTAGAGGTGAAGTTCTTAAAAAAATAAAAATAAGTTCTTAAAAAGCAGAGTAGTTTTTATGGTTGTATTTAAGATAATCAAAGTAACATTCTATCTGATGTTTAAGAATCAAAGCTTATGTATGGGCAGATGGAAAGCTGCAGTGCAAGTCCATGGGAAACTGGCTTTCCAGGAGAACAGACTGCTGAGGCTCCCAAGCCCCTGGCCTCCAGCCCTGCCTGGCCGGAGGCTCCAGCCCTCTCCTGGGGCTGTAGGCAACCACCCAGTCCCAGCCTGCAGGTGGTGCCTGTGCCATCTCCTCGCACCTCTCCTGGCATGACAGGCAGGAGGGGGTGAGCTCTCTGCAGCCCCCAGCTCCACGTGTGTCAAGGCAGCTCCCGTGGTCAGTCTGTCCCCATGGCAGGAATCTCCCAAGGGATGGGAAATGAGGGCAGAGAAACCTTTAGTTGGCCCCAGTTACATTGATTTTTGGGCCAATGTAGCCTGTTTATAGGAGCAATTTCCTGACATTACAAAATGTGGGAGCTTGGGAAATTTGCAAATTGGAGAAAGCTAATAAGCATTTTACTTGATACTTCCTTGCAAAAGCCTTTCCTTGGCTTGGAATGAGTTGAGTACGTGTGTCAGAATGCCATTTAATGAAAATCTTCGGGGTTTGATGGTTGTTTGGTTTTTTTTTTTGTTTTGGCTTAGGTTAGTGGGGTTTGTGTAGGTTAGTGGGGTTTGTGTTTTTGTTTGTTTGGAGGGGGGGTGGGTTGTTTTGTTTTAATATATATATAAAGGTATGATAGTGTACAAAAAGTTGTTCCCCTAGCAGACTTTACTTTTCATTTAAATAATCTAAAGAAGACTATTTTTGACATTTTTTAGTTGTCTTTTTGGTAGATCATGGTTCAAAGTAGTATAGATTATAAAGTAGTATAACTTGTTAAGCAATAACTGTGTTTGTGTTGAGTTCTAGTGGAACACACTGATACCTTAGCCAAAGCAGATAGATCCAAGCTCACCATTTGCCTTAGTTTTGAATGTGACATAGATGTTTGTGAGGCAGGATGGGAACAAAAAAACTGAAGACAATGCAGTGTATTTAAGCCCAGAGAAAACTGCTTTTCACTAAGCTCATGTAAATTTGGAATACTTTTTTTCTTAAAGACAAAACTGTGATGGTATTAATAGTGCTTTGTTTTGATTTTGCAGATTTTGATAGTGCTTATTTCTTTATGCTTTCTTGAATATTTACTTGCAAGCAGGTTTTATGGTGTTTATGGGCTTACTATTTTACGGTATTTATGAGCTCCAAGTCATGCAGCTCAATGTTAGTTTCCACATTCTTCCCTCTTCAGCTGTAAGCATCATCCCTATCCTTCAACTTCCATGGCTGCTGTCTGAGAGCCTTCTTGCCATGTATGTTGTTCTCTTGTTGTATGGAATGATGTTTGAAGGAGAGCTAACCTACCAGTTCTGAGCAGTGGCTGGTAGAGCCAGAAGCCCAGTGGCAGCTGTCAGTCAGGCTGCTAATCCGCTTGGGAAGAGTTTTCTTACATATGGTAATTTTGCTACTGCTGTGCATCAATACGTTGTGGTTTCAGTTCTGGGTTTGCAGCTTGGTTTTCTTTGTTTTCTTCATGTTATGCATGTATATTCCTCACATACCCTGTTTTGTTTTGTAATATATGAAGCTTAGTTTTGTCTGGGTTTTCACTTTCGCTGTTCATTGTGGTGGGTGGCCTCTGACTCTTGACCAGCTGCTGAAGGTGGATATTTTTGTGCTGTTGTTTCAGACTGAGTTTTGCATGCAGAAGTCTCTTGTGTCATTGGCTAAGTAGTCAAGCCACAGAGAACAAGATTTGCCTTCATTTCTACTGGAGTAATTAACCAGAATTTGCATAGATTTTAATCAGACTTCCAAGGCAGTGAGTGATATCTTAATATATCTTATCTTCTTTGGCTTTATGAGTGATCTGGAAATCACAGTAAACAGAATGAGTAACTTCACAGAGTTTATTGATTTAAACTCTGCAAACTGAATAATGGTTATCAGATTCACTTTTAGGAACTGTTTCTGGATTGGAGTGTTATTGATGGGAACCAAGTCTGGCCAGAGTCCTTGCGCTTGGCCCAGGGGCTTTAATGTGTAGCTGGGGTGGCCCCCATTAGGCTGCCTTGCTCCGGGAGCAGGAGATAGAAGTACTCTGATCTGGGCAGGACGGGGCTTTGGTTGTATGAATTCCACCACCACCCTGAGCAGGTATTGCCCTTCATTCCTTTGAGTGCAAATAGCTTTATATACACTATGTAACCCAGATAAAAACTACTTGCCGCTACAGACAATTCCTCTGTATCTCAGCAGCTCAGAAATGTGCTGAATAGTACTTAGCACAAAACATGGAAAATAATACATTTGTCAGAGGCAAACAACACGCTTTTTGGCATATTTTGCTCTTCTCTTTTCCATTCTTTTTCTTTTATTGTTTCTCCCCTCAGGCTGTGCTTTGTGGGGGCATCTTGTTTCTACTAAACAGTGATGCTACAATATTAAAGAGCAGTGCAAAACTCAGTACTAAAGCTGCTCAACTAGTTGTAAAGTCCCAGGAACATTCAGTACTTCCAGTTAAATAAGTTCTTTTACACTAGGTTGCAATTTCCTACAGACTTGTTGCCCTTTCACTAGGGTAAGTATTTTTAATTATCAATGAAGTTATTAAACTATATGCTTGAGACCCTAAATCAAACTATTCATTCAAGCTGAGAGGAAAAGGTGATGGGTAGAACCCCAAGTGTTGCATAAGTACCACAGACCTTGCCCTCCAGGAGCTGCTGATGCTCCTAGCCTGGGGGAGGATGTGTGAGACCAGGCATGTGCAGGGTTTGAATTCTTTTCATTCTGTAAGATCCAAGAACAGTTGATTGATTCTTGTTGGTAATATTAACACGTCTATTAATAAAGCTTGTTGCTTTTACTAAAACCAGTCTCACAAGAAAGGTGATTGGGTGAAAATTTTGTGTAGTTTTTTTATTAAAAGAAAATATTTGACTGTCAGAGTCTTGGAAAACCATGTGAACATGTTTGTGCATGCCTTTTAAAACCTAAAATGAAATAGGAAGTCAAGTAATAGCTAATTTAATAATTTTAGAGATGATTTGATTTTTTAAAAAATCTTGAGATTTCTGAGCAGTGGAGTTGGACAGCATGGGGCACTGGCAAGATTTGAAGATTTCAAATACCTTCTCTGTCACATATTTGTAGCCAAAACAAGAGTGAGAAGCTGTAGTCTATGGCTGGTCTCAGAGCACATTCAGTGAGAAAACTGGGTCTGTATGTGTGGGAACGTTCTTCTGACATCTTGGTGTTGGGTGGTTGAGCAACAGCAATGCCAGATTTAGCAGCAGCTTTATTAATCTATGATAAATCTTACACTCCCTTGAGTCTAGACAGGCAGAAAGCTCTAAACTGTACAGTGTAGGGTTGGGGCGCCATTATTCTTCTGCTGAAGTTAATCACTCACTGCTCCAGCTGTTTGTGTTGCTCGAATTTAATGCTTGTGAAGACAAAGATGGGGAAAAAAAAAAGAGAGGAGTGTTCTTTGTCACTCAGATTTATGTTATGATTTTGTCAGATGCTTTTGGACAAGCATAATTTTCTTCTATTGCTGCAATCTAGATCCAACTTAAAGTGAATCTGTTCTTTCTCATATTTCAAAGCAGAGCAAGAAAATTTGATTCAACTTCCAGAGGTCGAAGCAATCCCTACTGTTTCTTTCTAACCACATTTCAGAGTTGTCTTTTTTTTGTTCCCCCACAACTGTGATGCAGACAAGACAATTTCTTCATTCCTGCCATTCAGCATCTCATTGAATTTTTACTACAATGACATGAAAATTCATCTCTGAGTTTGCCTTCAAGCCTGTTTGTTAGTTCAGCTTCATTTGTGTCAAGATATATTCTTCTGAAACTAATATACTTGAATTGCTTAAGTGGCAGAAACACTGTTCAGTGGTGCATGTATTCTCTTGGACTTGCTGTCTATTGAGGTTTAATACCATCTTACAAAACAAGGAAGGCAACCGTATCAGACGCCTGTGTAGATGCCAGAAATTAACAAAAATCCCATATCTTCTTAGTGTTGAAAATGTATCCATGTACTGGGAGCATTTTCTGTTTCTTGATGAGGGATGCTCCATTCTCCTGAGGCAGGAGCAAGTGAAGAAATGCTGGGACTGATGTAGCTACTTGGCTTTCGAAAGCCAACTGGTTTTGCAATCAGCTGCCTATAAAAGAAAGTGCTGTTCAGAAAGCAAAAGAAATTGAACAAATAAAGCTGTGTAAAATTAGGGAGCTATAAGGTTTTGACGAAGGTATGAGTAATTGTGAGTTCCCCTCAGAAATTTCATGCTATTCAACTTCTGAGTCAGATTAAAAAAAAAAAAAAAAAACAAAACTACTTCCTTTTAGGTATGGGGAGAGAAGTGGCTGGCTGGCATAGAAAATGGAAAGAAAAAGAGATTTTAAATTAAGGTTCAGTCTTTGAGAAGTGCACGGGAAGACCAGGTGAGCAGCTCAGGAGGTCTACAGCGTCTGAGGTTGTTGACCATATGCCAGAAGACCGACAGGCATTTTGGAAGGGGCCAGGAGAGTGAGAGGAGACCAAAGGAAATATTGGAGGTCTGTGAGTCTGGGGAAACCTTAGAGGGGTCTCAGATTATTTTTCATTTTAATTTTTTTTTTCTTTTTTTTTTTTAAATCAGCCCAGGACTGAGTCCAAGATTGTAGCGGAGTGTCAAACCTGCAGATAAAGACCTATACAGCAGCCTGGCTCACAGCTGGTCTTTCCATTTATGCATACATAGGGCACATATTTCAGCCATTTCATTAAGCTTTTCTGGTCTAGACCTGAAAAACTAACACTGCAAATCTCCCGAATATTGCTGAGTACTTAAAAAGAGCAAAAGTAAAGCCAAAAACAGGTGTTGAGCTGGGTGGGAAGCCCTGGACTTCCAATTCCCCAGCCGCAGTCATAGGGGAAGATACCCTTCATCCCAAGGCATCAGTCAGTTTTTGTCTTAGTTAATATAAGTGAAAAGAAATTTAGATTGTCATAGCATCACCAAGTGTCAACTATAGACCAAATTTCTGTGCGTGGTATTCCAGCAGCCAAAAACATATTGATTCCTCATGCCTGTTGGGTTTGCAGCCTAGGAGAGCACTGTGGGGCTAACCAGAGTTACCCAGGAGTCACTGATGTCACTGAAACCACAAGAAGATCAATTTTGGTCATTGATTTTTCTTAGACCAAGGGTCCTTTACAGCTGTAGAGTTGAACAGAAGCTGGAAGAAATGACTGAGATATTTGTCCAGAAGTGTTAACAAAAGTTTACTTACTGCAAAGTGGAATTCTGATTTGCAATTCCCTTAATCCACATTCCTCAGTTTTCACCTGACCACAACCAACCACATACCAGTGCCACAATAACATGCTCTGATTATGGCAGCGCACCTGTGCTGGGTAGGTTTTCTGGCCAACTTTTTGTTATGACTTTCCACTGATTTTATCTTTAGACTGTAATGATTTTACTCATTGCAAAGATTCTCAGTCAAATTAGTTAATTTCTTTTGGAAAATGACTTTATGTGGGTATATTCAAAACTAATTCCTTTTAAAAATAACTTGCATTTAGTCTGTTAATGCCCCTCCTAAGAAGTTTAGTTAGGTAGAGAAAAGTGTCTGAAAATGACAATACTTAAAATTTCCATGGTTGTTGTAGTATTATATAATTAAGAAATAATGAAGCAGACAAAACTGCCAAAAGAACAAACTCGTTACCAAAATGTGCACTGGTATTCTGACATCAAACCATCAGTTCTGCTTCTTGAATGCATTTTATGTTGTGAGGACTCTGAAATAGGAGTACCAAAGGAAAGCAAATTTTACTGAAGAACATACATATGCCCTGCTAGAAATAAAACCAAATCCTTACTGCTAGAATTATAGCGGAGTTGGATGTAATATCTTGTGTCTTAATAAGGGAGTAACATCTATGTTGCCAGATAATGAATGTGAAATGAACTCTTTTTGTTCACCCTTTTTTTTAATGCATTATATCAATGTATGTGTTTTAAATCACAAGTATGCTTACAGAAACTGGTGTAGGTTTCATTCATTTTGTTAATCATTACAACTTTCCACTTCAGTTCCTTCTGAGTGAACTCAGCTGCCATCCCACTCAATTCTTGAGTGCAACCAAACTGTTCTTACTTGTCATTGATTTTTAATGTATAGTGACAAAAGTGTCCAGTAGCAGATGAATAAGCTTTTTAGGAGTAGTGGGAGTAAATGGTTTAATGCTATACAAGAGCTTTCACTCTTTTATTTGACTTTCATTTGGTAAACACATGTATTTAATTTTGCTTCTGTTCTGTAAATAATTGTATTACAACACAAAGCCAAATTTAGCAATTGTTTAGCAACCAAACCCCCCCCAAAAACCATGTCCATTTGAGTACTTCAAAAGTGGAGTACACAATTTGTTTTAGACTGTAACAAACACTGTTTGCACAAGTCTTTCTGCAGTACACATACCTGCAATGGTTGCCATATAAAGGTTACTTTCTGACTTCTAAAACTACGTGCCTTGCAGGCCAAGCAAACACCATCCTTTTGCATACATGATATGACAGTTAAATCAGAAAATTCAAGGGTTTGTTGTGTCTGTCACTTATGTGCAGCCTGGTGGTGTTGGTTCACTTGGTTTTGGTCAAATTTTCTGTTTTAAATTTTGTGAGAGGAATTTTAGACTTATAGTCTATGGATTCATGTTGTTGCATTTTTGTTGTACTAGAGTATTCTAATGTGTGACCTTTCTTCGCACTTTTCCTATACGCTTAAAAATCATAGATGCTAAATTTTGTATGTAATAATTGCGTAGATTAAGCCTGAAGGACCACACAAATCAGAAATTCAAGTGAAAATATTTCAGTCCTGCCCACCAGAAGGGCCCACCCCATGTTGTTGAGGCTGATGATCAAGAAGTTAGGAAATGTGTTGAGTATTTTGATCAGACTTCTTAGTTATAAAATCAATTGCGGAAGCAGCTGTCAGGATAATTTATTTGGGATCTGCCATTTATGGTACCTTGAGTGGTAGGTGCAGGGAATTCAGTTTCTTTCCTCAGCAGTGGAGGCGTTAAGACCAAGGGCTGTGGCAGTGAAGTCAGAAAGCAAGCTGAGAAGGGTCCTCTTCTTCCACCACGTGCTATGGGATACAGCCAGTGCAAAGAGAAGCAAAAAGATAAGTACAGTGTCAGGGAAACAAAGGGAAGCATCGAGAGGAACCATGGAAAGAAGTCATAGTGGAGGAGGCTTCACAGAGAAATAGGAATAACAGATATAAATTAAATACTACCAAGTAAATGCCTGTATTTTAGTATATTTCAGTATGTTGTTTTATCGTCAGTAGTAGTCATACTGCTTCTTAGCTGTAGCTAAAACTGAAAGAGCTGGCACGTGTTGTGCCACCCCCATACCCAGAAAACATCTCCACTTTGAACAAGAGACATTGAATTTTAATGCCTGTGGAAATTCCCCAAAGGACAAAGAAAATGTAATTACTTGCAGCCTGCGTAATTGTCTATGTATTGATATTTAAGTGTTGTAAACAAGTGTAGTCACATGCTCGATCTTTATCGAAATCTGGATTATGCTTACTACCCTAGACATAAAAATGAAGCAAAACATGTAATGCATGTATATGGTAAAAGAAGCTTCACGGATAAAGGGCTAGAGAATAATATGCAGCTTAGACATAGACTAGTGACTGCACAACGCAGATTTCTTTTGCAGAAATATCAAAATTATATGTATCGTTTTCCATAGCATGAAGCCATCAAAATATGCTTTGAAGCTATATAGATGTACAAGTTGGAGTGAAAAAGATGCGAAACATCAATTATATCTTTAGGCAATCAGTAATTTTACTGAATTGGAAGTATTCCTCAGAGAGAGATACTGAAATTGGTACCATAATGAGATTTAGTACAAGACCTGCAAAATAAGGACTTCCTTAAAGGCAATATTTGAAATATTGTGACAAGTTTTCATCCTACATTCCACGTTTGACTAGGTGATACTGTTCCTAGAAATTTGGGATTGTTTCCCTTTTTGTTGTAAGCTGATATAGTATGCTTGCATCAGTATTCTGCTGCTTGAAATTCTTGTATCATGGTCACAATTCAGAAAAAACAAAAAGGATAACATAATGAATAGCTGGCAAATTCCAGTAGAAACAACACTCGCATTAAACCACTTCAGCTGAAAAGAAGGGAGAGTTTATGTCCCATTAGGGAACCTCATTTTGTTTGCAAGGTTTTGTTCAGCATATATTATGCAGAGTTTTTGGAGATTGCTTTTTGTATTGCAAAAGCATTCGCTGGCATAGTGTTTTATGTGGTTTATTCGGTATGAGGTATTTCATTCCTGTATATTCCAGTCATGACTATATGCAATATGTTGTTAGGCCTCTTAAAAATCAGATGGAACATATCAACTCCCTTAAAATACCCCAAACCAGCATCCCCACACACACTTGAATTTCTTTTACTCTAAAATGTATATGATTTTTATATGATCCTAACAAAATATGTGTACATGCACATATATACGTAAGTAGAACACACTCTACATAATTGCATATACATATGCACAGAAGCATGTTCATTCATAGATCATGAAACAATTGCACTCATATAAATCCTGTTTGTAAATTGTATTTCAGCAGCAGCGGCTCTGTTTTTGCCTGATTTCTGGAACTGTTGATTAGGTACCACTGAGGAACGTATCACTTCATAAGTGATGCCATTTTTATTTATAACGTAAGCATACACCCCTGCCTTTGTGGTCTTTTGACATGGTCCTTAAAAGATTGGGCTTGTGGATAAGAGATTCTTCAATAAAAGTGATTCCTTGATGCCTGGTAAATCTTAACCTTTTGGAGTTCTCAGAGCTGGGTATAATGTTTAATTCATCATCCTTTACTAATAAGTAGGAATCTAAAAATGAGCATTTATGTATTTTAGAGCACTAGTGTGTATTTTGCAATGTAAAAATCTAATGCCTGTCTGCAAAGTTGTTATTAATGAAACTTTCCAGAGTGGAGGACCAATTTGCTGGAAGTAAATGTTATAAACTATACTTCATTCTTCTGTCTTTCCCCAACCAATCTTTCTCATCTGATACCCCCTATTCCTGTGTCCCTAAATTCTTAACTTTCAATTTTTTGGTTACAGTGAGGATTCAGTGAAAGTACCTTATGAAACTTGCCTGTCAAATATTTATTTAAACTGTACTTATATGCACTGAATGAGCTCATAAACAGAGCTGTATTTGAGCATCTGACTCTTTTAGGAGCTGAGAGAAGGTTTCTAGCAGTGTAAATGCTACGAGCTGAAACATCAGTTAATAGCACTGCAGAATACAGATGCAGGACTGGGACACTGGCTTTGGTGGTGCCATGGAGAAGACCTTGGTAGGAATGAAGTTCTTAATTACTAATTCAAGGAACCATTAAGTACTTTCATTGTCATCTTATAATATAAATGGTGAGGAGGGAGTTGATAATGATTAAGATACAAGTAGAGAAAAAAGCTTCATATTGAGGTAGGCCTAGTTTCAATGGCTTGAGTATAAGAATTCACTTGGTTTCCTCCACTGGTTTACTAGCCTGAATAAAATAACTTGGTATGTGAGAATTAATTTTTTGCTCTGGTGCTTGGTCCCAGACTGGAGGAACCAGGGGACAGGGTTTGGCTCATCCCTGTCCTAAGACTCCCCCAAATAAATTTGACTATAAAGTTAAAATTCAGACCAGTAACACTCTGGGTCATTGGAGATAAGGCTTTTCCACAGATTCGTCATATGCTTGCCTTATTCAGATTTCTTTGTCTACCACCAGTCCTGTTCCCTTAGCTGACCTGAGAGAGACCTTACAATTAGCTTTATTTTGGAGGAGAGAGTTAGTTGTAAAATATTTATGTGCAAAAACCACAAACCAACAACCAAAAAAACACCCAACCAACCAAAACAGCTTGTGTGATTTAGTCCCTTTCAGTGAATTTCCTGTGACTTTTGAATGCAGTAGAATAGCTGTCAAATTTGATTTCATTAAACCAAATTTAACTTTTTCCCCTCCAACCTCTTAAAGATGATAGTGAAAGTGAATTTGCAGGGAAACAGCTCCAAATAGCTCTGATTTAGGAATTGCAGAAGGTTAAGCTAATTAAATAGAAGAATTTAGAGCCATTCCAGTTTGCAATTCATATAAGAAATTCCTGTTTATTTTATAGTATTAATGTTACTTTTGATAGTATATTTCTGGAGACTAGGAAATACTCTAATGCACTTCAGTGTTTTGAAATGCATTATTCTACACTTTGTTTACTAAGATCACAAATGATTAGATACCTAGCTGAAAGGAGAAGCCTCAGCTTTCTTCAGAAATACATTAACATTGGAGACTTTTTTTTTTTTCATTCTCTCTGTATATTCTAAAGATTCTTTTGCTAAAAGTCCTAAAGAAAAGCACAGATCTCTTAGAGATTTACTGGTAGTAATCACAAGAATGGTAAAGATCTGCTTGTATCTTGACTGCCCTTTTATTTGATGTTGAGTGTTTATTGGCATAGACCCCAGATACTGACTGAAACCCTGCATGTGAAACCAAATAATTACTCCTGATAGGGGTAATATATCAGCATCAGGACACTGATAGTGGTAATTCTCCATGTCATTTAGATAGTAGATAACAACACTACAGCAACTGATAAATGATTAGCTTAAGTTGTGAAATGAGGCACATGTGTGTTTCCCTCGTTAGGTATGTGAGAATTGCAGTTAATTTTTATTTATGCAGGCATGTAATGCAGGTAATGATTTTAGAGAATAGATTTAGTGACACAGGAAGAAGGGAATATTTTTTTCAGCTCACTACTAAGATACCCTTTGTTTTCCTTCAGTATTTCAGAGCGTGTGGAGAGAAGAGGAAAGTTCTACAGGTCTTACAGATATGTCCCTGAGTAAGATAGTAGTACATGCTCCCTCCTTGGTCTTTAGTGAGTTTCCCGACATCCTCGTATTCGTAGGATGCTCCCTCTTCTTGTGCTCCTTCTGGCTCTGAATTGGAGGGGAGGGGAAAGGAAATGCCTGTCTTTCCTTCCTGCTTTTGCTATGATTTTGGAAATATACCCAAGGAACAGGATTAGAGCTCTCTCCTCTCCATGAATCCTCCTTGTTTGCCTGTAAATCTGTGTCTGGTTACTGTTCATGAAGATATAGTAAACCATTATCTGTCATAATCCAATCTTTTATCTGTTAGAGATCAAGATGTGCCTCAGGATGCTGGCTGACTATCCCACATCTGTCTGTGATGGAGGTCTTGCAGCTGTCTCTCGAGCAGCTGGGCTGTGCAGCTGTCAAGCCATAGTGCCTCCACTCTGATTTAATATGGCAATTCTTGTCTTCCTCAGTTTAATGTTTGCCTTCCATTGTGAATTGATTTTTACTTAATTCTGAAATGATGAGCAATATCATGTGTCACAGATTCATTTTTCTTTCTTGAATGCAGCCAGATGTACTTCTTTAATGAACTGAGTGAGCCAGAAATAATGAATTTATTAACAAAATAGAAAATACATTTTTTGCCACACTAACTGCCTATTTGCCATACGTTTTGAGCATGGAAAATGAGTATTTTGTACACCTTTTTCTCCCTTTTAAATTATTTGTTTTGCTGATAGTCACTGGTTTTTGCTATGGATTGGAATGTGTTTATATGAGGAGAGTGGTAAAAGGCACATGATAAAACTTGGAATTTAGCCAGGAATGGACGTTGTTAACAGGGGTTTTACCTTCATACCTTTCTTTAATATGCATTTTCTTCTAGAGTTTGGCTGGTCAGGGTTTAGCAACCCAGTCCGAAAGTCTGTCTGTGTTTGATGAAAAACAGGATATCCTGTAGGAGATGTAGAAAAATCACAATGAAAGAAGCAATGTGGAAGAAAAAGCAGATTCAAACAATTCTTTCAGCCTCCCACACCGTCACAGCAAAGCCTTAGGATGGGAAAGAGATGTTTTGGAATTGATGCGCTTTTGATCAGACCTTGGCAAAAACTATTTAGGTCATATTGTAAGGGCTGTGTAGATGCTTGTGGGCCCAACAGTGATGCCTTTTCCTGCTGAGTAGTACCTTTCTCCCCCCTTAAGTTACTGGTACTGCTTCAGCAGTGCAGAGCTCTTGAATGAATTTATGAGTGTTAAAGTAATAATTTTGGCTGCAGAAGTGGTTTTTGGCAGAAACACTGCTTTTTGAACAATTAGGAGAGAGACATGTAAAAATGGTGGGCTTAGTCCAAGCCACCCAAAAGCGTAATTACAGCTGAAGCAAAGACGAGCAGTCAGAATAAACTATAATCACTTCTTACGCATCTTTTGGCTGCTGGAAATGTGATCAGCCACCATAAATCCTGTTTTATATAAAGATAATAAGTAGAACTCATTACAGCTTTTTGGCTGTTTATGTTTCGCTGCTGGCTATCGATACGTGACAAGGCAACGTTAATCTTGTCTCTCTGGGAGCCAGAAGAAGCAGACTGCACATGGGCATCCAGAGGCTGCAGAGGAAGCAGAGAAATACACACACTGGAAAAGGTGGAGAGGTCAAGTTTAGCATTCAAACCCTGCTCATGACTAACTTAAAATATTACCCTTCAGCTGCAAAGGACTGGATTTCAGCAGCAAATCTGACCAGACAGACCACACAATGAAGTCATCAGTGCTGAGACCCACCAGCTTGAAAAAACAACAACCCCTGGTGTTAAGACAAATGCTTTGAAGAGTGGTTGATATTAATCAGGTGGTGCTACTGGTTTGGAGTTCGTTAGTCATTCTGTATGAATAAAAATGCTGATAAAGGACACAATAACATTACAGAGCCAAGTCAGTTTTGTAACACAAGAAGCCACAGATCTGAAACCTGCTTAGACAGAATTGGTCAGGGTCCATTTCAAAATTCCTTAAGCCAAATTCATCTCTGGGCTAACTCCTTTGAAGTCACCGGGGTTACACAAGGAATTAATTTGGCCCTTCGTCTCTGTACGTTAGCAGCGATCCTGCTCACCATGCTGGAGGTTTACTGTTTCAGTGTGGTTTCCTCAGAGCAACTTCCAAGATGACCCATTGTGTTCCCAGTGTGGGCAGCCCTCATCTTCCCTACCCTCTCTTCCCATCTTTTTCTTAATTGCTGTTACTTCACATATTGTGAAAATATCTCCTTTTCTGTATCGAATGTTGGTCTACAACTGCATTTGATAACCTGAACCAATGTTGGGCGTGGCCTTGATTCACTGAGAGAAGTAAAAATCCAGTGTGCCTGGCTGCATGTGGACTGCAGGTATAGCTGGATGCTGGTAACGTGGGGTTGGATCCAGAATTGCATCAATCTGATAGAAATGCCGTGTCTGTTTCTGCCCTCCTTCTCCCAGCAAGGAGTATTTGTCCAGCCATGTAGTAAGCTGGACCAGGGAATCAAACTGATTGAAAATTAACCCAGAAAATCGATGTTCAGCTAAATCCTTTACCTGCCCCTTAGCAGAAGAGGATGTGATAGCAGAAATGGGAGGCTGAGAGCTGGCTGAAGTGACTGTGCTGGATTTAACCTTCAGTGCCCTTGGTGGCCCTTCTGTGCATTGGAAAAAGGGGAGGAATCTCCAGCCACTTCCAGCTGTCTATGCTTTTTTGCATTTGGGACGCTGCTGGGGTCTGTGTGTGCCTTGTCTCTGTCAGTGGTTGTTAGAAGGGGTGGCATGAGGAGAAGGGCCTGATGGGCTAATGGTAGGGCAGAGGAGCTGCTGGCAGCTGATGATGGTAGTCCTGGCAAAGCTAAAGGTGTTCAAGGCGTTGTGTGGTAAAGCTGTGGGGTCTTAAGGGAGAGAGGGAGGTACAGTGACTCAGTGGTCTGTTTTGCCTGTGGGTTATAACATCTGAGTCGCACTCCAGGAATCTGTATCCATTAACCCAGTGGATGCCCAGAGTACATGTCTATGCCCACAGATCTGTGCCCAGCTGCCCAAACGTACCAGAGTGAATGTGCCCTCTGAAGTGTTAGCAGAGCTTGTGTCTAGCACTCTTCTCCCTAGGAAATGAGTGTCTGTGATGAGCAAGTGCTTTTGATCATCTAAGGGATTTTTCTGCATGTGAAGAAGAGAGATGTAACCTGCACAGGGTACAGTACCAATGTCTAGCATTTCTATTCAAATCCTCCTAGAGATTTGAAACATGAAAAACATGGAACAGCATAATTTTTTCTCTGCTGAATGTTGCATACAGCCAGGGGGGAAAAAAAGGTTTGTGTAGGTATATGTTACAAAAATGAGAACAAGCATTTATGAATACTGGATTAAATAATTTTTCACCTTTTTCTCTCTAGCTCTTTCCCTTCTCCTCCTGTTTTGTGGAGAAGGTTGTCACTTAGTGCTCCAGTCAATGAGTCTGACATCCATCTGCTGAGGGACTGCTTTTGTAGAACCAGACCTAAAGTCTGGCCTGTAAATTACTCCCACATTTAACATGACAGGCTGGGCAGTTGAGTTGCCTGTGAGTAAGATAATATGATACTTCGAGGAGCTGAAATACCCACTGCATTGCAAGTTAAAAGTTGGAGGATCTTTTGTTCTCATTGGGGTTTTGTTCCCATAGAAGAACATTTTAAAATATAACAGACTGCTACCTAAATATTATTTCTCAAAATATGTTTTGTGGTGATACATTTGCTTCTGACAAAAGATACTGCAGATTACAGTCTTGGTGCTATGTGAGGCTGCCCCTGAGAAGTCCATTTTTTTTTTCCCTTCAAGGAAATGTGCACTTCCAGAAATACGTCTTCCAGAACAGCAAGCAATGATGCTTGAAAATGTTATTTGTCCTCTTAACAAACAAGCAGACAACAACAGCATATAGTGTCACAGGGAATTATGAGATGAAAGGCTGTTTTATAATCAAAAATTCATAGTAAAAATCTTAATATCTTAATTATAAATTTGATTTCTATCTGATTTTCACTGGACTATGGCAAATGGATATCTGCTTTGAAATTATTTTTTTAATGTGTTAACTTGTATCATTCAAATAAAATGGGTGAAAGGAATATGGAGCTGGAAAGTGATGTCCTTCAGGCCTTTCTGGAACAAATAACATAATCTATTCCAAATATTGAATTAACAGATCCTTTTTTTCCATTTCTTCTTTTCCTCCAGATGAAATTGATTGGTCTCAGTCATTCATGGATGTGGGTATATTGATAGAAGTAAGGCACACTTTCACTTACATACTGTAACACCATGGAACTAAAAAAGGGAACTTGTTTTGGACATGTTGAAGGGATAAGGCAGTGTGATAAGGAGATGATTATTTGTAGTCACTCACTGGGTTGTTGGCTTTCACGGTGACTGTGAATTTTCTCTTGATGAACCTGCTCCTCAACCTTTGAGGCCTCTGATGGAAGAAGCTTGCTGCTTGCTGCCCTTCATGGCACCAGCTGGCACACTGCAGGATGACTCACCTGCATGACAGCTCTGGTCCCGTGCCTGGAAATGGTGACCTCCTGACTTACTGTCCTAAAACTATGGTTTAATTCATACATCTGCATCCTAGATTTTCATCTTTTTATCTCCAACTTCGTAGCATATGTGATGTTGTTGACACAGAGCTGAAGAACACTTTCAATCACACTGCTGCCCAGTCATGCCTGCATTTCTACCCTGTTGCAGAGGATAGTGGGGAGTTGACTCTTCCAAGTTTTAGAATTCAGATAATATGCTTTTTAAAAGCAGAGCACATTTCTAGGATGCCTAAATAGTACAGTAGATGTTACTGAAGTCTTTTGAAAGTAAAGGACAACCACTAAAAGATATGATAAAATGCCTGCTGATCAGGCTGTTTGAGTATGACAGTTCAGTTCTCATGCTTGCCAAGCAGCTCCTCGCAGTGCTGGCTCTTGGAGCTCATTCTTCCAGAACTGCTCAGAGCCTGGACTAAATGGAGGCCTTCTCAAAGTAGCCAAGCTGGCTCTGGTTCGGTGACTGCTGCCCACTGGATTTGGGGCACTTGAAGCCACAGCCATTGTTGACCGCGCTGGTACTAGCTGAGGTTTCAGTGTGGCTTGGGGTCAGACATTAGGTACATGCCAAGGCATGGGCTCTGCAGTCTTTGCTTTCCAGGTAGGAGCTGGTGTCTCCCCATTCATATGTAAACTATGCAGACAGCAGCATTCCTTACATTGTATGAGGTATTAATGCACTCTCCCTTACAGCTTCAGGTTAAATACATACCCCAGATTCAAGTTGCAGCAGGTATTAAAAAAATTGAACAAGGTCCCTGGAATCGTATTTGTTAAGCCCATTTGCACATGGTCTTTAGAAGAGTATATGAAAGTTAAGTTAAAGGCTCACATACTCTGTATTTTTTTAATAAGAAAAAACCAAGGGGAGTGAAAATCAAACTCTCCCATTGCCATCTCTGATTTTAGTGTTCCTAGCATGGTTTGTCAAGTTTTACGTGGAAGTTACTCTAAGTTGCTCTTACTTTATTTTGCATGCATGCTCTACAGAATATTTTTACATATATTTTATTAGACAAATGACAGAAGGAATGTGAATATAAAATAAATCTGCATACATTAATATGACTTTCACTAGGGCAACATAGTGGTGAAGAGAAAAATCATTCTTTTTACCTCAGATTACAGGCATGGAAGTGCAATTTAGTGGAACTGATGTGTGCAAACCTGTGGGTATTGGACTGAGACTCAGTGGACCTTGGATTAACATTCATGAAATACTTCCCTCACTGGGTCTCATTTCAGGCTGTACAGGGACAATATCTTTCCCTGAGAAGTGTTTAGTATATGCTGCTTTCCTTCCTGGGTAACAATTATTTTTGTTTTTAGCAAGTCAGAATTTGTACTTCTTGAGAAAACAAAAGCAATCAGCAGTGACAGCTGAGTTAACAAATGAGTACTTACTTTTCCATAGAAAGCCAAAGTTGGAGAAGCCCAGGGGGGATGCAGCCTGTGTACATTCCCTGCCAGGGCACCATGTCAGTGCGTGAAACGCCATTATCAGAACTGCAAGGTTAAATCCAGTTTTCAAAGTCTAATCTTATTTATGTATGGCATCTTGATGCAAAAGCCTTTTGCAATGTGGAGTATTCCATTTTTCTGAAATAACCCTTTGTTCATGAAACATTTAGAAATTTATTTAGCAAAGCATTTTGCCCATATCCTGCTTTCTTGCCTTATATGGCTCTTTTGCAACTATGTGCTAGATTGAAATCTTAGACTATGCTTTGGTTGCAACCAGAAAGGAATAGTTTCTTATCTTTTCTGGAACTGACATGCTGTTCTGTAGTTCACTATGTAGTGTTTTGGAGAAGCTATTAATATTCTTTCTGTACTCTTTTTGGTTTTCCTCCCACTTGCACAGTGTCTTTTCCTGGACCCAGTCTCGTGTTCAGCTTCTGACACACAGTCCCTGCCTGCTTCAGCAAGAGTTGTGCAAGCCCAAACAGGGTGTTTAAACCTTAAAAGCTCTTTGCTTCTTTGTTTATTTTATAGGGGTTTTGCAGTCATTTTCTTGCTGTAGAACTGAGAAACTTTTTCTCATAATTTATTTTTATGTTTTAATAAAAAAATTTACTGTTCTGATTTAAACCAAAACTTGAAGGAGGATAGTAAGAGGATGTCTTTTAAGAGGGTAGTAGTTTCAAAGCTATACTACAGCATAGTATACTCTATATTAATGTATTATAGTACACTGTAGCGTAGTATATTTCCTTTAGTTGCTAAAACCTAATGCTAATACACAGTCAATGGCATAGTAACACTTATAACTATTAAAACCAGGAGAAAACATGTTGAAGTAATCAGCTTATTTTGCAACATTGTACACTAGAATGACCAGTTATTGTGTTCAGGTATGATAATTTGATTAAATTGTCATTCCTAAATAATCCTAGCTCAGTTGTTCAGGTCTTATTTTGGTGATTTAGACATGTATTCTGTAAGAGAATGACATTTAAGATGCAGCTAAATCTTGTGAAATGTTTTTATAATTTATTTCAAGTTAGTGTTATCATTAGGTTTATCCACTGAAAGGTAAAATCTCAGGAGATTTAATTTTCTGTCATTATGAGATAAAATCTTGTGCAACTTTAGTTTTCCTGGATACGAGGGAAGATGCTTCTGTCATACCTCAGGTCCGTGTTAAAAAAAAAAGGAAGTGTGTTTTTGCAAATTCTAAATGCAGCTTGTCCCTCTTAAATAAGATTTTTTTCTCATACAATACTGCCCCCCCCTACCTTTTTATTTTCTTCCCCTTCCCTCTAGAAGTAGTAATTCCTCCTGAGGGTTGTTTGTTATCACAGTAATTTTGAAGTCAGCTCATTCAAGGTGGCTTTTGCCCCTGCCTAAACCTTCTGACAAAAATCGCTCTCCTAATTTGTATACCTTCTGAGGCCCTTACATGTATTGTCAGTATGTATCTGCCATCTTCCAGGGACTTCTTGTAGCATGTTCCAGAGCCTGGCCAAATTGGTGAAATCTGTCCTTGTACTGAAAAAATTAAACTTCAAAACAAAATAGCAACAACAAAATCCCTCCTTTGATTTATAAACAAATGTTAGAAAGACAGAAGTAATTCTCATGTGCCTGAGGTGTTCCCATCTCAGCTGCCTTCATTCCTCGTCATGCAGCAAGCGTTGCATGGAATACTGCCTGGGGGACATCACCATGTGGAGCATGAGGAGAACTGGGGGCCTAGCAGGCACTCCAGTGCTGCCAAATGCTCCTCAGTTTCTTCGTTGATTTTAGAAATGGGCACTGGTGCTCGTTCTTCGCTCTTTGGCAGTTGCATGTGGGAGTGTTGTAAACTGGTTGGGGACCCTGATAGAGTCTGTGTGGTGTCCATCACTAGGAGGGAAATAGGATAGGAGTGTGTAGGAAGCTAGGCTTGGTGGCTCGGGTTCATCCTGTCAGTTGCACAGGGAGGTGATCCATCAAATGGAGGGTGGTGTGGGGTCAGAAAGCTTCCCCTGCCCTGCCTCCCTGTAGCGCGTGTCACTGCATCCACCTGTGACTGTTCTCATTTGGCACTGGTTTTGTCTCCAGAGGAAAAGGGATGCTTGCTAGAAAGGCTCTTTAGAACTAGGACAGACGAAAACCACTCAGTTCCTTTCTTAGCAGGTTGAAAAAAGATTTTGGCCGCAGTAGTTCGAAGTATCTCTGAGATTTCTGAAAATGAATGTGTTTTATAGGCATTACAGACCCCCTTCATCCAGCAAATATTAATGCTGAGAGTTTGCAGAAGCCAGCACCTTGGTCCTAATTAACTGGATCCAGTCCATAGTCTTCACGTCACTTGGCCTTATTAAATGTTTATACGCATCTGTTAAAATTCCCCATACTAATTCCTCATTCTATCCAGTGTCTAAGTGTTTCAGGCAGAACAAGTGGTAAATGAGGCTGAGGAACCAATACTGACTAACGAGATAAGGATTAGATTGCCTGTGCTTGTGATGAGTGAATTACAATTCACAGGGTGGTGCAGGTGACTTGATAGTGAAAAATGAAATTGCTGCTAAGTGAAGGAAAAAGCTTTTTAAAAAGATCTTAGAATAAGTGACCAAACAGCTTTCATATGTAAAGGTTTTCTCTTATTATCATGAGGCAGAACAAGACCTATGTAAATACCTGTATTTGGCCAGAACGTGTCTAGAGAACAACTTGCTCAAGAGAGCAGAAGTTCTATGCACTTCCAGATGATAGTTTTTCTTTTCCATTACCTTCATGTGTTAACAATTGGTCCTCTCAAGACTGAATCTCACAGTTGTCTTGGGATGGGTCTAACACCCAAATGTGTGCATTTTGAGCATTCATCGAAATCCGATTAATGAAGTATGTTGCTCTCTAGTCCTTATAAATTTAAGTGGTAATCTGTTGCATTTAAGAGGCATCAGTGCTACACAAACCTTAGAGTTGCACGCATTTTCTTCACTTGGGTTCGTTCATACAAGGTTTTGTATTCTTTTGTTGCCAAGGTTTGGAAAGTTTCTGAAGACTGAGATAAACACTGAAGTTGAATTTTTTTCAGCTTCACAGAAGATGGAGGTTTCTCTTCATTTGAGGGGTAAAAAAAGGTATTTTTAGTCACACTTGGTTCTTTTTACCTTTTTTTTTTTTTTTTTCCCCCTGTGGGAGGAAAGGATTGGGAGGAAATGCTCAACACAAGGGTTTCTGCTTTCAAAAATGAGACTAAAGTGAACATGAGAGGAAGTGGAAAAAAATCACTATAAGTGCTCATTGCATTCTACACAACTTTATCTTAGAGGGTCTTTCATATCTAAATGCTTTCTTGAAAGTTTCTGTATGTTGGGGTGGAGGTGAGGAAGAAATAAAACTGTTCTTTGGAGGAAGACTTGTTAAATCCTGAGCAAGGTGGCTGTGCAATTTTGTGGTACCTTTGTTTGCACTTTCATGGCTCTGGGTGTGAAAGCAGTGGCCAAGGGGCTCTGGCACAGGTCTGAGTGCAAGGTTCTCCATGGTGCAGTCCAGTCAGAGGCCAGCACAGGGCACCATGGCATTTTCTGTCTCTTCCTATGCCTTTTGAAAATCTCTTTTCTGGAGCGAGCACTTGGAAACGTATTGCAAGATGAATGAACTGCGATGGCAAAGGGAAGCTGAATGCTTTCCAGGATTTAAGAGGTGTAGTTAGTTCAGATTTAAGCAATACTTTCTGAGAGTGAAATAAATGTGTGTTTTGAAAGGTTATTGACTAAAACACTTCACGTGGTTGCTGCTATATTGCCTAAAGTTGAGCTAGAAGGTTTTTATTAAGTTTGCAGAAGGTGTCAGCAGTGTGTTAATCTGGAGCTCTGCAGAGGCACAAAGTTTGCAGAGTACAGCCTAGAGTGATAGGTCAACAGAGGTTATTTGAAGGATGGGAACAACCAGATAGATCAATTAAAAATGTTTGCTAACTCTATAGTATTGAGTGACAGGATGGGAAAATCCCATTTGCCCTCATTTAGAAAGCAGGATTTAAAAAGTCTACTCGCTGCCTGGTTGTGGTGGTAAAATCCATGCCCTTGGAAATGCAGCCCTCGATGTCCTCAGGGTTTTCTGCGTGATTTTTAACTGCTGCACTCCTGACTGTAGTGCATGTCCTTCTAATGCTTTGTTCACTTGCAAAATTCTTTGCTACCCGTGATTTGCAAAGGAACCTACGTTCTGAAATTGTGCTGATGTAGTGGTTTTTATCAAAATCTACTGCAAGAGTGCAGCAGGCCAAGCAGGACAGCATCCAGGTTACCTTGTGCTGCTTCCAAAAGCAATGCTGCTAGAAAAGCTGAGGGAAGCAATCTCTGTGGAGTGGAAAGGGACAGCAGGAATGTGTAAAATTTGATTAAACACAAAAAATAATAGTACAACACAAAAAAGATCACTTGTTTTACCATGAACAATGGTACAAGTTGTTTATGCTCAAAACAGCAGCAGAATACACAGTCACCATTAAGCTGAATTATTTCTTTCTG
Organism: Grallaria varia; assembly: GCA_013396735.1. Classification (NCBI taxonomy): domain Eukaryota; kingdom Metazoa; phylum Chordata; class Aves; order Passeriformes; family Formicariidae; genus Grallaria; species Grallaria varia. The sequence continues at coordinate 96,764 of VWZG01008360.1, read as the reverse complement.
TCTTCCTTGCTCCCCTAACCAAAATTGAGGGTCACCTACATTCTTATCTCCCTTTTTTCAAGTCTGCTCTCTGCCCCATCCCACCCACCTGATGGCTGCTTGATTGCATTTAAGTGGATGATGCTGCATCTCATCCCTTTGGCTGAACTGCTCCTGGACTCTGTGGCTCGTGCATGGGCGCTGATTTAGGGAAATTAAGTGTTTCTCATTGTTTTAACAGAAGCAGCTGTGATCATCTCACCAGCTTTCATTCAGAAATCCGTAATTCAATCAACACAGATTTTGCTGACAGAAAAATCAAGTCTGGCTGACCATGGCAAAGCAAAAGTCTGATTCTGCCAGACCTCATTGGGAGAGCAGAAAAGAGGACAGCAAGCACTGTTTGCCTCAGTGAATTGCCAATTCATTAGAGGGATGAAAAGGGATGGACTGGATTCATTAAACTGGTGCTGAATTAATTCTTTCTCCCTACTCTAATATTTAAAAAAATTCTATTTAAAATTATCACGCTCATTAAAAAAGGTGGTAGTATTAGTATGTGCAGGTAGAAATGCAAGACCTGTAACAAACTATTCTCTGGAATATCCAGGCATTGAGAGCATAAAGAGAGACAGGAGTGTTATATGAGAATTATTTGAAATTTCACAATAGCATAGTTTTGTTTCTATATATTGATTCAACCTTTTCATCTCTTTGAATGTTTGAAGGTTATTTTTTTATTTGTAAACTTCAGAAATTTGGAAGAAACAAGCTAATGAAGACAAGACTAAAAAATTAAAAATCCAAAACCCCTGATGGTAATACACATTGTGTGAGATAAGTTCACTGAAAAACCAGAATAAAAGACTATGAACACAAACAGATTGTTACTGCAAAGAATAATATGCAACATATGTCTGTGGTTAACAGCATGGCTTAGATGCCATGGAAGATTGTGGTACATGTTTACCATAGAGAAGGCAGTCATTGCTAGCATGAACATGAAATTTCTGACCATATCAGAAACCTTCTCAATGCTGAACTTTGAATCCCAAGAATACTTGGGAGAATTTGCTTTTAAAACTGGTCTAAAAATGGATGAGGATGATCTTTCATTTCCCATGCAACATCCTTATCTCCAAATTGGAGAGATATGGATTTGAAGGGTGGACTATTTGGTAAATAAGGAATTGGCTAGATGGACACAGCCAAAGAGATGTGAAAAATGGTTTTATACCCAAGTTGAGGCCGGTGACGAGTGTCATCCCTGCAGGCTCTGTCTTGGGATGGGTGTCCTTCAATACCTTCATCAATATCATAGGCAGTGAGAGGAAGTACACCCTCGGCAAATTTGCAGATGACAAGAAGCTGAGTGGTGCAAATGACACAACACGAGGACATGATGCCATCCAGAGGGACCAGGATAAACCTGAGAAGTGGGCCCACAAGGACTTCATGAGGTTCAAAAAGTCCAAGTGCAAAGTGTTGCACCTGGGTCGGGGCAATCCCAGACATGACCACGACCTCGGAGAAGAACTCATTGAGAGTAGACCTGTAGAAAAGGACTTGGGATAATTGTGGATGAAGAGTGGGACATGACCCAGCAATGTGCATTCGCTGCTCAGAAGGCCAACTGTGTTCTGGTCTGCATCATAAGAAGTGTGAGCAGCAGGTCGAGGGAGATGATTCTGCCCCTCTACTCTGCTCCTGTGAGACCCCAGCTGGAGTGCTGCATCCAGCTCTGGGGTCCTCAGCACAGAAATGACATGGCCCTGTTGGAGCAGGTGCAGAGGAGGGTTGCAAAGAGGAGCAGGGGGGCTGGAGCACCTCTCCTGTGAAGAGAGACTGAGGAGGCTGGGGTTGTTCAGCCTGGAGAAGAGAAGGCTCTGGGGAGACCTCATAGCAGTCATACAGTACCTGAAGGGTGCTTATGAAAAAGAGAGAAGACAGCCTTTTACACAGGCAGATACTGACAGCACAGAAGGGAATGGTTTTAACTAAAAGAGCAGAGATTTAAATTAGATGCTACAAAGAAATTCTTTACTGTGAGAGTGGTAAGGCACTGGAACATGTTGCCTGAGGAAATTATGGATGTCCCATCCCTGGGCATGTTGGAAGGCCAAATTGGATGGGGCTCTGAGCAATCTGGTCTAGTAGAAGGTGTCCCTTCCCATGGCAGAGGGGTTAGTACGAGATGATCTTTAAGGTCCCTTCCAAACCATTGTGTGATTCTATTATTCCATTTCTGATGTAGCTGGAAATCTTCTAACATGATGAGCTGTCTCATGAAATTCTGAGATAGTTTCATGATTTGACCTCCAAAAAGTGACCATGCTTTGTTAGCTTTGACTGGATATTTTTCAGGCAAAATGTGTAGGCACATTCTAGATACATGGAGGACTTTGTCTGTGTGTTCACAGCCATGAAAAACCCATCTGTATCTTCATTCTTGAGCTTTTCCTGTTCCTACTACAGAGATAATGGAAGCTGAATCTGTTTATTTTAGGATATATTCTCCAGTCATTCCTTGGAAATATGAAATTATTTTAATCGTTGGAAGGCTTTGAGATATTTTTTTTAAAGCAGCTGCTGAACAGACGGTAGAATATTAAACAATTTATTTCAGCATTCAGATATCTGCTGTGGAGTTTGTTGTTCAACACTTCTGAAGTACTTTTGCTTAAAGGATATTTATATTGACTTCCAATCTGACAACTTTCTTCATGCTAGTGTTTTTTAAATGATTCACTAACTGTTTTCTTGTAAGTCTTTTGTTAATGTGACTTAGCCTGTGTTTTTAAGAGAGAATGTACTGGTTTTAATGCTTTAGATGTAGTAACTGAGAAGCCTCAAAAACATAATACCAGATCAGGAGTTTGGATTGTAGTATCCTAGAAAAAAGTAAAAATCACTTTTATTGTTCAAGTAGTTGGAAGGTACAGTCCTACATTCAGAAAAATGGATGCCTCATTGTGTCCTGCTGACATAGGGAAGGCATACAAGCTTGAAGACGTGGGTTTGGACGTTTTGTGAGCAACTGTGTCACTGTTGCATATGACAGCATTCTGACAGCATTCTTACTGTGTAGCAATTTCCTTAAATGAGTTGTAAAACTTCAGAGCTATTGCATTTCCAGTAGAACAACATCTGCATTTAACCATGCGTCTCTGCGTAAGCCCAGTCTTGGATGATGATGTCTGTCCATGGCTCAGAAAAGCTGTTTTTTGGGATCTCCATTAGTGTCTGAACTGCATCTGGTTCCAAATAGTTTGATGTTTTTGCTGGAGAATGGAGAAATCGTGGTGGAAACCACAGAGCCGGTTGGGATACAAGAAGTAGGATGTGTCAAGTTTTGGAATTTAGTTTCCTCTGAGTCAGTCTTTTGAGTTTAATAAGCATTCATGCTTCTTTCTGTGGGATAGCTTTCTAATCCTTCCTTCTGTACTCTTTGTTGACCACAGGAAAATATTGCCTGGAAAGAAGGGGATGAAAGAATTTTGTTATTAGCTAATTGTAGAGTGAGGATACAGCTAAGGATACATTAAGTGGTCATGTTGATGCTGTTTTCATAATTGATAGGTTATTTTTTCATTATTAATTTCTTTATCTAAGAATGATGCTAAGTAGTCTGGGGTTTTTTATTGCTGGACTGTGGTGTTAGTTTCACAAATGTATTGAATTTAGAGATTTGTGCTTGCATAGGCATAAAATGTATAAATTCATAAAGATGAGCACAGAACATTGTATACTAGATGGATAATGTAACCATTTTTAAAACCCCCACATTATCTGTGTTCCTCAGAAGGGTCTGTTCAAACGCTTTTCTACAAGTGGCAGTCCAGGAACTGGAGAGACCTAAAATGGCTAAAAATAATGGCTTTATAAGTCTTAACATTTCAGAAAACAAATTGAAATCAAGGACAATTTTAACATCAAACCCAATTTTCATCTTCTGGTAATTTGACATTGGCAGAATTGAAGAGCTTTCAGAAGGGATGGCTGCCCTTTTAGCCTCAGAAATTGCTCTCGCTGAACTGCTCTGGTTTTGGCTTTGTGATAAATTTGCTGATCATCAGAATCTGTCACAGGACAGCTGCCACACTGCTCCTTTGATTTGATTTATAATAATAGATTACATTAGGAAAACGAGAAAATAAAGATGGTCTTTCAAAGTCGTAATTGCAGGAAGGAAGGTACAGTTTTGCACAGTGAAGAAGAAAAGCTAATCTAGGTTAAAACTTCCTAGAAGAGAGAACACTTGAGAAGTTGCAGAAGGCATGGCTAAGTCTGATGTATGGGCAGTAAGATTAGATTTATAGACTGCAAGGAAACAGTAATAGATGTTCATGTTTAAGTTGCAATTTGAGATTTTTCTGCTTATTTTCTTTAGGGTGCTGGCAAAATAAGTACTTTACACAAATACTTGGCTCAAATTATTTTACTTATTCTCCTATGGGTCTCGGAGTAGATACTTGAATTGAGCAAACTCTTTGGCCCCTAAAGCTATTGTATGACAGACTGCTAACATATCTGCTAATCTGAAATACAGTAAGCATATAACTGAAGTGTTTATTGCCATTACAAATATGTCTTGAATTTTTTTTGAAAGAATAACCCTTGAGTGATTGCAGTCTTTGTTTCTTTAAGGTTTTTGCTTTTCTTTTCTCTTCCATTCCCCCACCCCTCAAGATGCCTTACAGGAAGGCTATACATGAATTCGTCCTTTCATAGTGACTTGCCAGGGGTTCATCTTCACAGAATTGAATGGACATAGCAAAAAATCCTTCAACTCCTACCAAGAAGGTTTGCAAGAAAACTTTTGGTCCTGGGTTGCTGTTGGGGAGAGGGCAGCATGTCCTGTGCAGGACCAGGAGTTGGACTCGATGATCCTGATGGTTCCCTCCAACTCAGCAGATTCTATGATCTTCTGTGTGATATGTGTCCTGGGTGGGATCCTCGCTGTTCTGAGGCCACAGTCCCATTGTTGCATACAGCCTTGCGGGAATTTACCTGATGCAGCGAGTGTAATAGTGTTGGTAATTGAGAGAACATTATCCTTCAAGTTCCTAAGGTAACTGTTTTCTTGGCTTGTTGGGGCATTGTTTTTATGGTGAGCTTTTTAGGGGATGGATCCTTCAGCTCTTCATTAATGGACTGTGACTGCTCAGCTGCAGAGCCCTGCAGGTCTGTGTAATTGCTTCAACAAGCTGTGCTTTGGCTCAATAATTCCTGTCCTGTATTTCCTGGTGGTTGAAATAGAATTGCCCAACAAGCATCTTTTACAACACAAGAGGCTAGTTTGTGTGCCAGGTTTTTGCAGTAGGGGAAAATTTAGTACATTTGTACATTAAGTGTACAAATTTGTGATGTGCTTTTAGTAAGCCTTGCAAACTCAAAGTTTTAGAATTTCTCGTTAGTCTGCTCATGTCTCAGCCCCCACTCACTGCTTTGGCTGTCAGTCTTGTGTCAGCCAGTTCTTAGCTGGAGTTCCCTTAGTCACAACATTAATTTTTATACATTTTAAGTCTTTTTTTTTTCTTTTTTTCTTTTTTGTCCCTGGTTCACAAAGTCTGCCTTATATTCTCTTTCACATGAGAACAACAGTGGTCTATTACATTAATTTTTACATTGTAAGGGAATTACATTAACTCTCGCACTTTGGCCTGGGCCACAGTCCAAGCTTGAGAAATGAAGCCTCATACCCAAGTATCAGTGCTTGCTTCTGTTTTTATCTATGTATTCTCAGTCTTGGTCTTAGATCAGAAGTATTACAGTAAGTGCATTTCTGGAGCTTAGTCTTCAGCTACCATTGCCTTAATTTTTGCAGGAACCCAATCATCAGTGTCTCTGGAAGGATATACGCAGCATTTATGGAGAGAAATGCAAGTGACAGTTGCAAAATGGTTGAGGTTGGAAGGGACCACTGCAGGTCACCTGGTCTCACCCTCTGCTTAAGCAGGGACATCTACTGCCTGTTTTTCAGGACTGTGTCCAAATGGCTTTTGAGCATCTCCAGGGTGGGCACTCCACCATCTTGCTGGTCAATCTGTGCCCGCGCTCAACCATCCTCAGAGGTTCCTGATGTTCAGATGGAGCTTCCTGTGTTTCCATTTGTGCCCATGGCCTCTTATACCGCCACTGAAAATAGCCTAGCTAGTGGAGACTAATTATTCTTCATTTATTCCCTGATTCATTTGAGTTGTTTTCCATTATGGCTCCAAATGTTGTGCAGCTTATCAGCCTCTTCCTGTTACAGCTCAAAATGCTGATTCCTGTCTTTACAGTCCTGGGCCATGCAAGGGTTTTGTTTGTTTGCTTTCCTGTGTAGTATCGGTGCTGAAGCCACCTTCAAATATGACAAGCATTCAGAGGTAAATCTGGAAGATGCTAAATCAACATAACTATCCTCCATAACCTGAGAAACCAAGCCATGGGTGTGTAATACAAAGCGTGGCATACCAGGAGCTTCATGCCCTGCATCTCCTTTAGGTGGCTGAAATAGGTTCCAGAGGCTGCAATTGCCAAGCTTGGCCTAGGCATTTCTCAAGTGCCTGCCAAATTATCATCATGAACCCTGCTGCTGTAAGTCAGCTTAGTCTTGATTAAAATTTCCTGTAACTTTTGTCCTAGGCATTTAATCAGCTGTTGAAATAGAAAAGAAACATTGAAGCTACGTTTTTGTCCCGCAGATAAGGGCTGTGCATCTGTTATTTGTCTCAAAGCAAATAGGACATTGTACAAAAGGGACAAGTGATTTTTACCATGTTTTGTCCATCACTGAGGAGAAGTATTATTAAATGACAGTATTTCTGTTAAAGTGATGCAACAGTGGAGAAAGGAGGTGAGGAAATAAAACTCCCTCTTCTTATTTGGTATAAGATTTTATTGGACACTGTGGAAAAAATATGCAAAGGTGGACAACTCACCAAAGTAAGACTACCCAACACCGCTTAATTTTCTTTGAAAGTGCAAATTTCCCAATCTGTAATGTGAAGACCTCAGCTGGGAACAAGAGACGTTACCCTTTCAGTTCCTGTTGGCAAATCAGTGTGTCTTCCAGCAATACAAAGAAAAATCAGATTTGTAAAATGAGCAGCATTTGTGAATAAGCTCAGTTCTTCATGCTTTTCTGTAAGTATTGTTTTTCCTCAAGGATTCAAGTGCCAAAAAATTAGTTTAACAATAGCAGAAATTCAATCAGAAAATGCACAGACATGTTCTTCACCTCTTTTCTTCCTTTTATGGTGTTTTTGCAGAACATCTGTACTCATCTCACTTGACACAGAATTAAAATGAGTATTTTATTTTTTTTTAGTATTAACTGCTAGTCAGTGAGCTGAGTCTTTCTGAGTAGTATTGGAAACCAGTGTTTCGTGAGATCCAGAGGCAGAAAATACAGATATGTCCCATACTCTGATTTTTTTCTTGTTGTTGTTAATATTTGTTTGGCAAAATACTCTTTTTCATGTAGCTCAGCTTTTTTTCTTACTCTCAACCTCAAAAATGTCAGGTTCTTTTATTTACATGTATTGCAGTCCTGTCTGATTTTTTTTCAGAGCAAGAGTTCTGTACAAGTGTTAGTGTCATTAGAAAATTATTTGCTAACTGGAATTAACTACACGTGCAATCTGCTGAAGTTGGCATTCTCTGTGGCAATGGAGCAGCCCAATTCTCTCCATCAAGCTAATGTCTGAGAAGTCCTGTCTCTCATCTGAGGGACTGCTGCTCAGACAACGCAGTGTGTGAGTGTACGTGTTTGTGTGCAAAGTGAGAAAGGTGAGATGTAACAACCACTTTTAAGGATTGTTATTCATATCTTGATAATGGAAGGACATATTTAATTTTGAAGTGCAAGAATTTCAAGCACATTCCTTGTTTTTTCAGTGTTTGCTTACTTTTATTCTCCAGAGACAAACAAGAAAAAGAGAATATCCATATATCTTGTTATTCAAAAATACTTGTATTATTACTCAGTAGCCTGAGGCTGTATGTTCACATCGGTTTTAGTGAAACTGGATCATAAATGCAAAGCATAACTGAAACGATTTCTGATTATTTCAATTAAAATTAACACCTCCCAAATTAGAATGTTTTGTATTTCAATTTGAGAGGCTTTTTGTATGTCATTTCCACTTTTCATATAATGGTAAACTGTATTAACTGCTTTTGTTTTCTACATGGTATCCTTTTTTGGCATGCCTGATGGCAGTGTGACTTTCTATCTCCCCCCTGAGCCTCCTATGTGGACCTGTGTAGCGTGTGGGAAGGTACCATGTCTCCTTCCTTGCTAATCTGGCATGAAGAACTTTGTTGGTTGTTTTTTCTGCATCTGTGCTGCATAATCATTTGTGGTATGTAATACAACTATTTCAGAAATTCCTTGAAAAAATTATTGTTTGTTTCGACTGTCTAGTGTCACTGAAGCAGCGCTTTCTAAATGACAAATGCACAAGAACATGAGTCTGGAAAGCGTACAGTCAAAATACAGTACAATAACATATCTGGAGCACAGCATGATTGTACTGGAGGTCTCACGTCCAGCAGGAGGGAGTGTGGAAACTTATCCCAGGGGCTGGGTCCGGATTTGGGGGCACCTACTTTGAGCAAAAGAGATGTCAAATGTACATGCCATGCCTTTCTGGTGCCTCTGACCATTCAGTAAAAGCATCAGTGAATTTGTGATAGATTCCTGTCTGAAACCAGTAAAGTTAAATGAATGCAGGAGTCTCCACTTCCCATTGCAGATACGCCCAAAGCTGGGATGCACAAGCTGGGCATGGGCCGTGGTGCGTGGGTAGATGTTGTGTGGCTCAGCAGGTCCAGCATTTCCCTGGGAGCAGGGCTGCGTAGCACTCAGAAAGAGATGTCAGTTCCAGGAACTGACTCAGCTTCCACTGAGTTCCTATCAACATGCTCTGCCATTAGCTTGGAAAAGAAAAATGGCCACTTTCATACCACCACTTAAGCATTTACGATCCGTATCCTAGGTCACTTCTTCGCAATTTGACCCTGACTGTTAAATCACTTCACTGCTTTTTAAAGTTGTCCTGAAACCTACAACCAGATTTTATTATACAACTGGGCTTTGGTAAATCCTGGAAATTGCAGCTCAACTGTCAATTTTGCTTTTATTAGGTAAGAGGAACAAGTAGAAGTTCAGTAAGTATATGGTTAAGATGTTTATACCTGTTTGAGAGGGGACTAGGAATCCCTTAGTCATCCTGGCAGTGGGATTCAGTGGCCAGCTTTCGGCTCAAGAGTTGACTGCTGGCCCTTGCTGTAGGCAACTTCCTTGACCTGTATTCTGAGAGCACTAACCAGGTAGTTGCTTCTCTTCAGCTGTGGTAGTTACTTGGTTGGTAAGTGACTGCTCTGTAAAATAGCCTGTTCCCCTTGGTCCCTGCTGGAGTTGGCACAGATAGCTCTTTACCCTGTGGCCTTCTGGATAACGCAACTCCTTGTTCTTTTCTATTCAGTTTAACTCAATGTAGTGTTAATCTCTGAGCTGAAAAAGACGTGGGAAAGCGGAGTTGAAAATACTTGTATTTTTCTAAATCCCCCCACCCTCAAACCCTGCCTTGGCTGTCTTCTTGTTTCACATTTTCATAGCCCTGGAGGAAGCACTGCCAGTTTGAAGTGTTTTCCTGAGCTGTGCAAAATCTTTTTCATAATTTACAGCCTTAAGGTAAAACTTCTCAGTGTATTCCTGTATTTTGCTAAAAAAGGTAATCTGTTCTTTATTTCCATACCTGAAGGACACAGTAATATGATCAATATACACATCTTGAAATACCTAGCCACTTCACTAGTACATATATTTCTGTGAATTTTTCAGGCTGATGCTTTTTGTCCTTTTGCAGATGTTATGTTTTAATAGTGGCTAGAAGACAGGATTCTCTGAACAGCGAGCCAGTTGTAGGAGCAACTTTCCCCAGGCCCTCTTCTAGGGAAGGCTGCTGGAATGTGCATGGGCTTTGTTCTGCTGTGGGCAGTGGAGAAGACAAAAGGTGGTGTGTAACTGAGGGCTGAAAGAAATAGGTCAGGAATAAGGAGAAGATTGATTACCTTGTAGTAAGATTCTGTGCCTGGGTAGTTTCCCAGTATTTTCCTGTCAGTCTCTTGCATCTGAGTGGGGTTTCAGACCATATTTCAAACCTAAGGCTGCTTACAGATATACAGTGATTTTAGAGAAGACGATAACTAAAAATTGGGTCTGGTGCTACAGATAACTCTTGGAGCTTAAAATGTGATGAGAACAAATGTTAGGCTTAGTCTTGCTTTGGAATTTCTCCAAAGAATCCAGAATAAGGCAAAATTAATGAAGCAACACCAAAATGTTTGGTGCAATTTCATGTTAAGTCTTCAGGCTGCAACTCTAGATCAGATTTAAAAAAAATAAATAAAAAAAAAAAGTAAATTGAATTGCATCTAGGATATTTACCAGAAAGATAGCATTACACCCACAACCTATTTGGCCTCTTTGGACATAATAGTACATACAGAAAAGCCTATTCTGTGATCAGAAGTAGCTTTTTATGAGACATAGAAAGCACTGCCAACTGCTAAGCTATTTGTGGTACTATGTTATGGCTATAGCAGAGGAGAGCAGGGTTGTGGTGAGGCTCTCAACAGTCCTAAAAATATTTCATTAGGGGTATGTGCTCAATGCTGACCAGCACGAGCAGAACTTCAGGCGTGCAAACTGCACGCAGCCTTGCTCACATACACACACAGTTCCTCAGATAGCAGCAGAAATGCAAGGGCAGACGTACTGTGCGTCTCAGCACTGTTGACAAGAGCTGAATCACCTGAAATTTGGGTGTGACATTCCCAGCTCGCTAAGGAGGTGCAGTTTAGCTCCCCAGCTACAGGATGCCCATGCTGCAGTGGAGTTTCTCTGGTTTTCAAGGGAAGTATTGTGGCAGAGAGGAAGTTTAAACATTTGTGAAAACTTGGGTTTGCGGAGCTACACCTTTCAACCTGAATTATTGCTCTAATTGCCCAGGTTTTAGAAAACATTTTTCAGAACACCATCTAAATTCTCTGAAGTAACTGTGTGTTTACACATCATTGCTATAGAAGCTGAAGGACTCAGGGCAGGGTGGGAGAAGTTGAAATAATTCAAATGTACTGTATAGAGTGTTCAACTGCAGAAAAATCCATAGGCTTCTGTAGTTACATGACTTTATGCAGAATTAGAAAATGTATATCCAGCTTCAACTGTTGAGTGTGCACAAGCAATCAGAGTAGGGAAAATTATAATCCTAAATTGTATTGCGTTTATGGCAGTAATATGGCAATAATCACAACTCTAAGTTAAGAGCTTGGATCAAATTGTTGTCATGACAAGCCATTGCAGGTTAATCTTCTCTACCCACTTGCCAGAATATTTGATATATATGTCTGAATAAAAGAAAATGTCTTTTGAAGGATTTCAGATTCTTGGAAAACATGAGAATTTCATAGACAAATTTTCATCAATGGAGTTTGAATAGTGACTAGATCTGGAATTGGTACATAACAGGTGTATATCAGTTTGTCTTTGTTAAGGGCTTGGTTATGGTTAAGTTCTCATGTGAGATGTTTATTTTGGCATTAAATCTTAACTGTTTTAATTGAAAAGTTGTCATAAATGTAACAGGTCATGGTATTTGCAAGGTTCTAAACTCAAATGGGTTTTTTTGACTGTTACCATGGATCCAGACCTGCCTGCCCAGACTGTTTCTCAGATGACCCGGAAATTTTCTTCATAGGTTACTCTCCATTAAATTACATCCTTCCTTACTGAAAACGGAAGGTATCAGCTGCATTATGCGATGGCTGGTTATGTATAAAAGTCCAACTGCATGTAATCACGTGTTTCTTCTTTTGTCTGTCCAAACTGCAACCTCATGGTGAGACACTTGATCTCCTCTTATCATGCCCTGAGGAGACCTTTTGAAAGTGGGCGTTTTAAATGCGTGACATTTTAAACAATACCTAAATAGCAGCATTCTGTTTCAGTGCTTAATTATGGCTGAATGTACCCTTTCACCAAAGGTGTTGCTGCAGCATTTGTGGTTACTCTTCATCTGATGGTGCTCGGGTTCCAGTGTGATGTGATAACATTCACTGTTTGTGCTCTGCAGCAGCGTTGGGTTATTTTTGGTGCACTGGCAGCTGTTTGATGGGACTAAATCTGATTGACCAGAGGCTTATTTTCTGTAATGAATTGCACAATTGGCATTTTGGGTTTAGGTGTGAAATATCCTGCTCTTCTGACTGGAGACCACAGGGCCCATAAACAGAACAGGTGGACACGGACTTTTTATTTAGGTTACAGCCCCTGTCACTCCCTACTTGGAAGTCACCCCCCAACCCCTGTGGCAAAGCAACCCTTGGCTGACGGTCTGTTGCTCTCATTAGAGCAGACACTTGAATTGTGAGAGAGACATCAGGAAGTAAATTTGGGCTGTGGTAGAGACAACTATAGAATTAGTGTAATTACACGGTTTATCTGAGGGATACCTTAGGAAAACATCTGTAGTGGGAAATCACAAAGTTTGGTTTGTGTAATAAGTAAGGAGTATAGATTACTTCATTTCTCAAAAGCTATTTTGAGATCCCAAAAGCCATCTGCTTAACAGAGTAATTGGCAACAAAGTAATGAAATAACTACCCAGGTTCAAGCAGAACTCTAATACTCTTGAAGGATACAGAGAGGAAAACTTTGAAGCAAAAAAAGTGTTTCAAGCAAATCAAATAGGCAGGCCAGTAAAGCAACCAGGTACTCAAGGCCATTCCTATTTGGAGCAAAGAGGAAGCTAACCAGTGCTTGTTAGTGTAAGTAGGAATACATCTCTTGGTCTGCCATTTGCTCACACGTTCCATGCTTTCAGGCACCCTGCATGGAGCACTTCAAATGTGGATTGATTAAACTTTGCAAAGTGTTGGAGCTACTCACTTGACATGTGAGCAAGTCCCTGAAGTCCCTGCCTTTTATATATAGCACTGAGAAGCACTGCCATTTTAAACTCATGCGGTGATAAAGACAGGGAGATGAAATAGAAACTATTTATCTCTAAAGCACGCTAGTCTTGTAGTGTTTATTCAAATGCTTTCAAAGTCTGGAAAAAAAAAGAAAATGTCAGTCTTTAATGATTATTTGCTTTTTTCCTCCTTTGTTTTTTTTTTTTACCTTTAATTTGATCACTTTCTACATTTATTCTCTCCTTTCCAAAGATTTATTCCTGATGTCTTTCTGATCAGCTCTTTTTTTCAGCTCAAATATAGGTAATTTTTTATATCTCCTGTTTAAATTTGGGCTCCCTTGTAACCACTCTGTAGAGTCTTAACCTTTGATTCTGGGTAGACAGATAGAGCTATTTCTGTGTAGGAACCCAAGCAACTTTAACAGCTGCAGATTCTTGGGTGTAATGGATGTCTTTGGTTAGAAAAAACAGCCATTCAGTGATATGTCCCTTACATTTGAGAACCATTCAGTGGAAGAAAGAGGATCTGGTAGTTTTCTTTAGGACAATGGAGATTTCACAACTAGATGTAGCCAACTGTGGTCCCACTATGGGACTGAAATGCTGGACCTGGGTGTCTTGATGCTTTCTGGTTTTATCCCATCATCACATCCAGGTTTTTAGATCCCTGCTTTGAGTGGAGGTTTGGACCAGGTGTCCTTGACTTTTCTTGCATGCTACGTTATTTTTGATTCTGTGACTTTATACTTTTTTTTTGCTGAGTTGAGTGTAGAAGCATGTTTGCACCTTGATTGCTCCTGGTAGGTATGGCAAACTGAAATCATGGCCTTTTGTAATAAAGGTAATTCAAGACTTGCCTCAGGGATGGATGATGCAAGGGGGATGATTAGAGGAGCTCTTGGTCGACACAGCTGATCTGTTGTTATGAGAGAGACTCCACTTGTCTCTGTGTAGTATAAATGGAGATCTGCTGCACTCTTGTTTTCCTTCATCCTCGGCAGGACCTGCTGCTTTTGCATCTGCAGCAGCACAGGAATGGATGCAAGAGAGAAAACCTGGTTTCTTCATCCTCAGAGCAGTTAGCCAGTTTAGATCTTGTGACTTATACAAACCCAGACTTACATCAGTGATATTTTACTCCGGTGTTCTTTGTGTTGCATATTCACGGGCTAACATGAGAGTAGGTCCTCTGAAGTAATACCTGTGAGCGTGCTGCACAGCAGTGTGACCAGTGTTGTTCTTAATTTAGTTTGCCACAGGATTGGATCAGGGATCAGAAATCTTTTAATGTACCAAGTATAGTGTTTTGCACAACTGAGTTCCACACCGCTTGTGTAAATACTGTAACTTTGGGGACTGTGTAAAAAGCAGTTTGGGGAACACAGCTGCAGCAATGAAGCCTTGATATGAGGGGTGGGGAAGAACCTGGGAAATCTGATTTTTTTTTATTAATAGATGGAAAAGTTAATTGCTTTACAATTTCTCCTTTTCAGTGCACCCTGTACACAGTGACTCATTTGAGGACTTGCTTATTCTTTTTCATGTATTAGGCTTCCTGTGTTTTTATAAGGCTATAGAACAGAACACTGATTATTTGTAAATGTGTTTTACACAAGTATAAGTTTACTGCTGTCAAGACTTGTAAGGTTAGTAGTAAAAAAAACCTGTCTTGTGGTAGGATTGATTCCCATCACTACCAAAACAAGCTACCAAAACGAGAAAGAAAAGATAGCAATGAATTCAAGTGAAAGAAAAAAAGTTCATCAGAGAGCAAGTGACTGAGTGGCGCAGTAAATGCTCTTCAGAAGTGGTCTAGAAAGCTGTTACTTCATTTAAAAAGCAGTCTGCTTCAACTGTCTCCTACGAATCAAGACTGTTGCTTTTTGTGAAGCTGGGTCACAGAATCACAGAATATGCTGAGATGAAAGGGACCCACAAGGATCTTCCAGTCCAACCCTTAGTCCTGCACAGGACCAGCCCCAAGACGGGTTTCTTATCACAAGGAACCTAATCAGATTGTGTTACCAGCTGGGAGATGTCTCCATTGTCTCTGTACAGGCTGGTTTCAGTCAACTGGGGTGTAGTAGCTCAGACATCAGACATGACTGTCCGTTCTTGTTAACTTGACACTGAACCCAGCACTGAGTGCAGCATGAAGTTGTCTGAGCTTGATTCTCTGAGATAAAACTTGGAAAGCAGTAACATTATCCATACTTGTTCTTTAACAAGAAAATCACAGTTTCCCTCGTTCCATACTGGGACAACTAATGAACAGTTGGCTCCAGCCAAATGCATTAATTAAACCCAAAATCCCAACTTCTGAGGTCTAAAATCCCCCCAAAACCTATATACCAATAATTGCGATTTCCCTGTGTTTCCTTTTTTTTTTTTTTTTTTTTTTTTCCCCCAAATGATGTCCAAAATGTTGCAATCTACGGGTTGGAAACGGGAGTTTGAAAGGGTTTTAGTTTGGAGAAGGAATCACTGCAGTGCTGTGAAAATGTCTGTTTTTGATGAAAGACAGGGCTTGATAAAGCAGGGTAGTTGATCAGTCATCAGTAATTTTATTATGCGTTATGGAAGAAATTTATCCAACAGTTAATGACACATTCTAAGGAATATGATACACTGAAGACCAGACAAAAGGCTTGTGATATCCTCCTGAACATCCCTTCCTCTCTTAATGGTGTTCTGGTAGTGCCCACAGGAGAGCAGTGGCATTTGTAACCAGTCCAGGCTCAGAGTGGCTTATGCTCCAAGAAGATAAATGATGGGAGAAAGCTGAAAAGATTATTAAAAAATCCTTACTCAGTCAAAACATGTTGTTCAGAATGTAACCTCCAAACCTGGACAGTATTAGGGAGCTAACTATTTTAGGCACCATAGCACAGTAGGGTTTTGGTGAGAGTGTCATTCCTTAGCTAGAAATATAATATAAGTCTTTTAAAGAATTTCTGGTCTGAGTAACAAAATGAGATACATTTTCGTCACAGAGGGACACAAGGTGAAAAGTTCAGGTCTGGATCCACTTTGGGCTTGGTCTATTTATATGGATAAATCTGATAAAATGCAGCTGCGAGCTTCAGATTCATGTTTTTCTAATGTTTAGGAGAACTCAGAGTCAGTTGGGTTTTGCACCTTCTGCTGTTTCCAAGAGTCTGCTGCTAGGGAAGGAGTGGTGCCACTGAGCAACAGAGCTCAACTTCTCATGCCGGACTCGTGTGGGAATCATGCTGTTTCAAAAGTAGACTGAAATCCTAGATCACAGCCATTGGAGCTAAAGCATCTTGACAACTCCCCCTGCACCCCCCTTGATACTCTAAAATTATTTTCAAGTCTAAAATCTGCTGAGTAATAAAGCAAGATACCATTCAGGTCTCAGATTAATGCCTGAACAGCGAGCAAATTGCTGTCTGTGTAGCAAAGTGAAGTTCCAAGTGCAACAAAATTTGTAAAATCATTTGGCTCCACTAACCAGCTGTTTGAAAACCCAGGTGTAAGTGGTGCGTAGCAGCAAATCACATACCTCTTGCGCTGGAGATTGACATTTTACATAATTGTGTATGATGTGTCAGCTTTGCCTCCGCTCCCTGTAAATTAAAACTAATCTGTTCTGAATGTAACAAATGTTTGGTGCCATCCCACATCCATTAAGAAATCTATGTTTGACTTGTGCTTGTAAACCTATCATGAAACAACTTAAAGTAGCCTGCTCCAAAGGCATATCCTAATTTCTGTTAAGTATGACAATACTATTCTGCCCATTTTAGATACGAGAAAACAAGCAAAAAAGAGCTAAGCAGGGATTCTGGACTAATACTTAATCTTTTCACACAAATGGTATTTTTGACTTTGGGACTTCGTTCACAATTAAAAGTGCTGAGGAATTTATTGGTCAAGGTGTAACCTGCTTGCAGGAGTGGGATTGTGTTGGGGTTGTCCAAGTGCATACCGGTTCTTCACCTCCAAAATCAATTTCTTTCTTATTAATTCTGGTCTTGGAGGAAGGATTGTGAAGATACTTACGGTGTAAATGTAGGAGTCAGTGAGGCAGGAGTTGATTTGTAAGGAGAAATGTGTGCCTGCCTGCAGCCGGTGGCATCTCCTACTTCTCTGACTTGAAAGCTGCAGCAAGGGCTTACCTCGATAGTATTAGCTTGCAGCTGGCAGAAGCTATCAGTTGGGATACTGTATAAGAAGGTCCCAGTGAGATTTAACAAGCACTTGTAGTGTGAAATTAAAACTTATCCAGAGTGCATTGGCATGCTTGTGGATTGGCGCAGCCACAGTTGCTGTCTTTCATGGAGCGTTGTTTTCTCATGTGACGCACAAATTCTGCTAGGATGGAGGAATTGTTCCTGACTGTAAATGCTCTATTCTCCCATCTTTCCTCCACAAAGAGTGGTGTCTAGGGAGGTGTGATTACATTTACTATGAGTAAGAAAATACAACAACATTGAGTTTGTAGCCCCAACAGTTGCTTTGCATGACATTAAGAGAAGGGGGTACTGGAGGAGATAAACCTTTGGTGCTGCTCATCAGTTTAAGGGCAGTCAGTGCCAGTGAATTCAGCCTACCAAAAACCTTGAGTTGCCCCTAAGGTTGTTCACCATTATCCTTAAGAAAAGCTCACATCTTCTGAGGAAGTCTGGTAAGCAAAAGTTAATTCTTTTACTATATATATAAATATTTATTTGCAAAGCTAGCTTTTTTTTGTCCATTTGGGCTAGGGAGGGCAGGGAAAGAAGGTGGAGAGACTCCCCTGCAGTTTGCCTCTTACCCTTTTTAGAAATGGCATAGCCGCTGCCTTTGTCAAGAAGATTTCGAGGCTAAACATGAGTATTTGCTTTCACCAGGTCCCTGGTGTGCTGCAGAGCCTCCTGCAGCCCTGCCAACATCCAGGTCCCAAACACTCTAAGCTCTGGGGGTGGCTGAGCAGGAGCTACCCTGTTTGTCTCTCATATTAGAGCTTGGATCCAGAGGTGGATGGGCAGGAGAGCCTGCAGGCTGTGCATGCTGCAGTACATCAAAAAGGACTGGGCTGTTTAGTTTGTTACCTAGTGTTCGATCAAAAAAACGTATTTTTTAAATCTGATTTTGCAACACCTTAGTTATTTGTAGGAGATATCAGGGATTTTATCTGATAATTTTATCTGATTTTATCATTCCTCATGAATGTACCGCAGCAGGCCATACTGAGCATGAAATCAGCCTTTTAAAGAAAGGAGCTTGTTCCCATTATGACAGTAAATGAATACTAAAAATGGGCTTCATCTGTTACAACAGCTGAATCCCAGCATCCCTCAAAGTTATATTCAGATACTAATACAAGATTTCACATTTCTGCTGGGCAAAGGAAGTGGGCATTCAATTGGAAGTCAGCACTGCAGAGCTTGTTTGATCCCTGCTATACCTGCCCCTGCACCTGAGTTGCTGGCATCTGCATTGCAGCAATAGGTGATATTTATAACATATATTTTCTTGGAAGCCATCTTTTATTGTCCCAATGCCAGATTCCAGACAGCATTACGTACCAGCTCTTCTCTGTAAATTACATCACCAGAAAAGTTTCACGTGTTATACGCATCTTCATCTGATAGTTAAAATCTGTGCCTTCATCAGCATAGGTTAATCAGATTCTGCTGTGCATGAATGTCTAATACAAGTTTATTGTGGATGTCTTGGTCTCAGCTGATAAGTAGTTCCATTCCATTTCATGCACTGATGTTTATGTGAGCTACTAATTTCAAGCCGTACCTGCAATTTCAGGAAAGTGCTTAGTCTGTGAATTGTACCCATAATTTTCCAAGTGGCCTAACAATTATACTGGCACTAACGGGCCTTCATTGTAATAATGATTATGAAGCTGACAGAAGATCAGTGCCATAGCACTGAGTTCAGCACAGATGAAAGCAAAAGTGATGGACAGAATGGAGAGTGTTGGTGTTAGATGGAAGGCATATGGTAAATCAGACCAATAATCCATCCTAAACCAGAGGAAAACAAACAAAATTAAGTAGTTGGCAGGAAGCAATTCACAGATTGAATTTCCCCAGCCAGGACCGGGTAGCAATGATCTAAATATATGTGAATCATTTTAAAGGTGTTTGTTTCTTCTTCCAGAAGCCCTTCTCTATATTATGTAAAATTGAGAAAAATGTCTAGGGTACCAGTTGTGTTGAGTGACAGAAATATTTGCACTGTCTCCAGAAATATGCAAAATAGAAGAGAAATTCTGCTTTCTAAAATATATCGCAGAGGGTGTGAAGGTTTCATCATGGATCCTGCAATTGGCATTAAGTACTAGGAAAACCTCATCTTTGTCTCTCAGCAAGATATGCAACCATCCACACACTTTTCTGATGGGGGAATGATGATCATGAAAGAAACCAGTGTTTTAGAGAACCATCTTTATGATCACTAGATGGGGAAGGAGTCTACGTTTTAATATTTGTGCACATCTAATCCCACCACTGTCAATGGGATTTAAAATGCGTACTAGTCAATGTGATACATGTGGTAGATGTCACAGAGTGACTAATGTGATGTAATGCAGTAGCCACTGTATACAGGGAAGCCTCCCACGTGGCTGTAAACATCTGCTTTTGTTATCAGTGACTCTGGAGTCATCATAGTTGGCAAAGGGGAAAAACAAAACAAAGGTTTGCAAAAGAGACTTCGGGCTTTCATCTGTGTGGGGGTCCCCAGAGTGAAATGACCTTTTGGGAGCAAACAGAGTTATGGATGTCCTTTCTCTCTAGGTATAAAGTAATCCCTCTGCCCCCACCAAATGGTTATTCTTAGTCAAAGAGTCCCAGCTTCTGCACACGAATTACTTTGTTGAAGAGCTGGTGAACAGCAAGTTTTTGTGCATGTGTGAGGGAGAGGACAGATTTACAATACAAACACATCCTGATTTGCTTTAAACTAATGCTTCTGCCCCAGCTAATGATACCACTTGTCACTGGCTGCCTGGATCCTCTGATGCAAAAAATCACAGCTCAGTTAGGCTGTTGGGAGTGGTGGGTACATGTGGTGTGGGTCATCAAGATTCCAGCTCCAAGGGAGAGGCTCCTGGTATTGTCTGACGTGTTGCAGCACAACCCGGAGTGCTGTCTTTTCCATGGGGGAAGTGCCAGGGTATTGACTCCAGCATCACTTGAGGTATATGCCTTTACAGTGCTTACTCCTCATCTCAGATCTGCAGGGCCTGTGTCCCAGAGGTGAACCAGTTTAACTCTGAGACTGAACTGACGGAATGCCATTTTCAAGCACGGTGTGTGTACTGTGGCTCTGTGGTGTTCTTTCCGGAACAGCAGGTGAAATTCTCGTCAACGTTCTTTGGCAAAGCGGATCCTGCAGCGGTGAGGTGGCTCTGTCCAGCTGTGTGGTGTTACCCCATACAGTCCCAGGAGGGAGAGACAGAAATGAGCCCACGCCAATTTACTTCCTCATAGCATTTTTGCTGGGGCAGGCATAGGAAGATGCTGCTGTGTGTGAACACACTTGCTGGTTTCAGCAGTTGGAACAGTGAGAGGAGAGAAGTTACGCTCTAGGAAATTACAGCTCCTGGTGCATGAAAACCTGTCAAATATTATTAACAGATGCTACAATCAAAATATCCGCTTGACATAAACTCCATTTGCAAACTCAGGCACAGGCACTGTTGTGGCAATGGTTTGTTCCCGTAATCTTCATCTGTTTCATTTATGCTTAAAATTAGGCTTTCTGTTATTTTTAGAACACGCACTGACAAGAAGTGTGTGGGTGCAATATTTAAATGCTAGCTACTTCTTATTGTTTAAACAGTAAAATCGCCCTGAACCCACTGCAGTGGAGCATACAGATGGAATGGGTGATCTAAACTTTAGCCACCTCATTGACATTTTGATTCACTAAAGCTATGGTCCTTGTTATTTTGTGTATATTGTTAGTTTCTAGACGCATGTGATGTCTAATTTGAATATAGACATGTAATTAAATGGATTCCCCCTTTGAGTGTTTTGCCCCATTGCTAACTCCAGTACCTATTCTCATTTTTATGATACTGCACTGACACTGTAATGCAGTCAGAAAGCTCTTTAAAAAATACTTTCCATGTCAGTGGTTATAGCTGCAATTGGACAGAACATTCTTCAGTATCTTTTCGCTTTTTTGGTTTTTTTAACTGCACCCTTGCCATTCCTCCCTCGCTTTCCCTGAACGCATGTGCTTGCATGTCTTCTTCCTCATCTTCATTTCTGTTAAATGTAATTCTTTCCGGGTAAATCCTGTCTCTTGTGAACTTCTTTTGATATATAGGCTCTTTGTTTTAAGACAGCTGTAGTGTCAGGCCCACCCACACTGTGCTGTCCCCATTGCTTTGAAGCCAATATTTAAAGCATAAAATAGCCGTCAAGTCTTTGCTTTGGTTCTGCTTGCTGGGGATGGCATGAAAACAAAAGTTTTTGTGTTTTGGGCTTTCATCTAAGTGATCCAAATGAGTAAAAGTTTCAAAGATTTTAACCAAGGACTTCTCATGAAAGCTACTTTTGACTAAAAAGTTTATCAAAAGAAAGGAAAGCTCAAACAGCGTGTACGCCTACCATATCTGTGTAGCTTTCTGGAGGGGTTTTTTGGTCCTTTTTTTTTTTTTTTCCTTTGTAGGAGGAGAAAAAAAAAAAGGTTCATTTATGCCCTCACTTAATCTCTTAAGATTTAAACAGAACTGTGTCTGGATTCTGCAGGCTTGGTCTATAGAGGGAGGGAGAGCAGTTT
The DNA here is from genome assembly GCA_013396735.1 of Grallaria varia. Lineage (NCBI taxonomy): Eukaryota > Metazoa > Chordata > Aves > Passeriformes > Formicariidae > Grallaria > Grallaria varia. Next base: position 75,057 of record VWZG01008360.1, on the reverse strand, counting down.
GGCTCCAGACAGAGCAAGCTCGTATGATATCAGTTTGTGCTGCTGGGCCAGTGCTGTCTTACCCCATCAAGGTGGTATGGAAATGCTGCTGTGTGAAGTCATTCCCATGCCAAAGCACTTACACTAATCTGTTCACAATCTTTTGCTTTGTCCTTCAGAAAGCAATCTGAGAGAAAATAAAATCATGGCCAAAGAACACAGAAACATTTTTATTTAGTGGCTGAAGTTTTTGGTGAGTAGGTAATGCAATGATGTTCTAAAGGCTGGGAAGTAATTTCTATCTACCTGCAAAAGATTTCGTATGATTTTCATAAGGCAGCATCTCAAAAAGAAAGAGAAATATGCCTGGCAGTGTATTGATTCACTGTAGCTTAGTGCTAAGGAAGTAACTCCGAGGGAAAACTGAAGCCAGATACTATGCATATAGGATTCCCTACTGATTTAACCTGCCTCCAACAGCACATGCAGCATGGCTAGAGCACTTCAGCTTCAGGAATGTTGATTTCTTTAGGCAAATTCTGATGTAATGACAGAAAAATGATGCTTGATTTTAATTGTGTAATAAAAAAGTCTTATTTGTTTTGATAGTCTGTAGAAAAAGAACACATTTGCCACATTCAGGCTCCTCTATGAATCCATGGCTTAAGGCGTGATTGAGTCTGAAGTTCAGGTCCTAGGTTACTTCTCGCAGGAACTTTGATTCTTTTTATTACTACTTTTTTCATTACTGTTTTCTAGCTTCAGAGATTTTTGAAGTGAGATGATTTTCCGATTGCATGTGACTGGACAACTTGTTTATCCAGGGTATTTTACTTATAGTCTGTCTGTTGTCACATCCATTCATGATGGGAAGAAGGCCAGCATGCCAAAGGAAAAGCAGTTGCAGTGTATTTTGCTCTCCATCTTTTAGGGCATGTAATTTTTCATTGAAAAATTTTTCAGTGTCTCTCTTGGTATTCAAGTATTTGATAAATTTTAAGTCATATTATTCATAGAGGAAAACAACAGTGTATTTTGATCAAAAATGTGACTAAAATCAAGGTACCAGAAATAGGCAATGACACAATATACTTTGATTATATGCCTTTGTTTGTGTGTGTGCATATGTTTCTTGTAAATTCATATTATATGACTGCTTAGGATTGACAGTGGGTGCAATATAACACAGAGAACAAGTCTGAGTAGTTTCTGGTTATCCATAGCATTTGATGTCTTGAGGGCTTCTGGCAGGTGTGTTAACACCCTTGAAAGAAAGGGGATCTATGGAAGTATTTAAAAATCTGACTGTCTTTGAAAATGTAAACATTGTAACTAATCCAGTCCTACAGCAGCTAAAAGATCTGTATGCAAACATATTGCTGGGCAATGGAAATGACCTTGTACAGATCTCGTATGTAATTGCCCTTCTTGTTCATTAATTTCTAGGTTTGATTTGCTCTGCTCTCATTGAGGCTGTGTTTAGTTATGGTTTTGCTTTTTTGCATGTCTTGTCAGGAGCAAGCTTTGCTAAGTGTTGATGAAGCCCAGCAGAAACCCCAGAGTCATTAGTAGCTACTAAAGTCCGTAGTAAACATTTGTATGAATAGCACCTCAGAAGCTATTCCCTTTCCCTATGAATTTCTGTCTGGATCAATAGCAAGTAGGTGTAATTCTCACTGGAAGAAATGTGTGTTTTGTAATTAAGATAATACAGATGAAATTCAATGTTTCAATAGTACTCTGCTTTTTTCCTTATTTTTGATGTGGTCATTTCTGTGAGCCACCCAAGCAGAAAGGACAAAGAAGCGCTCCAGCGTTCATTGCTGGGCTCCTCTGCTTCCTGTGCTCCATTAGCATGGGTTATCATGCTGTGTCTGCAGGAGAAAATGTGGATCGCAGGAGTCAGTGATGCGTTTTTGCAACAAGCCCTGTGTTACACCTACACTCTGTCAATGCTGGTGTTGGCACCTCGAGGAAGGGGTTGTGGAGCTGGATTCACAGTGCCTACACATGAGAGAGCACACTCCTGGAGGCACCCATCCTGGCGACACCCATCCTGGCAGCCAGGCCTTTTGCTCTGAATTGTTCCCAATCTAATGTCTATGGGCTTCGGCTGGTGGGTGGCTTGAAATAGTGCTGCCACTGTGGGAAAAGAAGTCAGTCTGGAAAACGCAGGTGTTGTGGCCACACAGCAAGGACAGTGCTGAGAAAGGGCTCCTGAGTTTAAATTTGGGCACCATGTAGAAAACCAAGGAGGGAGCAGCAGCCCAAACAAAGTGGGAACAATTATCCAGCAGCCTGCCCCTGGTGAGGACAGAGCTCTTGCACAGCACCTTGGGGTGCTGCTACCAACCCAGCAGAGCCATGGTGGGGCCAGGGAGCATTGCTGCTTCCTTTGCCCCCAGCTGCTTCCCAGAGCCATTGAGTGGCCAGGGTTGCTCAGGGCAGACACTGAATGCAGCGTGCTGGGTCAGGCAGAGCTGCCTGCACGTAAGCTCCTTTTTGATTCGCACAGTCCGAGTGGTGTCCCCTCCTGCCTTGGCAACGCAAGGGGAGCAGGTCCCTGCAGCCCCCGAGGGCAGCGGAGCGCATGAGGGGTGAAGGCAGATCAAAGGGCAAAAGTGGGCAGAGGGCAAGCATCACACACAAGATTGCATCCATGCTGAAATGTCTGCCTCGGTTTGGAGGGTGCTAAATTGTCTGCCTATGGCTAATGTCTGTGCTTTGCAAACAGGGCTGAAAAGGCAAGTGAATTCCGCGAGCCCTCATCCATCTGAACTGTTGGGAGTGTGTTCTGGCCAAAGTTAAAACTGCTTTGTCCCTGCATGTAGGATGGAGAGAGACCTGCTAGCTCCCCTGTCGGGTATTTCTCCTATAAGAGTTTCTTGGATGTTGTTATGTCACAGGAAATAGAATCATAGAATCATAGAATCATAGAATTGATTGGGTTGGAAAAGACCTCAGAGATCATCAAGTCCAACCCTTGGTCCAACTCTAGTCAGTTTACTAGATCATGGCACCCAGTGCCACGTCCAATCTCAGTTTAAAAACCTCCAGGGACGGTGAATCTACCACCTCTCTGGGCAGGCCATTCCAATGCCTGATTACTCTGTCTGTAAAGAATTTTTTTCTAATATCCAACTTAAATTTCCCCTGGCAGAGCTTAAGCCCGTGCCCCCTTGTCCTATTGCTGACTGCCTGGGAGAAGAGACCAACCCCCACCTGGCTATAACCTCCCTTCAGGGAGTTATAGAGAGTGATGAGGTCACCTCTAAGCCTCCTCTTCTCCAGACTAAACAACCCCTTCTCCCTCAGCCTCTCCCCACAGGACTTGTGCTCCAGTCCCTTCACCAGCCTTGTTGCTCTTCTCTGGACCCGCTCCAGCACCTCAATATCTTTCCTGAACTGAGGGGCCCAGAACTGAACACAATACTCCAGGTGTGGCCTCACCAACGCAGAGTACAGGGGAAGGATCACTTCCCTGGTCCTGCTGGCCACGCTGTTTTTAATACAGGACAGAATACCATTGGCCTTCTTGGCCACCTGGGCACACTGCTGGCTCATGTTGAGCTTCCTGTCAATTAGTACCCCCAGGTCCCTTTCTGCCTGGCTGCTCTCCAGCCACTCTGTCCCCAGCCTGTAGTGCTCCATGGGGTTATTGTGGCCAAAGTGCAGGACCCGGCACTTGGCCTTATTGAACTTCATCCCAGTTTTGTCTGTATGACTTATTATATTAGCTGTTGTCTCTGTTAATTAGCTATAAAATATTCCAAGACTGATGCTATCTGACTCTCCAAGGCACGTACAAGGAAGTGAAAGGAAAATAAGCTATCCTCTACTGACTCATGGTCTCTGAAAGAATAGAGGAGAAGATGCAAATAGCACAGATAAGCTTTATAAAGACAGCAGTCAGAGTAAGCCAAAGTTGCCTCCCATATTTTTCTTTAATTGTGTTATAGGAAATGGTTTTGAATTGTTTTATTTCCTAATAGTCACCTCCTTATTAGCCTTGTGTTTTCCCTTCCCATACCCCTCCTGTGGGGTGTGTTGTACATGGGAATTTCTAGCCTGTAAAACCTAAAAACTTCTGATAGAAAAACAGTTTAGAATTTACAGAATCATTAGTCTGTGTTCTTGCCCACTTGTCTACGTGCACACACTGAAGTATCCCATGTTTTATTGTTGATGTGGACAATGTTAGGATTGTGCAGACTTTTTAACTGGCTCTTTATGTTTTTATTGCTCTTCATAAATTAAACGTCATCTTTATTTTAGGAAGGACATGTCAAAATGCCAGAATGAAGGGATTGAGGGAGAAACTCCACTGTTCCCTTCAAATGCAAATTCTTTCTCCCTCTTTCTCCTCTGCACTTTGTGGGGTGAGTGGTGTAGCACAGCTTGCCTGAAGTTTGAGCTCCCTGTTGCAGGGAACCCTATGCGGTTACCTTTGTAGTTATATGTGAAAATTCCTTTTTTTGTTGTTGTTGTTGTTTTCAGAAACTAGTGAAATCATCGCTGATTTTTCTCACTTGAACCCTGTTTTAAGTTTTGGAGAAAAGGCCATTAGTGGGGGTTTTTTGTCTTTCTTCATAACTGTATACATTTTCAGTAAAAGCCATCATCTGTGTGCATTCAGAGGTTATTTGTATTCATTTTGTTTTCCCATTTTATTAGTTTGATTCCTAAATGTTATCAGTGAGTTAGAGCTGAGCTCTTTTAATTCAAATGGCATGATGCCCAATCCTCTGAGATTAGCTGGCAAGAGATTCTGGGCATGGTGCCACCTGGCATTTCTCAGCAAGGGGCTGCTAATGAAACACCGGAAAAAAATAAGATTGTTCCAGACATGCAAAACCCTGAAGTTGCAGGGAGCGAGGAGTGACAGAGCTTTCACAAACACACCCAATATTCTGTGGCATGACTCGGAAACTGGTCAGGAAATACCATCCTAATACCTCTGCAGAAAATTGATACTGAAGTGAAGGTACTCAGAGTACAAATGAATTTTTTTTTCCCCTGAAATTTGTGACTGAAATGCACATTTCTCCTTTTTTTTGGCACGGGGCTCAGGATTGGGCTCTCTGGGTTATCTGCAGTTCATCTTGGGCTTTGAGAGCTCTCAGCCTTTTAGGTCCTTCGGTTTCCTCTCTTCTCATTTGTCTCACCATGGTGTAGACCCACAGCTTCCCACAGCATCAGTCTTAGGGCTGAAGACCATATCCTTCCCGGGTCCTCAGTTACTATGAATCTAAGTAAACCTCTTTGGGATCCTGTCTTGGATATAAAGAAAATCTGTTCACTGCAAGAGACTTTGAATGCAGTGTTTCCAATTTTGTGACCGATGTTCTCTGATTATAACTTTTGTTTCATCAGAAAACCTCCTGAAAAGCTCAATTCCTGGATAAATAGGTCCCAAGACATTTAGGGCTTTATAGGTCTAGAATAACATCTTAAAACTAGCAGGCTGCCCAAGCAGATTATGCATCATGGATTTAATATGCTCATGAATTAAAATGCCACTTACCAAGCAAGTTGCCAAATCCTGCATCAGCTGAAGTTTTCTGTACACACTTGAGAGGTTGTCTCATATACAGCATGTGACAGTAGGCTCTAGGGCACTTATTTGCATAAAAAGCCTAGCCAAGAGCAATAAAAAAGTATACAGTAAGAAATCGTTCTTCGGTCCAAAGAATAAGGATATTGTTTGGGGTTTTTTCTTAAGGTCTTTTGTCCCCTCAGCTTCGTTGTCTGCTTTCTTTATGGAAGATTAGTAGTGGTTGCAGACCAGGCGTGCCACTGAGGCAACCCTGAGCAATTGCTTATTTCTTCATAGTTTTCCTTCTGTAGATGGTAGTAATAATATGTCCTGCATTTTTTCTGAGAAGCCACATTTTCTTGTTTTCTGCATGTAATATGCTATAATCAGAAGTGCAAGCCCTATCGTTTTCTTGCTGGAGGTGTCTTCTGTACTCATTCCCTATCATCATCATCATCATCTTTTTTTTCCCAATGTCTCTGTATAGACTTTAGAAATAATGGCAGGGAGGTAGAGGAGGGAGACAAAGGGTTCAGATCCGTACTAGCTCTCAGAACCTGAACATTCTCAAGGTACTGTTGACCTACAAGAAGCAGAGATTTTTCATTCTGAGTTTACTGCCCCAGCTTCTACCTGGGCCTCACTCTCCCAGGACACTTCTGATTCCTGAAGTGAGAAAGAATAGGGACCTAATTATTTACTCTGAGGTCTGCACTAACCAACCTGTGCTGTCAGGTTGAAAGTATGATGCTGTAGTTCATAATGTTTTTTTACACAGTTCTTCAAGGGAGAAAAAAGTAATATGAGACAGCAAAACCATGCAGTGCCAGTATGGGTTCATCAAGAACAGTGAATGGATCTTGAATTCCTGTAGCACATATGACACTTTTGGAACTAACTTATTTTGAATCTAGAAAGACTAGATAGAAAGTAGGATCTGGTCCTTTAAATGTTCTAGCAGGTCTTAGCTATTGGCTTGCTTCTAGTTGTGTGGTTACAGAGTTGTGTCAGTGTGATTAATGAGCAAAGTACGCAAATAATAAAAAAAGGAACAGTGAAAGATCTTCCTTCTGCAAGAGACAAGAAGCAAAAAGACAATACAGTGCTTAAGCTCAGTAATCACAGAAAGCGGAACAGTTTTTACTTTCCAGTTGCAGCATCTGATTCCAAACTGCATTGACCTAGTGGGCATGATGCTTATACTTAAGTGAATTTGCGGATTTTATGTTACTGTGTTTTGCTGTGGCTGCGAATTTAAAAATGTCACATTAAGTAGCTGAACGTGTGTAGCACGTGTGCCATAGTATATGCATTTTGCACAGAGAAACACTGCACAGCAGCTGCCAGTATTTATATCACAAATGACAATTCAGTCAAGTCAATTAAGCTTTTCTTATCACATGGATCTTCCTAAAAAGAAACCATATCATTACAATGTGTAGAATATATATAATATATATAAAAATATATATAATGTATATAACTAATATGTGTATATATTATGCGTGTTCATATATATAATATACGTGTGTGTATAGTTGATATTCTTCTGATTAATTAGATAAGTAGAGAGACAGAGATTTTTACAGCCAGTGACTGAGTTAATAACAAACAGAGAGAGATTTAGTATAGCTGAAAGCTTTTGTGTGGCTTTGGTCAAATTACTTAGAGGTGGAAATAATCAGCAGTTGAATTGAGTGAGAGGCCTGATACATACTGGAAAACCTCTGTCTCTGTCAGATGTTTTACAACTGTGATGAATGAGTTTGGATAAATAATGCAAACATGTGTTAAACCAGTTCAGGCCAAGTGCCCCATGGTATGGTAAACAGAAATTGTGCTTAAGGAATGTTTGAAAATACAAATGTCTGGTAGGGTGGTATGGTTAGAGCACTGTAAGGATATCCTTTCCTTTTACCCTGGAAACTTGCAAACTTGTCTGGAAGCTGCTCTGACCCAGGACATGACAGAGCCATATGAAAAGGAGCCCACTAGCTCGAGTGACTTTTCATTTAAATTATATGTTATAAAAACTGTTGATGTGGAGAGGTTGAGGGGAGAACTTAAGCAGGAAATCATTCTAAGTGAGACAGACCTTGCTTTGGGGTCTGTGTCACTTCTGTCTCTGCAGACAGCAAGAGACGTGAAGAGCTGGTGCCCCAATGGGCAACACATCATTGCTTGGAGAGGCATTGGCCAGCTTTTGTTTCAAAAGGGAAAGTATGCTGCCAGAGCAGTGGGTGGATTTATATACAAGCTTCTCTCCGGCTGCTAATGCATTTAAGTGAACTCACTGATTCCCAAATGCAACTCAGAGAAGCATCTAGCACAGGGGCTTTTCATTGTTATGCTAGTTGATGGGGGTGAAATGATTGTTCCAATATTTGCTTTGTATTCTCTCTCTGTTGTGGAGCCTACAAGTATACACATCTCATTCCTGAAAAAATCAGTGATATTTTTCACCTGTGAAAATGGGGGATAATTTCCAAAAGTGATGTTTCCGCATGATGAACATGGTCTTTTATCCGTAATTTCCTGATTTTAATATGTGTGACTTTGTATACCTCCCTTCATCCTAATCATGGTACTTGGAAAGTGTAGAGTACTCTACTTTTGCCTCATTTTATATGAATGTGAAATACTTAAGTACTTTCACTGTTACATCTTTGCAGTCTGATGTACCATCCTTGAGAGAGAGTATAAAGGTGTGTCTCCGCTACTGGAGAAGCCTTTATATTCCCAACAGACTGAGTAGTAAAAGAAACCAGTACTGCAGGACAAACTGCAGTGGAGTCCAGGACAGCAGCTGCAGCACTCTCTTGCAGGGCTGTTGTGTGTGGCATGTGAAGCTTGAGAGTGTTGGCTACCCCATGGTGTCACCTCCCTTCCTGGTGTGTTAAGCTTATCACAGTGCCTGTGCCACACTTCTTGGGATGCCTGTTCTTGTCCCTCTTGCTGTAAGACATGAGAGAGCAGATGGAGCAGTGATGTGGCAGCCACCTGCACCCCCTGGGTGCCAGTGTGACCCAGGAGATGGTGAGGCATGGGGTGCAGCAGCAGTAGAAATGCTGGAAGGTGAGTTGTCCAGCAGATAGCGGGGATTTCCAAGCCTCCCCAGGCTACTGCAGAAGGACTGGCCATGTGCTTAATCTGACATCTGCATCAGATGCGATTCATTCACTGGCATGGATTTAGCCTGAGATTTCAGTGGTTCTATTCCAGTTTGCTTTACTTTTGAGTTGCCAAAATAGTGTATTTTTCATGTGTCCCAGCAATTTCAGAATGATGTGAAACTTGCTGACCCTGAATTACTTTGACATCTGCTAAAAGTATCTGTGCTGCAGTCTTTCCCTCTGCATATCTGATATTTCTTCATTCTCCCTCTGTTGCAAATCCATCTCTGTTAAATTAATTTCTGTTAATTTAACTGTATCCTTCAAGTATCATAAAGAAGCATCCTTCCAAGAACCCTAAAATGCATCAAGACACATGGAAAAAGACAGTTCAAGTTATTAGAACAAAGCTAGTTAACTAGCCTGTTGTTTTTGACTGAGTTCACATCTGCTAGGAACTATGAGACTATTACTTAAGGGATTTTTCTTTTTTGTGTGACTGTAACAGTAAACCAAACCCAAATCTTTGTCTATTGAAATGGGGTTTTTTTATTCTTTTTACTCAAAATCAGTAAAACCATAGTTGAATTCCTGTGTCTGGGTTTGCACATCTAAAGATGTGAATTGGTTAGAGAATGTACACAAGAACAAGAAGGTGTAAGAAAGATGAGCTATAGTTAAAGTTTTTAAAATAAGGAAGAAGCTGTTATATGGAGACATTGTTTTCAGACTGGGGAGGTCAGGAGCTCATTCACCTTATTGGCACAAACCTGTCTTTGCACTTGGACATTTTGCCTTTTGCCAAGCTGTCAGCACAGATAAGGCAACCATAATTCTAGGGATAGTGGGTGTATGCCTAAATTTTTTTGTCTTTTTTTGGTGATAGGTTGCTATAATTTACTTACTGCTCTTTGTTTACTAATCATGATTGAAAATGTAGGGCATAATTTGACATTGTTTAAAACAGAATAAAACCAGAAAACTCAAATCCTGACTAGCATGTTGTTACTAAGTGCTTCTGACCCAGGAGGCACTGATGTGCTTGTTTAAGCACAAGCGCACAGGTCAGCAATTTAGAGACCTGGTTATAAACTGAAACAAATATTAAAGGTTGGACTCAACATTTTTTTTAAAGTTATGTTTTAGCCTCAGATTGGCTACAGTAATCTCTGAGAAAAGCAGTAAGCTCTTCTATATTGTTTTCTTTTTGAGGAATTTTCCCCAGCCCCATTCTCTTGCATTATGTAACTTATATTTTACTATAACAACTACTTTCCTCCTGTATTACTCTCTAGGGAACAATTTTGCATTAGTTGAAGGATGAACGAGATGACCTCTCAAGTCTTTTCCATCACCACTTGCACTAATATGGTGCTGTAATATTTGACCTTGTTACACAGCCTTTTCTCTTCTGTAACCCTTTGACTTTTACAGAAGAGCATTTCTGGACATGCAGAAGTGCCCTCCTTTGAAGTTATCAACCCGAAGTACTGTTTCCTGCACTTCAGAACTAAAGAGCATATTAGTGCCTTTTGCATTCAAGTGGAGAGGACCAGTGTAAATAAATCATTGCAGGAAAGTACATTATGGTGCCTGTTCCATGGCTGGAATGAGTGGGCTGAGGGGGCAGAGGTGCTTTATTTTGATAATATGTTGGAAAGGCTGTGACTTTCAAATATGTCTTTTTAGTGTTGCTTTTTATTTCCAGGAAGGAAGGAAGAGTGAGCTGATTGAGCAGTTTGTTCTAGATCTATACTGTGTGCATGGACCTACACAGTGTGCTTTCCTTCACTGCATTTTTTTCCAGCAGGGTCCTTTCCCTGTGTGTTCAAAGTTAAAAGTAGGCACCAGACTCAATGGGAGATGGGGAATTCTGTGTTCTAGCTTGCAAAATCAGAAAGGATACATGAGAGAAGCAATTTGGAAATGGAAGTAAAAGCTGCGGTGATAACCAAATGGGAAGTGGATTCAAAGCTGCCTTGCTATTCCAGTTTGGTCATAGTTTTCAGCTCATAGAGGGCAGGAAATGTATTTTGTGGCATTGGCCTGGCAATAATCTCCCCAGCCTGACCATGAAAGCCAGTTCGAAAAAAGATCTTTTTGCAATGAACATCCTCTGCATTTTCTTAGAATCTCCACATATAACTAATTTTAAAAGCCTGGAGGTTTTAATCATTGAAATTCTGGAGGTATTCAATCTTTTTCGGGTTGTTGCTGTTGTTTTCTGTGCAGTTAAGCGAATCCTTGTTGACCCGAAGTTTTAATATCCTAGTCTGATTTTTACTTCATAATTTAGATAAAATTTGCTGTTGTCTTCTCCTTCTGTTGGGCTTTTTTATCACTTACGTCCTTTTTTCCACAGCAGCAGTAGAAGACAACTTATACAGCTTTCTACAGAAGAGAACTGGGAAAACAGTAGTGAGCAGGGAGATGTAAAACTCGGGGGCAAAGTCAGGCATCTTCACCCTGCTCTCAGCCCATGTCACCTTCTATGTCCTTTCTTTTGCTTATGAGTAAGCGGGGCCTTAATATGCTCAGGAATTTAGAAGTGGAAACAGGTGACACCATCAGTTTTTAAGATCTTAATGTAATGCAGAGCGACATACAGAGAGCACCGTCTTCCATAGCTGTAAACCCCAGGATCCATCAGATGAAGACTAAGGTTTCCTTTTGCACTTAACTATATAAACACTTGCTGCATTTTAACATCTCCCTTTAGCGTAAATCATTGGCATTTGTTTGCCATACTGTGTGCAGATAGTATGACAAATGTTCTTTCTAGTTCCACGTGCATGTGGATGGGTCTACAGGAGCAAAAGGATAGTAATTTAGAGCTTTGTGAAGGGGAAACTCGGGCTAATGATTTATCTGTGGCATGTGGTTTGCTTGAAGCCAAGCAGAATAAACAGAAATTTGGTAGAAATGGTTGAGAGAAGACATCAGTGTAGTCCTGTTGGGCTGCCAGTGGGGTTGTGCTGGTTTTGACTGAAGTAGAGTTAATGTTTGGGATTGTGTTTTGGATTTGTGCTGGAAACAGTGTTGATAATTCAGGGATGTGTTTGTTATTGCTGAGCAGTGCTTGCACAGGCAGGGCTTTTTCTGCTTCTTCTACCAGCCCACCAGTGAGGAGTCTGAGGATGCAGGGATGCACAAGAACTGACCCCAGCTGTAGTGTCATGCTCAGCATATAAAGCTGGGGAAAGAAGGAGGAAGGGAGTAACACTGGGAATGATGGCATTTGTCTTCCCAAGGCACCATTACGTGTGATGGAGTCCTACTTTCCTGGAAGTGGCTGAACACCTGCCTGCCCATGGGAAGTGGCGAATGAATTCCTTGTTTTGCTTTGCTTGTGTGGGCGGCTTTTGCTTTTACTATTAAACTGTCTTTGTCTCAATCCATGAGTTTTCTCACTTTCATGCTTTCCATTCTCTCTCTCATCCTGCTCATGGGTGAGTGAGCAAGTGGCTGTGTGGGACTGTGCAGTATGATAAAGATTGGAAATTCCCTTCTACCAACTATCCATATAAAAACCTCCTTCTTTTAAATCTCACTGAATGACTTAGATGTTGCTGTGGTTTATCTGTATGCTGATAACAAACCTCCCGCACTGGCTAAAACCTAGAACCAAGCGCAGGGGAGCCTCCAGGACATTCAGGAATGTGTTCAGAAGGAAAAGGATCTACCCTGTAAGGATGATTTCTCTCTCTGTTACACACAAGTGATTTCGTTTCTTACTCTGTCTTTTCATGCTTCTGAAGAATTCAGTTTAGTTCTCTGCAGCTGATTGTTTAAGCATTACTGCTTCCTTTATTGTTTTCATATTAATGGCACTCTAGACCTTCATTTCTCCGACTGTCTGTTCTCCCTCTTACTGACTTCTCTCTGCTGTTCTGTATGTCTCCTTGAGTTGTTTCTCTGTTGTTGCATGTCTCTGATTCCTCATCCTGTGGGTCATTGTCTTCCTACTTGGTCCTTTGGGCTTTTCTTATATGTTACTCATTTTCCCACAAATGATTGAATCTCGTTTCATATCGCTAGGAAACACAGGAGCAGGAATTAGGGAGGACACTTGCACCTGGAGAATTGGATACTTTTTTCAGTGAATTTAAATGTATGATCATTCTTGTGCTGACAGTTTTATGTTAATTCCCTTGTGACAGAAGTTAAGAGATTTGGCATCTCAGAGAAATGGTCCAAAAAGGTTAATACATCTTCCCAAAATGGGGTTTCTGCCCTGTGTACTCTCCCTGTGGAAATCCAGGGACTGTTTCTGACGGGTCCTTCTTGCAGCAGCAGGAATGCAGACTTCGGCCCTCAAAGAGGCAGTGGCAGGAAAATCCCTAAGCAGGAATTGCAGAATTGCTCTGAAGTGCTGGCTGTATGGGGTATTTTTCATTCCCAGGGGAGATCCTGCCCTGAAGTTCTCCCTGCCTGTCTGTCCAAACCCGCAGGCTCCCTGGGGTTTGCAGGTGGCTCTTTGCACTCGCTGCTTTGAGCCTCTGCCAGCATGGCTTTAGGGTATGGGATAGGAAAGGGTGTCCAAGGCTATTTTGTCTTTCTCTCCTCCCACTCCCCACCTGCGGGTCCTTTACAGAGAAAGGGAATAAGGATGTAGGCTTGAAGCTGAGCTCTTCTCATATGCAGGCGTAATAGGATCTTTTCCCGACAAAGGATCCCCCTCTCCCAGTGGGGGCAAAGGACCCTGCTCGCTGACGGCACCCACTGTCCCAGATAATTAGCTAAGCAGCTGCTGTGTGTCTGAATAAAAAGGACGGGAGGGAGGTCTTTTCTCTGATGGGGAGCCGGGGCGGCATTCCTTGGAGGCAGCCTGCACATTCCTCCAAAGCAGTCGGTGCTGACAGCGACATGGACTCAGCTTCACGAAATTTGTGTGCAACCACTACCTTGGTCTAAGGTCCTTTATGGTGGGAAAACTCCTTTCCTGCTCTAAGTGCTAATCATTTATCCCTGGATCAGTGGGAGAATATATAGCTTGAGTTCACATGTGAGATTGTGCACGATTAATGCATAACTATTTATACAGAGAAATACAATCAGATTTGGAGAAAAAAAGGAAATTTTTTGATATGCAAAATGAAGCAGAAGCAGCAACTGTGTTAACGCAATATTGGGCAATGTGCCTGTGAATGAATCCCTTCTCCATAGATTTTCTAGAGGGTCTGTGAAGAAAAGTAGAGTGCCTTGTCTGGCCAACACATTTATGACTAACTTTCATGGACAAAAACAAAACTAAGAAAAGAGCCTGTTCTTGGCACAGGACCAGGTCTTTCTTAGGGAACTGCTTTAATTTGTTTGACATACAGTGAAAGACTGGCACACTACGCTAATTAGTTCTATACACAGTTGTTTTATATATCTGCAGTACTATATGTACCCGTGGGCCTACTCGAGTGAAGTCTTACCAGGCTGCTTCCTGATGCCTGTTCACAGGATTGGACCCGCATACCTGACTTCTTGCTGTGCTACTGCTCGGATTTTGCCCTAGTTTTATAATTGTATACATTCATTCAGATAAAATAACACCCATTTAAAATTGTAATGGTGTAGTAATAAATTTAGAAGTGTGGCACTTGGCATTCACAGAAAGAGGCTTTTTATCATTATAAATATTTTTATTTATTAAGTTCTTTTTCTCATCAGTGCTGCTGGAAAGGCCAGCAGATCATTTAAATTGGCAGCCTATTACTTTTATCACTAATACATCTTCCTAATGAGCACCTAAAATAATGTTTTATTCATTGTTGCAGGAAGAGTAATTAAGTTTTTATTTTCTAATTACTGACTAACTTGCAAGTGGCTATTGGAAGCCAGAGAATATTGCTACTTTTGTCCCATGCAAGGTAGAAATGAATGGCAGGAAATGTTTCCAATGTTGTTTAAGCAGATCTGCACCAGGTACCCTGCTAATGTAATCAAATGCAGAGTTAATCTCCCTTTTATGTTTTTGTAAGGAAAGGAGCTTCATCTTGAAATTACAGTTTAAAGAAAAGAGGCATGGATGGGAGACATGGAGGTCATTCAGGCAGCAGCAAGTGAAGCAGAGCAACTCCCATTTGTGCTCAGCCAGATGTTCATGAGCCTTTGCCAACAGCTCAAAAGGCTGATGCTGTATAAATTACTATATCCCAGGGACTAATTCAATGGGTGTGATGGAAGAGGAAGGGAGGAGGATGGTACCCTGTCGGTCAGAGGTCAGGTGTAACATGTGGGACTGAACCAAGTAAAATTCAGCCAGTTCTGCTTCTTCTTTTATTACTGTGGAGTGAAAACACTCATTTTTCCATAGGAGGCAGAATAAAAGTCAGTATGTTAATTAAGAATGTAAGGAACAATTCTTTTTTTCTTTAAAAACTCTCTTTCCCACATAGTCAAAAGAGTTGAATACCCAGTGAAATTTGAGCCTCTGAACATCATCTTTGAAAACACAGAATCCCGGTTGAAAGCTGCTAGTGGTCTGATAAAAGGTCCTTTCTGAAAAGATGTTGATTGCAAACCAATCTGCCTTCCCTCCACTGCTCCATTTGTACCAAATTCACCTATAGAAATCCATTTTCACTTAGCATGTCTTGTTTTTTTAAAACAGTAAAAGAAAAAAAAAAAACAAAACAAAAAACCAACAGAGTAATAGATGATATTTTTCTTTTAGAGCATGAAGCCTTCTGTTGACTGGTTCTCCCCTTGCAAGAAAATAGGCGCTTGTAGGTTGCTACCTCTCACACATGTCTGTCTCTATCACAAGCCCAGTTATCTTTGATGCTCTATCTCTAGAAACAAGTGGTGAGCTAAGGGAATCTCTTGGTCTTTCAAGGATGTACACCTACCCCCTGTGATGTAAAGGATAATTTAATAAATGTGACTCTCTCTCTTTGCAAATGGGTAAATAAAACTCAGGCCCTTGCCAGTACCTGGTTTTCTCTGTGTTTCAAATGTTTCTGATTTTGAACGTTTGAGATTGGCAGTGTTGATGCTTTTTAGTTTCCTGGGATGTCCTACAGTCTACAGATTAAAAGCAGAGTTTCAAGGACAATGAAGTACCAGCTCACCATCCCAAAAGGGTATTGCTCGGTCAGCGGGAAGCCCATGCAGGAGTAGCGTGTTTTCTTTCAGAAAATAAGGAAATAAGCAGTGCCCTCTAGTGTTAGTCAGCGTCAGAGGGAACCACCAGGAGAATTTTGTGTCATCTGGGTATAAGCAGTGAAACCTATTTCACAGCTGCAGATGCAGCTCTCTATTTCTTTAAGGAAAGCAGTAAAACAATGACTGCTAATGTCCTGCTTGTCAGGACCGAAGTGTCAGAAGCATCATCGTCAATAGGTAGATACAGCCAGATATCACAAACCTCCCTGACCTGTTTTGTCTCCTCTAATCTCTAAGTATATGAATGTAGTATGTCTCCAGCCTGTACCTGACCTGGGGAAGGACAGGAAGGATGTTTTACCAAATGGCCAGAGGCTTGAGAAGTTTCAGGGAGAGGTGTAGCAGTTCATGTTCCTGCTTGAAGTTCAGAGATTTGGTTTCTGACATAAAGCAGTCCTGGTGTACGTATTCAAGCTTATCTACAACACATAAGAAAACAGTGAGCAGATGGGTCTTTTGGACTGTCCTTGGAGCACCTCAGGATTTTTTGAGTTTGGTAATGGTAGCAGGCTGGACTCCTGTTTCACAGCTTGTAGACTTAATTTATTTCTGTTTAAGACAACTCTGCCAGGAGCTGCACCGTGGCAATTTAGCATGGAAGGTTATTTCTCAGTCTGCTTAAGAGGGCAGCACTTTAAACGCCTCATGTAAAGCAACAAGCATTAAAAACCGTTTTCTCTCTGTTTTCAGAATTGTCTGCAGTGTGAAAACACCATAAGCAAATATGCCTTTTACTCTCTGTTTTTTTAAATTTTGATTTCTACCACAGAAAATCACTCAGAAGTACTTTTTGCCTTTCAGTTTCCATTGATGCATTTTCATATCCTCAGTTGCAGTCTGGGACTTTTGGCATGAGCCTGAACAACAGGAATTCTGTAAGGCCTTGAGAGCATCTTAGCAAGTGTTCCTGAGCTGTGATCTGCTGTATGCATTTACTGTTTCCTGAAAAACATCACACACAGTGAAAGTACAGGCTTTAATAAGGGGATCCATGCAGTACCTTGGCTTACACGGGCTTTCCTGGTTGAATATAGCATGATGTAGCAGGAATCTGAGGAGGGACCATCTCACCTTCCTGTTGGGTTATGCTCTGTGAGTGTTTCTGATGTCTGCCAGCACTATAAGAAGTGGGTGTTAAGACTTATGTAGAGAGTATATTGCCTATGTGTAAGAATAAAAGGTGGAGATGTTAGGGACTCATATATCTGAGCTGATTCAACAGAATTAGCTTTGCATGAGGAGGGACCTGTGAACGCCTTTGGCAGTGGATGTCAGAAATAAGATGACTTACCTGGTCTGCCACTCCTCAGAAAGGTTTTCAACACAGCTCAAGGATTTGCAATACCTGCTGCTGTCTTGTTGTCAAACTTGATACTTCCTGTAGTTATTGATTCTTAGCTCTAATGATAGACCCCGTTTTGAGCTGCAGTCAACTGCTGTCCTCCCTGCTACAGACAAGCAGGGAGAGCATTGTTTGTGCTGATTGCCAAGGATGATGTTATGCTCTGTGAAAAGACCAAGGAGAAAATTGTTCAGCATTGTTCCTTTGAGATGTACCAAAAATCTTCACGCACCAATGAAAGCAACCAGTGTTATAGTATCATAACAATAGTTTGTTAGGACTTTACCCCAGGCTGGGATGATGATTCCAGCTTAAGACCAAGACCAACAGATGGCATTTGTTAGGACATTGACATTTATGTACGAAGTTGCCAGCATTTTAAGAAGTGGTGCCTCTCTTAATTAAGATGATAATGCACTGCCTTGTTTGGAGACATTCTGCTCTTAATGATGCTGGTGAATTATGAATAGAGGGAAATTAGTAATAACAAATGCCAGATGGAGGTATCTTTCAAAAAGGACTATTTTGTGTTATAATGGCGTGTAAAGTTGACAGACTGGGTCTTAGAAGATCTTTATTATTCTTTATGCTTTCCTGGCAAAATTGCTCTTTTTCCTGCCAAGAAATGTAGTTTCACATGCCAGTGTGTTTTTAAGTGAGAGTAATTAAAGTGTGCCTCTAAGTTTATGGCTTGAAGTGAAGTCTGTTCCTCCAAATGTTTTGTCAGGAGTCTCTAAAGAAAGGAGACATAACAACAATAGTTTTGCCAATTCTGCACGTTCTGCCTTTGAAATCAGAGGCAATTAGGGATGAACAAAACTATTTTCAAAGTTTAAAAAAAAAAAAAGAAGTGTTAGTTTTTCTGAAATTTTACTTCTCATTTTTCCTTTGGTTCAAGATGACTGTTGGAAGTAAGAAATGTTTTTCTAAAAATAAAGCCCACCTTCTCTGATGGAAGGGAAAAATGATTACTGAGTTACAAATGCACTGAATACTTAAATGCTAGGCCTTTCTTTGCAATTTCCTGAGAGAGAAATAAAATTTAATTTGGTTTGGTAGTATGAAGTAGTAATTAAAACAGAAATAGACAAGAGAAAGTAATAAATAAAATGTTGGAGTCTGACATTTAACTTTCTCATAATAATATTCCCACTCCATGGGCATTGCAGGTTTGATCTCAGGACTTGATGGTCGCTGTCCATTGCAGAGAGGGTCCTTTCTTGATGATCAGTGGATGAGGCAAAGTGTATCATGTGAGGTGACTGCGAAGATTTGATTTTCCTTTGTAATTGTCCTCAGAGTGCATTAATGCAATAAAATGCAATTTAAGACTGTAGAAGTGTTGCATAAATTCTCTTTCTATCAGATATGCTAAACACAGTAGTCCAGCAAGATTTGAAGAGCACACCTTCTACTCCATCCCTGCACAGTCACAAATCGCTTCCAAATTTGCAATAATAAACATGAGATGCACAATGCAAGATTTCTTCTAAAGGCACAAACATTGTAGCAGGGTTCAAAAAGACAGCAAAGGAGTTGCTTTTGTCTTCTTTAAGATATTTCTGTGAGTATGCATCAGTAGGGGAATAAATGAAGTAATATATTTCAGTATTGGATGATGAAAAGAAGGCCTCTGCTTCATTTAGAAAAAGATCAAGATCAGTTTTCATGAGAATAAAACACTGTTTTGAATTATGCTTAGAACAGACTGTCCGACTATTTCTGGTATTAACGTTCATTGCTATTGTAGAAAGGATTTAACAATAGAAAGATGAGAACATGAGAAAAGAATGTCTAGAGGGAAGGCAGTCAAGGATGGGATTCAGTGGCTCTAACTTTGATAACAAAAGCAAAGAGTGCTCTCAGATGAGTTTTTTGAGATTAATGTGGTACTTTCAATAAGCCCTAAATTTACCTTAATGCAGAAAGGGCAGTATTTCTAGACATTTTCAAAACCTCCTGAGAGAATTGTTTCTCACTGACCTTGTTGAACCTATTGAGAATTTACCTGGGATATGCCATCTGAAGTTATGGACAATTGAACCCATATTTACACTCACATTTTTAATGAATAAGTCCTTTTTTTTTTTTTTTCTTTTAAGCTAACTTCTTTAAGAGCAGTCTGCCTAATGGGAAATGGATGCTATGACTCTTTTGAAAGCTGTACATTTTTGCCGTGTTGTCAGTTTTGTTTATACTGAACTTCATTCTGTTGTCTTTTATTTTTCCCTAGAGAAACTTTACAATTCCAATGGACGGGAGCTGAGACGGGCACTTTTTTCCTTGAAACAAATATTTCAGGTAAGCAAATAATGGCTGTCTATTCTGGAATTTAAATATTAATTTTTTTTTTTTTTAATATAGAAAACAACACTGTTTCTGGCAAAAGAGGCGTTTCGGACTTCATTTGTAATGTGCACTTAGCCAATTGTTTCTTAGGGCCTTTTCTTTTTGTGGTCTGCAAACCTTCCCGCATTCCTTCAGAAGGCGGGACCAGATGTGGCGTAATGGCAGAATGAGTCATTCAAACCTGCCAGGAAAGGAAAAAACAAAATTGAAATTCTTAGATAGAAACTTAGACTGCTCATTAGACAGTGCCATAGTTTTGTATTGGGAAGACTGGGAGGGGAATGTGAAAAGGTGGGCTGGGAAACCATGAGTTGGGGTGGTGGCCCAATGTTGGTCTTATATTGGACAAATAGTTTAGGTTTAAGCCATATCAAAAACTAAAAAGAGATGTGGGAGACATGCAACAGGTCTGATGAGGAACCTGCATATACTGGGAGATCGCTGAAGGTGTTTGAATTTAGATTGAGCTTAGAGGAAAAGATTTATCGATAAGCGTGAGAGATATTTCATAGAGCTAAGGAAGACATGGTAGTGGCTGATCATTTAAGGTAAGGCATGGATTCAAATGTGAGTGTTCACTATGGAGGAGACCTGAAATCAGGAGGATTTTGGGTCCTGTGGGAAGTAGACAATGTGATAGACAAGTGGTATGGATGATAAGAAATTTAATTGAATTAAAAGCTTGGATTTCAGATTTGTTTTACCGGATAAGGAGAAGGACTTGAGAAAGCTGCAGGACTGGAAGGAAGATTTTTGGAGAGAACAGGTCAGGAAAAGTTAAAAAAACAACCCACCTGTGAGAATTAGAGCATGCTGCCAATGTGATTCTAAAATGGAATTCAGTGTGACACATTCCATTTCCATCAGTCAATATAAATGAAATCAATAAGAAGGGCACTTCTCTCCCTGTACTAATGGATCCAAGTGAAGGGTGATAACCTATAATCCCCTTTTTATCTACGATAGGTAGGTGGAAGGATTTCAAAGTCTTAGTTTATAATTTTTTGCTCTGTTTTAAATAGACGTTTATTCTAAGAAGGGTAACAACATGTAAAAAATCTGGAAGACTGCAGAATCACAATTTTTTCTAAACACACAGTGCTCTTTATGGATTTCAAAGTTAGTCATTTAGAATTTAGGAAATACCAGAATTAAGATTTTCTGAACAATAGAAGTGAATGGTGAAAGGCAGACCATTTAATGTGAAATTTTGAGAGTTGAGGATGCCTTCTGGGTCAGAAAAATGTCCCTGAATTTTGAAATTACTGGACAAGGTAGGAGTTTCAGTTCCAAAACAGTTTGGTCATCTCATGATCGCAGATTGGGAAAGCCACGATATCTTCAAGGCATTCGTAGGGAGAGACTGTTTGAGAGTCACAAGGATGCAAGTTGGGTTTCCCCGTGAGCTTGCCAAGCAGGTGGACTGTGTGCTCAGAAGAAATTAGGCAGGCTACCAAGAGTCTTGTCTGGTTTCTTCTCTTTTCGTTCAGCTCAGCTGTTTCTGGGCAGTATTTTTAGTTCTCTGATTTTGTGTATTCCACTGGTAAATCTAGGCACTCACACGTATTTAGCAGTAAGTGCTAAGCCTCTCTTCCCACCCATCCTGCACATCCCATGCCCTCCTCTCCCGAGTTCTTCCAGTCTGGGTATTCATAAATGTTCTCTTCCATGTAGGTTATTTGAAGTCTAGTAGGTATTTTTCAGTGAGCACACCAGTAAGATTTCTGTCTTCCAGGAGATCAGATGGGCTGAAGAGCGGTGAGAGGGGAGGGCAGGGAAAAGCAATGTACACAACCCATGTGTGTGTATGAATTTAGTTTTTAAGTGAAACCTGTGTGACAGTATCAGAGTATAATTTTCCATGAAGATTTCAACTTGCCTGCTTTCTAATGTGTGTCCTACGGAAAGGAATTTGGGAGTTATCATTTACCCCTTAAATTAGCTCTTTCTGGTAGAACTGTGGCTATTTGTTAAACAAACATACCCTTAAAAAAATCTTTGTATGCTCTTAAAATATAAGTTCCCATTACTGGGTAATTGAGAAGTCTTCCTTCTGGAGAGCATTGGTATAATATCCTCAAGTGTTTGAGGGAGTACACTTCAAAGTGAAAACGAGACCCTGTAAACCCCTGTTTACCTGTCAGCTACCAAGTTACCAGCATTGCTAAGAGCATCCTTTGCATATGACTTCAGTTTGTCTTATAAAGAACCATGGGAGAGAATGAAGATGGTTTTTGTCTCTGTTTTAGAAAGAAAAGCTTTTTCAATTTTTAGTGAAGAAAAATGAATGTAATTACAATGTATAAATATATATGTAATATATAAATACTATAAACAAAACATTGTTGTCCAAAAGGTCATACCTAATTTTTTTTGTCTATGACATGAAAATATGTCAACATTAGAAATTTATCATCATGTTAAAACTTTTCTAATAGTATGTTTTCCAACATAACTGGTTTTCGTTTTCTATGTCATTATGTGTAGTATTTTAAATTCCTCAAGAGTGTAATGTTTTGGAAATAAAATGTTCACTTAAAAAAATGTCCTCATTTTAACAAATTTCCAGGGTGTTATCGAGACCTCATCATGGCTTTAAGTGCCAAGGCAGTTCATATTTTTTATAAGCATTTAATTATAGCTGAGTTAATTTGGCACAGTTCATTGTCAGTATAATTTTTAATTTAAAGACCCTCAAGGTAAAGTGCAGTGTCTTATTTGCATTAAGTGGGAATAAGCCCAAGTTTTGCATTGAATATGATTTCCAAATAGTCGGAGCTCTTGGTTTTTCACACGAGGCCTCAGCAAAGCTTAACAATGTTTGGCAAAAGCAAGGCCTTTGTTTCAAAATTTAGATGAAAGATTTATTTGGCAAGTCCATGCTTGGAATTTCTCTTTGATTTCTTCTGGGGGGGCTGGTTTTGGCAAAATGAGAAAGGTTATGTGGTGCATTTTTCTTTGACAGTAATGCCATTCTGTTCCTGTCATTCATTCTGAGGGGCTGAGAAAACCACAGTCATCATCTTTTTCTGGATTGTACTACAGTATTCTTCTGGTTTACTAGTATGCTTTTTGACAAGCAAACTTAAAAAGTAAGAAGTTATTGACAACAGTTTATTTCCCTTTGAATGTGTTTTCTGACAGACCAGAGTAGCCTGGTCCTTGTATTTATCAGAGATTCATGATTTTTATGCACACTGCCGAAATTCCCAAAGGCATTGGGCAGAATCCAGCTGAATGTGGCACTTAGAAAAAGAGGCTCAAAAAACATTTTTCATTTCCCGGTAGTGATATAATAAGGGTTAGAAACACAGCTGCTTAAAACATTTAATTCAATATCAATCTTAAAAGCAAAAAAAAATTCAATATGAGCACAATAAATGTAAATAGGGCTGCGTGATTTACTGACATTAAGAAAGTTTATTTAACATGGCCTGTGATACAACTGGATGTAATATAAAGCAGGCATGTTTTAGAACCTGTAAACAAGTGTACCTTGTAGTTACAAAAGCATGGTTACAAATTATGTTGATTGCATCATTTCAAAATACGAAATAACTGAATAAGAATATATTATTGTAAGAAAAATAGGAAAGCTATAAAGCATGTTTCAAGTCTGTTGAGATCTGTAATCTTGTGTAAATCTGCTTCTTAAAAGTTTTGGAAAACATTTTCAATCTATCAATGCACTAGGTTTTCTGGAAAGCAGACTTAAAGTGTATTTAAAAGTCTTGAGGAAAAAAGCCAGTTTTCTTTTAGGACTGTTTTCCCTCTCAAGTGTCATATGACAAGTGCAGGAGATCTCCCATTAGTTTTCTTGAGGAGCCTGTTTTGTGTTGTGATCAGACTATCAAGGGACACAGTTACAAAATTCTCTTACAGAATTTTCTTCTATTGTTGAGAAATTCATTAATCATTGAACAACTGAGCTTTGTGTAAAATGTCACAAAGAACAGCTATGTAGGGGCCCTGGAAACATTATCTAGAAGGTGTTTGGATAGACACAATCTCACCAGTGAGTGAAATCAAATGTCACACACTTCAGCTGCTAAGGAGTCATCAATCATCCTTAGCAGTGCAGAAGGAGTATTCTGTGTTTGCCTCATTGGTCTCAAGGAAGGAGGCTGCTCCTTCCCTCCTGCAAGCATGACTGATGACTCCTTAGGGTTTGAAGCTGTGTGACACTTGATTTAGGGGCTGCTGTCATCACTTGTGGGGCAGGCTGTCTGCCACCTCTCCCCCTTAAGAGCCCTCTTGGAAGGGTTCTTGATAAAGTCACGAAAAAGAGAGAAACCTTCATTTCCTTCCCAAATCAAATTCACCAGAGTTCTACATAACAGTTTACAGATCTGTTTAATCCCATTTAACAAAGAAGATGGCTCATTACTGTTTAGAGATTATAAATAAGATAGATAGGATACATTAAATGTCAAAACCAGTTTCTCGGTTTCATTGGCAAACTATTTGCCGTCTAGACAATGTAACAGGCAGAGATTTAAACAGTTCTTAATCGACTATAAAATGTGAACTACTTCCGCCACAAAGATACCCTGAAAACTTGGGAAGCCACCAGTATTCATTCATTGCAAATCTTTGAATTGAAACAGGGAACATTGCTTAGTATGGAGCTGATATCTACTTGAGCTTCCTCGGGTATGTGATACAGTGCCTGACTGTTCTGTGGTGTGTTGCTTTTCTGCCATGAAGAACATCCCTGGCAGGGTCTGTTTTAGGTGACTTTTCTAGTAATTTTTAATTCTTCTAATAGCTGGGAGGAAAAACCCACAGTATGTTGATGTATCTGCTGTCTACTAAAAGTGCAAAAGATTAAATTCTCTCCCCATCAAGTCAGTGGCATAAAATGTCCAATAGAAAACAGCGATTGTTGTAAGAAGTTACTTCGGTTTCATTAGACAAGATTACTTCCTTTTTTCTTTTTCTTTTTTTTAAGGGGAAAAATTGATATCAGAGAATCATGGAGTGTTTAGGGGTTGGAAGGGGCCTTAAAGACCATCTATTCCCAATGCCCCTTGCCATGTGCAGGGACATCTCTCACTAGACCAGATCACTCAAGGCCACATCCAACCTGGCTGTGAACACTGCCGGGGTTCAGGCATCCATAGCCTCCCTGGACAGCCTGTTCCAGTGTCTAACCACCCTTACAATAAAATATTTCTTCCTAATATCTCATGTTAATTCCCCCTCTCTCGATCTGTACACATTTCTCCTTGTTCCTGACAAAGAATCTCTCTGCCACTTCCCTGTAGACCCCCTTCAGATGCTGGGATGTTGCTATAAGGTCTCCCTGAAGCCTTCTCTTCTCCAGGCTGATGAGCCCCGACTTTCTCAGCCTGGCTTTGTAGAGGAAGTGCTCCAGCCCTCTGATCTACTTTGAGCCCCTCCTCTGGACTTTCTTCAACAGTTTCATGTCCTTATGTTGGAGGCACTAGAACTGTATGCAGTATTCCAGGCATGGTCTCCTGAGAGCCATGTAGAGGGGCAGAATCACCACCCTTCACATGCTGGCCACGCTCCTTTTGATGCAGCCCAGGACCTGGTTGGCTTTCTGGGCTGCCGGCACACACTGCTGGCTCTTGTTGGGTTTTTCATTAACCATCACCCCCAAATCTTTCTCCGCAGGGCTGCTCTCAGTCAATTCTCCGTCCATCCTGTAGGTGTGTAATTGCCATGACCTGGATGTAGGACTTTGCTTTGTTGAACTTCATGAAGTTTGCATGGGCCCACATTTCAAGACTGTCAAGGTCCCTCTGGATGGCATCCCTTCCCTTCAGCAATAGAACTGATTATTGGGGATGAATTTGCATTGTTCTCATCCCTAAAAGCCAAACTTTACAGTGCAGGTTGCTTAAATATATTGCCTCGCGGAAAGTAAAGGGAGATGGTAATTTCTGTGCATGTAAAGTGTTGCTCCATGAAAGCAGAGAAAAGAATAGGAAAAAATGGAACAATGTGAAAATACTGATGTTTTTGTGTCGTTTTATGGCCATGTTTCTACACAGATGTACGTGAAATGAGTTGGGAAGGTGTAAAGGCTGGTGGACAGAAGAAAATGAGGAGTGGAATCAGCGAGGAGGAGTGTAGGGAAAATCTTAGAGGGAAGAGGAATGAGAGCATGGCACTTCTGGTGAGGGTGGTAAAGTGGGTGAAATACATTTGATCAACACGTTTAGTGAGAGGAAGGAACTTCCACTGAGAGACAAACTGGCTGCTTGGTCCTTGCAAACCCTTCACCACTAAAATGCTTCTGCCTCAGTTATCTCTAGCAGCTGACTGCAGTTTTGGGACATCCCAGTCCGGAGCAACCTTGTTCTCAAGCTGTTCTTCTATGTTTGCTGGCATAGAACTTGCCTAGATCCTATCTTGGGGTAGTTTCTGAGTTGCCAAGTATCAGAGAGTGAAAATACTTGTCTTAGAGAAATGCAGTGCTTGTGACAGCAGAAGACTGAGATCTGTGTTTGGCTCATGTTCTAAAAGTAGTGTCCTGACACAAAGTAGAGCTGAGGTTTCATGTTCAGTACAAGACTTGCCTGTTTAATTATTGGCTCATCTGGTCCATACATGGAATTGTTTTGTAGCTGTATAAATAATTGAGATTGAAATGGCAATACAGTATTGAGGACTTCAGTTTATGTATGTATGTGTGTATATACGTGCATGTGTGTATGTTTTTGGAATAATTTCTTTCCAGATTTGTTTGCAATAGATGACTTGGCTTTTAAAATGGACTGAAATAAACAGTGACAATTCAATTAGATAAAATCAGGCACTTCTGGATTGGCAATCTAATATTTTAATTGTATCAGTAATTTTGGAGTCCAAAGAACAGAACTATAGTTTAAAGTGTGGGAAAGTAACTATAAATTATATCTTGGCGATCCATGCTCCTTTAATCACTTCCTGACTATGTTTGCTCAGTTTTCAAGCCAGAATGAGCTTTTCTAGCTGCAAACATTGCAAGCCAATCTTGATCTGTAAAATGCAACCTGTCACTTAGCCAGTAAAAAAGCTGGACTACAGAAATACTCTGGGATTTCTGTTTCTAATAGAGCACATCATTGTAGTCCTGCTAACGGGAGTGATCATTTTGCTGGTAACTTTAGCAGATGTGATGCATACTGAAGGCAGGTAGCAATAGTTAAAAATATTCTTGTGGAGGCTTAATTGTGGTATATTTCTAATGTAGACTCTGGGGTTGCAGAGCTTCTCAGCCAAAAGGGCAGCTGAGGGGAATTGCCTGTTAATTTTCCATTGCTACTGGGATGGTGCACTGTATAAACATTTGAAATTGTGTGGGTAACCTGTGGGCATGAAGGTTCTTGGGTAATGGAAGTGCATTCTGGTCATAGCCCTGTGCTGCCACATTGCTACTGCTGCCCAGGGCACTCACCTTTGGAGAAAAGTATGGTGTTGTTCTGGGAGTTTTTTGTATATGTGAGTGTGTGTCAGAGTCAGAGGAATGCTTAGGAAAGAAGAATAGTAGCTCTATTCTCTATGCACTCTTAGTGTAGGAAGGGTAGACCTACCCATCATTGATGCTGTTGCTAATAGAAACATGGATTTTATCATCCTGCCTTCATTCACTTAGTAACAGAGAAAGATTTTCAAGTGTATTGGAAAATAGTCCTTTATTCTGCTTTCTTGTGGTGGAGTGCCAGAGGTATTGTCATTTGAGATTTATGCCAACGAAAGCCTGCAGTCGCACATGGTTTGCTCTTTGACCTGCCTCCTCCTTGCTTCCTTTCCTCACCAGTCAGCTGCTGTCCCTCTGCCACTAATTTACATCCCCAAATGAATGAAGCTTAATCCCTAAAGCTTAATCCTCCTAAAACCAGCTGAACTTTGTGATCCTATCTTGACTTTGCAGGAGATTAAAAAAGGGAGGTGTGTGAAAAAATGTGCTTTAACTTCTAAAGAGTGTGGCCATCATTTATGTTTTTGGGAAGACTTTCTGTGAGTGCACTGGCATTTTATTGATCAATGTATTTTTCCTTGTTATTTTATTTTTTCACATTGAGCATAATCGCCTGGGATTTCTGTTCCAGTTCTGCTTCTTTGCTGTGCAGTGTGTACTCCTGGCAGGGGAACTTGAGGAAGAGAGTTTTCCAAAGAGCCCTTGCTCAGGCATATTAGTGTGGAGTGGGGACAGTGCACTTTACCAGAATATGATTTCATACTTGAACGTCGTAGAGTGAAAATTTCACTACTTTCCCTCTTAACAAGTAGGGATGTGTTTACCCCAGGAGCCAGACAGTGTCTGAATGAGCCATGCCCTTTCTGCTTGTCGGACTCTCTACTGGAATGCTGCCAGCACTTGTCCCAGAAGATTTCAGGCAGCAGAGGAGGATGTTCTTCCACTTGAAGTCTGGCAGGGTTTGTATTCCTGGTCATATGTACGGTGCACAGCGAATTGGCAATATTCATCTTGTCATTTTCTGAGTTGAATTGTCACAATGTTCAAATGTGAATGCAGTATATTCTTTGTGAAGTTACCATTTTTGATCTACAGACAAAACCAGAGCTGGCCTGATAGTCCGAGTTTAAATCTCTCTTGATAGGAATGCTGAAGAGTGACAGAGCAGAAAGGGAAGCTCTTCCTCAAGCAGAGTGTGAAGTGCATCAAGTGCCAGAGCTCAGTGTGAATGCACTGCCCTCTTGTAAACCCACAGGCAAAGCTTAGCAAGGAGATTCTCGTGGCTGTGACTGGTACCCTGTCTGCCTGTGCTGCTCTCACTTCAAGCCTGGATCATAGCAACTTTTGCATTTTGGAAGGTTTGGTTAGTACAGAATGTGATTGCTGGCTCACTCAGTAATGTGTCCTGTGGAGAGCACAGGCTGGGGAACCCCATGGTTTTCCTTATTTAAAGAAATGAACATTATAAAATGTGCAATGTTTCATTTTATGACAGAAACAGGAGAGAATTATACAACATAGAATTAAATATGGGAATGCTCAAGCAACCAGAAACAATGGGATACATTATGAAGGGAAAAAAACCCAAACCCATAAAAATCAGATTATTCTTCCTGGAAATCTTACAGACAAGCAACTTGTTATGTGTTATGATTCCTTGGAAAGACAGTGCTCTGCACAGCTGTTAGCCACGTAAGAGAAATATGTATATGCACGTCCAAATGTGAATATTCAGTTACTAATCCAGTTTCCCCAAATAGTTGGAATGGAGCTTTCAGCAGGACTTGTTAGATTTTTTTTTTTTAAAAAGAAGATCCCCTAGAGAAACTCTGTTCCAAACCCTCGATTCTTATTAGGAAAAGAAGTAACTTTCTTGTGACATAAAAATAGTCATGCTTTGGATGAAATCTTTCAAACATATGGCCCACAGAAACAACATGCTTCAGAAAGATTTATCTTTAACAGTATATAAACAATTCATCTTTATACGTGGAAGCTGCACATCAGATAAAATGCATTCTTGCAAGGTGCCATTTCTTGGTAAAAAGTCTTCAGTCTCCATCTTCAGGTAAGACCCTGCAAAACTGCATTAGAGAATATATAGAACGATACGGAGATAGGAGAATGGGTGGGAAAGAAGACAATCCCCCTCCTACACTACTTCAGCTAGTGGCAAATGAGCATACTGCACAGACCGCTTGATCACAGAGTTTGTGGGGTCCTTTTAGTGGCTAGGCTGAGTTATGGAGGTGAAAGTATGATTTGTGCATTTTGTCAATCACATAAGCCAGCTTTAAACTTACCAGTTTGCGTATATTTGATGATTTTTTCATTACATGTTGGACAAAAATAGGCACCTATCACACAGACAGATATACATTATCTTGTTTTTTCTTCCTTCGAGATGCCTAAAGAAAGGAAGACACATGATCTATTTCAAGTCTGTGAATAAACAAGTTAAATATAGTTGTCTGATGAGGCCAATGGTATCTTTTCATAAAGACTTTAAGTAGCCAGCCTTTGTATCACTGTGCAATCTTTATGGTTGCAGGAGCTTAGCAGGAAACTTAGAGCACTTCGCCTGTGTTTTGCTGCTTTTCTCATCAACTACCTTAATGCTTACTGATTAAGGGATCATAAATCTTTGCAATATTAGCAGAGGAGTCCATTTCCATAGCAAATGACAACATTTCCCTGCCTCCTTCTAGCTGTTATCACACACATGTGACAGATACTTGTATGTATCATTGTCACACACATGCCATATATTCTGTACAATGAATGCTCTCTTCCTGGAGACCTGAATCTCTTACCACTGCTAGAGAGTAGTCTGTTCTCCTAAGGTCACCTGCCCTGGCAAGTCAGTGAGCTAATGGGTCTGAAAAGATTATCCTAGGCCAAAACTGATGTAAACATACTCCTTTCAATGTAGAACGTATGGGCTTGGATGCCTTTCATCTTTTGCTGCACATTCCAGATGTTTGCTTCTTTCCTCTCGTTGTATATACATGATGGGATAGATAATGTACTGAGTTCAGATTTATGTCTAGAGCATGATGTGTTTGTACTCTGCTTCATTGCACCTTCTTTTTTCCCTTTTATTTGGGAAAGAAGCACCTTAAAAGCCTTTTTTTAAATTCAGATTTGATTTGTTTATTCAATGCTTTCCCAAAGCAGTCTGGTTAGAGTTCCTCATCCCCCTTCATTTCCTCTGCTGTTCCCCTCCAATATATCCTCTTTTCAGTCCAGGATGATTCTATAACTTGGTTGCTTTAAAAAAGTTCCAGAAAGCAGATCTCATAATTTGCTTTGGAAACATCCTTGCTAAAATAAAATAAAAAACCAACAACATAACAGGTTTTTAGCTTGATTTATTTGGACAATTATATACTAGTTTCTAAAGTTTCTAATTTCTCTCCAGGTGATACACAAATATGCATCCACTATTTAAGATTATGGGGAACATCCTAAAGTTATAATGGGTATTTCAGTTTTTATCTTTCACTAAATGTCAGCAGCCATTAATGGCTAAATGCTGTTAAAATTTTTATTTTGTTTTTTGGATTCAACCTGAAGGACTCTGAAGCTGAACTACCATTAACTTCTCTGGTATAGGTAAAATTTATATTTTTTTGAGCATCCAACTGTCATTTATTTTTCCCAAAGGGGCATGGTAGGCCTTTTAATAAGTGTCAGAATCCACAGACCATAGTTATTCCTCCTTTTTCCTGTTTTTCCAGTCTATTTTATTTCACTGTGGCAGTTCAGAATACATTCTTTTTTTTTCCTTAACTCAAGGAGAATACAAACACACTTGAAGCAAAATCAAAATGTATACTTGGGTATCAACAAAAGATATTTAAAGAACAAGGAAATGTTTTTTGAGCTAGGATAACACCATCTGGAAAATATGGTTATTATTTCAGTCAACAATTTGAATTATTATATGTATTGTTTCTATTTAATTAGACAACTGTGTTGTCTAAGAATGCATCTATTTATCATCTGATCCTTAGCAAAACAATTTTGGAGGGTGTTTTCCCCACAGCTTTCTTGATTTTGCACAATTCTACCAGTTTCTATTAGTTTTTCTAAATTCTACATACTCTTGTCTTTACTGCCCCTTGCCCTTGCTCCCACTACTGCCCACTCTGGATAGAGGAAATTTGACGCCTTCTTTCTTTTGTAGCAGGGAATTTTTAATCAGGGATTTTTTAATTTTTTGATCTTGGCATAGAGAGTTACTAACTTTATAGGTGTGCAAAGTATTTGTGAATTACCCTGCTGTGTAGCCTTGGTTTACCTGAACCCTTAATATAATTCCCATTAAGCTTGGCTGACAGATTCTATGGCTGTGTCTCCTCTCTTGAGTTTTAGGAGAAACAAGACTCAAAATTCTTGAAGAACAAAAAATTATTCAGATATCTTTGAGTTAAAAATGCCATATAAGAAAAGGATGTGTGGGAGGGGGCAGTCACCTGGCAAGCACAGAGGAGAATCCTCTGAGTTCCCTGGCGGTGGTTCTGCCTCCCTGCTCTGCTGCAGGTCACTTTCCATATAAAGGGAGCTGGAATGTTACTTGCTATCTAGTGTAATTTGGATCTGTCTATTGCATGCATGAATATTTATTTATGCATTTATTTGTCATTACTTGATTTTAAATCAGGTACCCCAAGTTTAGGGTGAATGAACCTGAAATTTAGAATTGCTCATCAGAGGACGTTTTATCTTGGGTCCTTTTCTTATTTTGCCAAGACTCCAGTTGTTGTAGTGTCTTACTCTGGAAGTTTACCATGTGAATTTTGGCTTCACTTGCTACACTAATTGAGATAAATTGCTTCAGAATTTAAAGTTCAGTCCTCTAACTGGTGGCATTTGGGAAGGGCTTTGCCAGAGGTCAGGATGTGACAATCAGAGGTCCGTGTGCCCTGACTGACCGTGCCATACATGGGGACGTGCTCTTTAGGTTGGCAGCTTGGCCAAACATATATCAGCCTTGGTGCCAGCCAGAAA
This sequence comes from Grallaria varia, assembly GCA_013396735.1. Lineage (NCBI taxonomy): Eukaryota > Metazoa > Chordata > Aves > Passeriformes > Formicariidae > Grallaria > Grallaria varia. Next base: position 43,135 of record VWZG01008360.1, on the reverse strand, counting down.
TTCTCTCTGTAAAGCTGTCCTGAGCTGCTCGGTATAAACAGGCATCTTAATTCTTCTGTTCTCTTGTAGAATGTCAGAGGGGTGGGCTGCTGGGGAGTGGGGTCTGTGCATGCACCTTTGAAACAACTTCAGGTGCAGAAACCAGTGCATAATTAGTGCTGTCTGTATTAACAGGTAGCTTGGCCATGCACCCTCCTGCTACCCCTCTAGTAATCTCACCGTCTTTTGAGAGTGGTAAATGGACAGAGGAAATTGGTTGTTTTCGTGAAATAATGTGTTTGCATCTGCAGTGCCCTGGTCTGACACAGGGCTTTGTAAACTTCTTAGCTCTTCAGAAAACACTGTCAAGGCTTATATCTAGCTACTGAAAAAAAAATAGCACTCTCAAAAGATAAAACATTGAGACTAAGAAATAAATAAAAACTTCAGGTCAGGTGTACACAGTGGTGAATTTTATCTTATGTATTTTAGGCTTTTAAGATATACTTTTGGCAGGATGTGGGAGTTGATCGTATGTTTCCTCTTTATATACTTTTTAGAGGATAATTCACCTGTATCATGTGATAAATTTGTGTATCTATACATGACAGTGTAATATTTTTAATTCTTTTAACAAATTTGACCTGCTGACACATTAAATGGATTTTTTCCTCATAATTTCTAAGTTTCTCGGAAATTGCCAAATCACCTTGCAGTTTTAAATATCCAATTTACTCAGCCTGTAAGAATTATGTAAATTTTCTCTGGTGAAAGAAGGAAATTCATAAGAAATACACTTAGGCTGAAAGAAACTTGCAGTAAGTGAATTGTCACACTAAAAGGGGTTTGGTTATTTTATTTCTCTTGGCAGTTTTCTAAGTGCTTTCAGTGAATTCAGAATCACTCTCAACACATCTACTGTATGAGTCTTTGCTTTCTCGGGTCTGCATTATTTGAAAGCTGAAATTTATATCTATTACACTGCTGTATATGAAAACATAAATTAAGGGTACCTAAGGAACTCAGCAACTGTGATTGTCTGCAGAGTAGTTCTCCATTAATATCTTAAATTGATTTAGTGCCTAATTTGCATGGCTAATCCATTAACTCCCGTTTAATCCAGTTTTTAGTAGCTTCCTTTTTGTCCACATGAGCCTTCTGTGAGAGGAGAAGGCTAGCTTTAGACAGGGTGCTCCATAGCCCCTGGGCACAGCGGCCATGTATGTAGGGCCCCAGGATACCCCTGCTGTCCCCAGTGTCACACACACTGGTGGTATGGGGTCATTCTGCTGCACTGACTCAGGGACTGATGGTTACAAAACGGTGAGTCACTGCAGCAAGTACAAGCTCCCATGAAATTTTCTCTTATGTTTTGCAGTGTTTTCCATCGCAGTGTGGGAATGTTATCTGCTAGTGTTCTTATCTTCAGCACTATACTTTCCCATTCTAGATATAATGAATTAATATTATGTTAAGATAATGAATATAGTACTACATTGCAATAAACCTGGTTTTAAAGTTTAGCCATATGCACTTGAAGTACTGACACTGGAATTATGCTAAGGCATAGAGGTGGTGTTCCCTTGTTGATCCTGACACTTCAGGGATGTTCGTTTATGCGATATGATGAGACTGCAGTATCACAGAGAATGTTTTCAAGCCTTCAATGAAAAGATCAAAAACCTTATTTTACGGATTTTAATTTTCTGACTGAAAGGTAAAAGCTTGTTTTTTCATGCTTTGCACTGATGTATTTCATTCTGATTTTAAAAGAAGTCTTCTGTAGAACAACTGCCGTATCAACTTGCTTACATCATGAAACACAAAGTCAATGTTGCAAGCATGCATTTAGTTTTACATTGTGATATATGCTGTTTCTTTGTTTTTCAAAATTCTAATGCAGCTTTTCCTTTTTCCTGTGGCAGGATGACAAGGACTTGGTTCATGAGTTTGTTGTTGCTGAAGGTCTGACTTGCTTAATCAAAGTGGGTGCAGAGGCTGACCAGAATTATCAGAACTACATCCTGAGAGGTAAGTGAAGTGTATCCACAAGTTGATTTTATTGCCTGGAAGCTCTCACAGGTCTTCAGCAACTTGCCATGTAAAGTGTCTTTGAACATGCTCCTCAGTCTGGTCCTGATTCTTGCATGTTATGCAGGAAAATTAAGACGAGCTTAATACTCACTGCTGAGCAGAATGAATTAGAGTATTTGGAATATTGCTAGTCTCCCCATTGCCCACCTTTTCTTATAGCTTCTACTGAAAATCTATAATTCTAAAAGTCTGGCATTCTAAAGCCTTCACTTGATAACCGTGTCAGAGGGCACAGAAGAAAATAACTTGTTGGAGTGTGATCATCTTTTACAAAGGAGCTGCTGTGAGCAGGTTGTACTCAGCAATGGCGCCATTCTTTGGCCAGTGCTTGTCTCTTGTTCTTGCAGTGGTGAGTGGCTGTTGACCTCCCAAGTACAAGGATTTTCTCCATGCTGCTTAGACTGTTCAAAAGAACTGTGGAAATGCAGCGGGGCAGCACCCAGCCTGCACTGTCACCCTGCTGGGGGATGTGGTTTTGTATCCCTTATGTCTGTTGTGGTGCAGCAGAATGCAGCATCATCAGTGCCCATGGATATCATGCAGTATCTATGGAATAAACAGTGAGAAAGTCATACCTTAATGGGTCGGTTGGCTGGAAACAATTTTAAAGTATCTGATATTTTGGAGTTAAACAGGTAATCAAAGATTTATGTTCTGTTCTTTGCACTTAAAAGAGAACTAGCAAAGGCAATATTTGAAGAGTGAGGTGGAAAAGGTATACTACTGGATTAAAAAGCTGGTTTACTCTGCTGTGGCCCAAATTTTTCATCTCACTGGGAAACCTGAGGTGTAAATTTGGACTGTTTCTTCAGTATTTTGAGGGGAGAACAGTCACACCAAGGGATGTTTGCTGCTGCATGATCTCATAGTAAGTACAGAGTTGCTAATGAATGCATAGTTGTGGTGGATTGCTCATCTGAATTGTCTTAGACTGACATATATAGCTATATTTAAAAATGTCACTTTGATGTATTTACCTGGTAAAACTCAAACTGCTAATTGGGTGGCAAAAAGAATTAAAAAATGAGTAGAAGGTTTTTGTAAGAACCAGTAGTGCTAAGTTTCAGAAAGCAAGGATTCAAGTAATAAGTGTGGCTTCATGCAAAGACCTTGAAGATAAGACTGTGCAAATATGGGCTTTTGGAGGTGTAAAAGAAACAAACCAGTATTAACAGAAATCATGTTCTATGTCAGTAGTTGTACTTGAATAGTAGGCAAGGACACAACAACATGTGGAATAAAATGTTTCTGGGAGAAAAATGGCCCTAGATGCTCTCAGAAAATTCAGACTGGAAGCAAATAAAAGTACTGTATAGGACAGTCTAGCCTTCAGTCTGGGGACCTTCCCATTCCTCTCCCCGCTGCTCCTCATATCCTAATGCATCCAGAATTCAGGGAGATAGAATGATCTCCTTCTTGTTGTGGCTCTCAAGAGCTTGGTGTCCATGATCTAAGGTTAGAAATTTTCCACTGAATTCAACGAGCAGGGCGTTGGTGCCAATGTCCACAGCATCATACTAATGAAACTACAAACTCATCTTCTTGCATTTTTATTAACAAGTTATTACAGCTTGTTCAAAATACATATAAAAACAAACAAAACAGTAACAACAAACGCTAACTATGTAGGAGTATGCCATAAAGCTAAAATCATTATTTTATGAAGATGCTTTTAGAGATTGGTACCTTCTGAAATAAGGTCTTTTTTTTTTTTTCCCTGTTTTGTTGCTGTGGGAAGCTGAAGTTTCTCTGTAGGTAGTCTATCCTGGCATCTTTTACAATAATATGATTTTTCCCTGTGATGTGGGTTTTATTTCAGAAACTAAATTGGTCTTGATTGTCTTTCAGGAAGTTCAAAGCTTGTTACCACTCCAAGATTATGTCAGCTGGTTTGCAGTTCCAGGAGCCAGCATGTACTTTCTTAATAGGTCTGCATGTGCAATAAGATAAAGAAAGGTTTGGAAGTACAGTATAGCCAGATAATCTTATCCAAATACATTGAGGAGGGTGCTGAAAAGAAACATTAAATACGTCATGTAAGACTGTTTCTGATATATTATTTTTGGAAGATCATGGTGATTGGTTAGTTGGGGGGGTTTTTATGAGAGTTGTGTGTATTTATTGCAGTGCTGCATTTTACTAAACCTGAAGTATTGGTGAATATGTAAATAAATTTTACTGAAAGTACATCACAGTTAGCACTGAGATGATCCCATAAGCTTTAAACTTGGTTTTAAGGAGTGGAGATTTGAGAAGTAGAAAGTAGTCTTTGTCTAGAGTTTTAGTGCCTTGCTGCTGGGGTGTCCTTGTTCTGCAGATCCTTTTGGAATGGAATATATCCTCCTTATTCTCACTGCATTTAACGTAAATCATAAATGGACGGGATTTCTCCTTAGTTCCATGTTCTGGCTGCATTTCTCCAGCACCTTCGGTACAATTCCCTGTTTTCTTCTTGCAGTCCTAACCCATCTTGCAGGACTTGTGACAGTAAGTGGCAGCCTTAGGCATGGCATTGCCTCCTTTGCTTCCAGGGCTCACCCACTGAGCAATTTCTGAGTGTTTCACATGAACTTGTTTACCTGTACTCATCAAGACATAGTTTTGTTCCTAGAAGGGAAAATAAGCTGGAAATATATGTATGCCTAAGGGCTGTAGGTGGTTCAGTGCGTTCAAGGTACAAGCTATTTCCTGAACACATTGCTTTCCTTTTTCCAAAAGTCTGCATTGTTTCACTCTAATGTTCGTGGTTGTGAATTTCTGCTTAGGGGTTTTGACTTGGTTCAAGCCAGATTGAGCTGCCAAAAAATGACTAAATATGAGTCACAAAAATTTTAGTTACTTTAATGGGTAATGAAGAGAAGGTAAATGTGGCTTTTACATACAATGCTGAGACATACAAAAAGTTTATTTTCAATTCCTAAGGAATGACTCATTCTCTGCTCAGGTCCCCTGAACTGGAGCTGTTTGACAGCAGATTTCCCAAAGTGTTCCCTTTTGTCAGTGTCTAGCCTACAGCCTGGAAACCAACAGTAGCCAGGACTTCTCTTGAGTTACCCTTCCAAAAGACTAGTTTAGAAAACAGCTTTTTTTCTTCCCTACTTACCAGTTCTTCAGCCTTCAATGGTCTTTCTAATTATTATGGATGTCTAAAGAAACTATGTTTTGAAGAATTTTTTTCCCCCATGGAAACAGTCCTGTTTTCTTTTTATTGTTTTCCCCTCTTCCTATTTTTTTTTCTTTGGTGACAAGGATTTATAAAGAGATGATGAACTTCACTGATACCACTGAACTTAAAAGTTTCTATCCCAGTTACAAGATTGTTACCTAAATAATCAAAAATAAATGGAAATGGGATAAAGATAGATGAACATTTCCACAACTGATGAGAATTAATAAAATTCTCATTGTAATTTTGAAGATCTTTGGATATAATTTTGAGATTATCTGTTCCTTGCACAGAGTGAGAAAGGAACGCATGAAATGCCATGGCTGCGCACATACTAATTAAATAATTGCTAGAAATATGTTAATGTTCATATTTTCTGATAAATTAGATAGTGCTGTTGGGAAGGTGAGAAAGAAAAGCAGCTTGTAAAGACCAAGGGCTAACTATTTTAAAAACATACTGAATAAGTAAAATACGAGGGTTCAGGGATGATTTTGCTGACACTGTGATGTGAGAGGTTCTACCTGGTGGGATCCTGTGCTGTCTGTCCCTCAGATCAGTGAGGAGAGTGTCAAGAGGTCATCCAGCCTCTTTTGTACAGTGCAATTGTGTACTTGGACCCCTATTTGCCTGCTTGTGAATTCAGATCAGTATTTAGAGGTATCCATAATTAGATCAAAGCTAGAGATTTTTCTTGTGATCTGAAGGCACAAGCCATGTGTCCAGTCTGAGCAGTCAAAGGCCTTGACCTTGCTGCAGCGCAAAGTTTCATGGAACTAAGGCTGAGAAATCAAGAGGACAGCAGTGTGTGCTTGTGCTAGAGTGTTTCTGAGTCAAATTCAGCTTTTGGATGTAGCTCTCTAATTTATTGAGATCTGTGTGCTTATATGGGGAGTCAGAATTCAGGTTTCAGCTCTGTATGAGAGATGACTTCAATTTTGTTTGGTAGGTTTGGATTTTTAGTGTTTGGTTTTGTTTAAAGCATCAATAAAGAAAAACAAGTGCTTGGAAAATCCTAACAGTTATGATTTGAGGTAATATTTGTGCTTTAAGTTAACTCCTCTCCTGCAATCCCTCAAACCGTTATTATAATCTAAAATTAAAAATAATAGAACCACAGAAACATTTAGGTTGGAAAGGACCCTTAAGATCATTTGAGTTGAATCATTAACCTGACGCTGCCAAATCCACCACTAAACCATGGCCATTAGCATCATGTCTACAGATTCATTAAAACAATTCCCTTCAAGCCTGATAGCTGCAATTTGCACAGTTGTGAACTGCCAGTGATAGAGAAGTTCCCGAGAAAAGCAGTGACTTACCAAAGTGGAGCAATGAGAATTGAGGAGCCTGAAATTGTCCAGTCCCTCACTGAGGCAGGAGAATGGGGGAATCTTTTGATTCCTCACCTGTCTAGCTGGTAAATGGGAGTCAATCTTTGCACAGGCATGGATGGAGAGGAAGGATGTAGCTGTATCTGGGTAGTTACCCTCCCAGTGACCTCAGCTTCCTACTGCAGCAAGGTCATTGTAAATCTGTATTTTGCACGTGCTTTTAATTATACAGTACAGTGTAGCTGACAGCAATAAAAAATGGCAAGAAATTACTGTAAGAGCTACTGGTTGTAAAGCAGAAAGTGACTTGGCTGTTGGATTAGGAGATGCTGAGCTGTTTGGCAGGATGGTTGAACATGCTCAGGCCCACCGATGAGTGCCCACGCAGGGGGTCAGGTTTCTAAGTGAGCAGGCAAAGAGCTCAATCACTGACATGTACCAAAGCCACCGATGGTTATGCCTATTTATAAAGCCAGAGGCACGCGATCCCACCTGCATGCCAAGTTTAGAACTAAGGGCTGTGCTGCGTATTCTGGGAAATCAGATTAAATTCCTGAAACGACTCAGTGCTGGATGGTAAAAGACCATCTGGTTACTGTCTGTCACCGGGACACTGTGTGTGCCTCTAGATGTCAAGGAGCTAGAGGAAGTGGAAGGTGAGGGTGAGGTTTTGCAAGCAGGCAGTGGAAGCTGCTGCTGATAATCCTTACGGTCTAAAAGCCAGACATGAAGTTATCAGCGAGCTGGTGGCATTTCTGCATAGAGCCAACTGCTACTAGGAATGCTTGGGGTTTGTAAGTGTGCTCTCTGTAATGAGGGGATGATCCATTTCCAGGAATTGGCTCGCTGTTTTTATCAAAAAGACCCTTCATTATTTACAAGGACATGAATATTTCCAGTGCTCTTGAACTTTCCTCCCCAACCGGATAAATTATGTGGCCTTGGCCTTTTGCATCAAAGGTTAGATATTACAAAGCATTTAGCATGGAGAAGCACGTTCTTCTGCAGTAAGTGTATGTGAAGCATTTGCAATAAATGTATGTATGTGAAGCAGGGTTTGTGTAAGTAACAAAAGACTAAAGTCTGTCAGAAGCTATGTCTGTCCTTGCTGTTTGGTACTACAGCAGTAAAACAGATGGTAGTAATGTAAGTTTAGTAGTGAAAAGGGAGCTAATATTGAACATTGCGCATACCTTTGCTTTATTCCTGTTTCACTGTGAACTGTAGAACTGTTTAAAGTTTCCCAGCTGTAGAAAAGTATCCGAGCCCCACGTAAATAGGAACAGACAGCACTTGATTAGGCTTACCTTTGTATTTCTTTCTTTTCTTGAAGCCAAGTATGAAAACTTCCCGGTCTTTTTAACCTTCAGTGTGCAGGTATCCGTATAAAACTGTGAAGTTCCTGTTTATATCTCTACATATTCAAGTTGTCTTCTTGTGTGCAGTCCTTTAAAATGATGTAAACTCAGTTGATCTCAAAGTAGCTGCAGTAACAGCCTCTGCTTTAAAAAGAAATTGGGATCCTATATCTTGATTACTTGGGAATGTTGCTTCTGGGAGACTTGCTGGCACAGTCTCCCTGTAAATTCAGTTCTTTGATCTTTCTTTTGAGTCTTTCAGAAAGCTTTTCAGAATTGGACACTTATCCTGTGGGTATTTCAACATTCATATCCTTCATTTTTAAGCTGGGCATCAGATTGCAGTTCCCACGAAACCATACCAACAGATGGCAGCTGCACCTGGAAGCTGTTATGCCCACATTGTAGAGGGCAGGTCCACGTGGAGATACAACCTAGGTTCCATATCACCACTACCAAAAAAACCCAGGCTGAAACCCACCAAACCAAACCACAGTTGTGTTAGCAAATTAGTAGCAGATCAGTGTAGCAATACTAATAAGACCTGTAAATGAGCAGCATTTCTGAGGTGCAGTGTGGCTGTGATGCACCCATGCCATCTCTCTTTGTGAAATGGACTACACTGCCAGCTTTCCATCAGTGAATTTTGTGGGTACCATTTGTTATAGTTCATTTCAAAGGTAACAGTCCTGAAAAATCAGACCTATACCTGATAGTTCAGTATCTCTTGATTACAATGCTTTTTATTGTACCAGGAAAAAAAAGGGCACATTATACTATCTCCATGATTAATAATATAAACACTAAACCTCCCTGTCTCAGTAGCTGAAGCGTTTTTCACTTCTGCAAATATCTCTTTAAGACTAAACGCATTTGTTTACTTGTGCAAGGGTAGTTGAAAGAGCTTGACCGTGGAAACCATGCAGTTTAAAAAGAGGGAGAACTTCCTCCTTGCTTTCCTCTCTATGCTTTTAGTGTTTCCTTTCTCCATTTCTCATCTGCATATTTTAAAATATCTATTAGGCTTGTTCTATGCAAGCACAACAGTGATTTTCCTACTGAACACAACCTCAGGCATTCCCTTAGCTGTTAGAGCAAGCGCTACCCCCTCCTTTGTCCTCCTCCTCCCTCCCTTCTCCCTGAATATGATTCTGATGCATGATCCAACTGGAAGCAGGGCCAGATGGTCCTCACACACAGCATACAGTACAAGTCCTCCCAGTTTGGGATGGGAATTGGCACTGAAGCAAATTTGAGTTCAAAAGTTTAACCACCCTGTAGTAATTTACACATATACAAATAAACTGAGCTGTTCCTTGTTCTCTGCATTATATGAAATGACCTTTCATGTTGGGACCGCTCATTAGGAGGATATAGGGTTCTCATGGTCTACGTGGAATTCAGCAGTAACATCACCACAAAATTATGGATTTCCCTTGTTTTTAAAGCTGACAGTGGCTGGGAGGCTTTGGGTGGCTCTCTGTCTCTATGAAAATGGATCTTCAGGTTCTGTGTAATTTTTTTTTATGCTTTGTGAAATTCCCATGAAATGTGACACCTCAGGTTATGCAGACTCCATGTAAAATGAGGAACTGAACATGAAAAATGCACATCCTTAACTACTAAGCAATGAGTAAGTACTTGGGAAGTAGTCCCAGGGGCCTTTAGAGCCATTGTGGATGTTATATGATTTAACTATGCAGACTTCATTGAACAAGCCTTGAAAACAATGTACCTATTCCAACTGTTGGGAGCATATTCCAGTGTATTTCTGCCTTTTTGTAGTAATCTTGTAGCCTGAGAGCATCTCATTAGAGCAGGAGAAGTGTAGAAAATAAGCCAGCATAGACATGAATACTCACACAAAGTATGCAGCTGCTGGTAATTTCACTATGAATTATTTGTATTGAATATATGCATATAAAACATGTTAAAATATGATTGGCAAGCTGTGACAGTAGTTGCTAGGGTGCCACATAGAATGATCTGTCCTGATAAGGAAGCAGGGAAAAGTAAGGACTTTAAAGGAGACGTGGCAGAGGTAGGGACAAATGTGCGGGATAATTGGAAAGTACTGCCTGCTATTCCATGAAGGTGATTACTGGGTCATACAAGGATGTGACAAAAATGAGGTTCTTCAAATATCTTCAGTTCCATATCCAGATATGTTAGAATTATTTGAAATTGTGTATTAGCTCCGTCTGTCTTGAATTTTTGCAAACGTGCATGCATATGGATTTCTATCAGTGATGTTGTCATAGGTGCAATCAGAATACTGGAGCACAGAATACTTATTTTCAGTACTGTAAGGCAGTGACCTGCTTTTAAGCCTCTGATCACTACTGCATCAAATATTAAGAAATTGTAGATGATTGAAGAACTTACATGCCAAGCCATAGGACTTACATGTATTAGCGCAGTGTTAATTATTAACTGAACATAAGTGCTCTGTTCATACATATCTATGTGAGAAAAGCTGTAGAATATTCATAGACTGAAGACAGGGAGGTATAATCTTAATGAACATATGGAAATATTAATGTTTCTGTTGTGGGGGGTTTCTTCTGGCCTGTTCTTCTGCACAGCTTTGAGGAGCACAGAGTAGTGCATGCCCCTTGGGAAAGCAGATGTAGCAAGTAGCTGCCTGTGTACATGGGATGAATGAGAAAAGAGGGAAACTTTTTGCTGTTTTGTAATAAAGTGTAAGGACCAGCTTACCTGCTGCCAGCACTCCTTACTCGTCTCCTTCTCCGCCCTCTCCACCACCTTCCATACACAGGACTGAGCCACTGATGGTGGCACTGGAGTGACAAGAGGAGAATGGGGGCTGGCATCCTCCCACTCCCCATGTGGTTGTGAAGGGTGTCAGGGGGTGCATAGGCAGGGAATGAGCAGACTGGATAAGGCCATGTAAAGGCAGACAGAATATTATGTCTTCCCTTTGCACGCCAGAGGGAGAAGAGTTGTGCTTGGGGCTCCCTGCCTGCTAGTGGGGAGAAGCAGAAGTTTATCCCATTCCTACAGTTTTTTTAAAAAATGAGGATTGATAAACAATTATTAATTGTAACATGATTTCTTTCTCTCCATATTGTTAGGCGATAAGTGGTTTTTTTATGTTTCTGGTGTGTGAGGCATTTCCAGCTTTTTCCATTTAAATTCCTGACACTAAAGCTTGTGCTGTCAAGCCAGAAGAGGAGACTGTGCCTACCTCCTGCACTCAAGCAATACACCAGCACTGGCTTGCACTAGCTGCTAAAAATACAGTACCTCTGTTGTTTAGGGTGTGTTTTTCAGTAGTTTATCACTTAAAAGTTTCTTCCCAGGCACTTGAGTGAAGGGAGTTTACTGATGCACGTGCCATGCCAATAAGTAACTTTTTTCCTTTGCTTCTTTTTGTCTGTTTACAGTAAGGAAACAAATATTCTTCCCTCCTACAACCTTATAAGTGCTTTGGTTTTCCCACACACACTCCTGGAGACGATGAACGTGATCAGAGAATTAGGGAGGGGGTATTCAGGGTGTATGGGAATCAAGAGGACCACAGGGTGGTGGACCTTGAAACCAAGGCTGGACTGTTTCAATCCCACAGATTGGTGTTTCCTAAAGGCAGTAAGTTACAGGACTGGGGCCAGATATCGGGGCTGAATTTGTTCAACAATCTAAAAAATTCTGAATGAAAGAGGATATAGAGAGGAGGAATTTCAGATTTGTGACTGAGGGGCTCCATGTTGTATCAGGCCTGAAAGGAAAATGGTGTGTGAGCTACTGAGGGGGGTTCCATAAGGAGAGGTCTTCCTACTGCTAGGAAGCCAAGGAGCATTGACATCTCACAGGAAAGATTATTGTTTAAGGGCAGATTCTAAGGATTGCCTTTAACAAAAGGCTAGGATAGGCAGACTTTCTTTTGGAGTTTACTGTTTTTTTCTTTTGATATATAAGTTCCCTGAAATGGAGAAACTCTAAAAATACTGTTGTGTGCAGGAGGAGTGCCATCAAATGCCTCTGCTGTTACAGTGCATTGTCTTGAGTCACTGAAGTGCTACTCAGGATTTGCTACATCTATTGTGTATTTTAAAGCAGGTTCATTTATGTGACAGGTGGGGTCTTAAAGACTTCTGCCAATACTGGGTAATATCCTGTTTCCTCCTACTTAAACTTCCTCCCTCTATATGTTATCACTGGCTTAGACAAGGATCTCAACTTCCCCTGTCTCTGATCCTGCCCCCACCCCTGCCCCACACCCCAGCTTCCTGAGTTTGTACTCCAAATCCCTTCTTCACAGGCACCTCTGTGATTTTTATAGTTATGCCCCAAATTGGCTTTGCGTACTGTGGGGTTGCACAGCATTTACTCCTGATGAGCTTCAGGTATCTGTAGTAATAAGGGGCCCTGATGCAGACTCTCACCTGGGTGCTCTCAGTCTCAGTAGCCTGCCTGGCATGCAGAGAGCATCTCAGGAGCAAACACTGTTTTTCATTCATACAAAACCCACTCAGTGGGCAAAAACCTTGCTTTAAAAGCAGTAATTTTTAAATGCAGTTTCTAAATTATCAAAATTCAGTAAGCTTGTTTTAGTGTTTAGGTCAATATCGAAGATGCAACCGTTGATTGTAATATATATTAACTAGGTATATTGGTTGCTAAGAGTTTTCTTTTATATGTCCTTGTGAAAAATGTTTCTTTTGTTCTCTAAGATGATCATGCACAAAAGCACTAATAATATGGCTAAGGTTGATAAATAAAACTTTTGCAAATTAAAAATACCTGTATGAGCTTACTTTGCAGGCATGCATGCCCTCTTTGTGTGGCAGCTGATCCAGCCTTTGGTACTTCTTTTTTCACAGCTGCTTTGCTTCAGCCAGTGAGCACCATCACACCTGTGCACTTAATGAACACCTTTCAAATAGCTTGTCTTATCATCAGTCCTTCCCAAGGCCTTGGGATTTATTTTATGCTATGGGTACTTATGAAATATTTGTTTTCCTCATGGATTTTTCTGTGGTTTGTCACTAAATGTTATCTAAGAGCTGAAAGGGCAACATTATCTTTGTGTGGCTGATAAGGAAATGAGGCACTTGAAAACAGTCGTTCTGAATTCAGAAAGGTTCAGTAACTATAAGTGCTGTTCTGGGGCTTGTCTTTGGGCTGGTATTTCAAACTTGATATGGTACTTTCTGTTTATTTCTCTTTAATCTTTACCCCTTGGGTTTCTTTTCCTATTCAGACCCTTGCCCCGCCTGTCCTAGTTTTCTTTCTCTGATCTGTCTATTTTTGCTTTCCACGTCAACTTACTTTAACCTACATCAGTTTATCACTTTATTTACATAATCAATCCACACAACAATTTTCATAAATTAATTTACATTATTTTTTTGGCTGGTTTAAGCTGTCATAAATGCTTTTTCTTCCCACCGCTTCTTCCCACCTCTGCACTGTCTGTCCTGGGTTTTGTGCTTCTGTGGTGATGTAATGAAGTTGACAGAGGAATGTCTTCATCTGAAAAATGGGTATGAAAAAGTGGATATTTTGCTATTGTTTTGAATTAAATTTTTTTAATGCTGTTGAATTACTCTGATTCCCAGTGGTGGGATACTGACTCTTGTACCAGCTAAACCCTGATTTTGACCTGGGGCAAACAAATAAGAGAGAGTTTTGTAGTGCCACTATCAAGTATGTAGTCACAGCTTTGGTATCTTATGTCTCATACATTTCTTTCCTCAACATCACTGATATCAGCTCTAATATGTATGTTACCTCCATACAAATAGCTGTTAGTCTTTCACATTATTTCCCTCATTTATCCTAGTCACTTCACCTCTTTTCATAACTCTCGGATACTCATTGGGTTTTCTGTCAGAGTTCCTCCCTCTTTCAATTCCTGGAACATCTCTATGTTTAAATTCTATGTCCTTCAGTGTTCAGATCAGAATTCTTCTCTTCACTGTCTGAGTAACAAGACAATTTCTTTTAAACAAAACCAAAAAAATCTCACGAGCTGTCTGCTCTTACTTTGAGTGCCATGACCTTGGTTGGTGGGCAGCAGTTGAGAGCATTGTGGGGATATTTTGGGTTCCAGGAATGAAGTATTCAGAGGTTTCTGCTGATTGCTTATGTTCCGTAGAGGTTATTGTAAGTGTCAAACAATAGTTATTTCAAAACCTTATAGTCATACAAAGTATGGACACATTTTAATGTTGTCCATATGAACTTTTTCACTGATGTGAGGTTATCATTTCCTGAGTTTTCCAAAGAGCTCAAAATCAAAAAATATTCCAATTTCAAAAATGTTCTCAACAGTATTTTTACTTCCAGTGAGAAGTTCTCTTCCTCCTTTTACCTCCTGCCTTCCAGAAACCCACCCCAAATATAATGTGTTAGAAATTTTCCATGAAAAAAGGTGCTGTGTTTCAAACACCACTGAGAATTTTCAGTCCAAACTCGAAACTTGAAGAAAATACAGACCAGTAAACCCAGGAGTGTTTTGATGGGAACTCTCAGGCAATTTAGTAAGCAGCTTGTGCCATATGTAGTGAACCATCAATTTTAATGTCATGAGGCTGATGACTCACTTTAAATGCTGAAAGTGCATAGGAAACTAGTACTTTGCTGGCTAGAAGTATAAAATCTCTTGTGTTGCTTTATTCTGATCTTTAGCTGTAGTAATATGATTTGATGAGATTTCTACTTAATCAGTTACATTGAGAATGTAATTGTTTGAGTTTTGCATACAAAGAACTGGCTGCTATTTTTTTTTTTTTTAATTTAGTGTTCAATGTTGAGTTCTTGTGTAACATCTTCATCGTGAATTTGTAGAGCAAGACCTGACTCAGTAGTAAATGTTTATCAGAAATGTCTGTTGCAGTCTTACCTTTATATCCATCCTTTGGAATATGTAAAAAAGTTAAATATGTAGAAAGTATAATTTGAAATAATCCCTTCTAGCTGGATTACAGGGCATGATTTGTCTCACCTAATTCGTTACCTTAGCTCAGGTAGTTAGTTAGGCTTCTTGAGCAAGAGAGAATCCAACATACCCTTGTGATGGAACAGGATTTGCAGTACATGCAACTGCCCTGGCATACTTGGGACTACCAGACTGGTCAGGGTGAGGGTCTGCCTGCCCCATGGGACTTGGTCATGTTCGGTATTTTGTTCTCCTGGAACTGAATGATACCTAAGAGACCTGCATTTTCAAATGCTGGGCTTGGTTGCTTTCCATGACTGGCATTCATGGATGGCAGAATTGTCATGTCAAGGGGTTTTAGACTCTGCTGAAGAAAGACCTGAGCAGGTCTTTCAGGAAAGCAAGCCCAAATTCTATTCACTCGTCCACACCAGTAAAGCCAGGTTTTTGCCAACAAAACCATAGTGTGTGTCCTTCCAACCCTGAAATAACTCTGTTGCTGGATGTGCCACCTAAAGAAAAAGTCATCGCTTATGGTGATCCGTGTTGGCCCCCAGGTGGTTGGTCGAGTACCATGGACAGGGGCAGCTCAGCCACAGCCTGCTCAGGACTTGGGGCTCAACAACCTTCTTGGAAAACATAATATAAACTCGCACAGTTGGTGCCAAGTCAGTTATTATTGATTGCATGTAAAATAGCTAAACCCTCCTGACCTTTTTCTCGCAGGCATTCCAGGTTCAGTTCTGCTATGCAATTATGTTTGGTCCAGAGCTATTCAAGGCTCTTAAAATGTTATCTGATAAAGAAAACTACTCCTGCCTGAAGCTTTGAGAAAGCACTACAGGTGTTCATGGAGTCCTCTCTTGGAATGTTTCTCAGATGGTGTTGAGAAACCCTCTCTTGATGCCTATTTGAATGAATTTCAAGAAGTCATGGCCTGCACTCTTAATGTGATACTTCATTTGACTACAGTGATGCTGTGATCTTAAGCAGCCTTTCCCCCAGTGGTATTAGAACTTCACGTGAGCTAACTTGTAGTGGAAGTGTTGACATGCTTCTCCCAGATGTATATCAGAACACATTGCTTGGTTCCAATTAGAGTACTCTGATGTTTGGCTGTGCTTACCCATAGAGGACTGTTATAAGAAGCACGCACTTGCAAAGATTGTGGCAGAAAAAAAAATATGTTGGGGTTTTTGTTTGGCTTTTTTCTCTCTTAAAATATTTCATTAATGACATTTGACCTCATCTATGTGCTTCAGACAAGAGCAGGTGCTACATGTATGTATATTACATATTTCGGTCAGGAAAACAGTGTTATCCTGAGAGACTGAAGCTTCTTATTCCTAATAAATTAAATATGCAATGCTCAAGTACTCCATGGATGCTTGAAGAATAACTAATGGTTACTCTCAAGAAGGTGAAATTTCTTGGTATGTGGTCAACATGAAAAAGACATTATGTGTTCTGTCCTTGATTTCTGGGTTCTTCCTCCATTCTGCACTTATAACTGTCAGGGAATCAGGAGTGTTATGGCTGCTCTAGCCTTTGTGTGTGGCGCAGTGAAGAGCCCTGTGCCAAGTCATAGTGGATCCAGGGGGAATGATGTGTGCTTGAGCACACCTTCAGCACTGTAATTAGTGCAGGGGCTCTGACACTTCCCAAGCCTATGGAGGGGCATGGCAGTGATGATGTTGGCCTTTGAATTAAACATATGTATGAATTAGGCTGAAAGTAAACTCCTGGGATACTTATTTATAGCTAGGTCACTGGTTTTCCCAGCATGTGTTCTCAGCAGCAGGTTTTTTGCCTCCAAAACTGAGGGAGAGCATAGTGAACACCAATGCTCTAAGTTGTAAGACAAGCTTAAATAACACTGAATTATTAGAAAGAAAATGTACTGGATTCTTTGCATTTTCAGAATGATTTCTGCATGCAAGAGATAAAAACATATTTAAGTTTTACTCTGTAGTCAAAAGACCAAGAAGCTTGGGGGAGATTGTCTGCTAATGACTTCACTCCAGACCTGAGCTTGTATTTAAAACATAAAGAGATTGCTGTGGAGTTACAGGACCTGCTCCTTATAAGGGGATGGCACAAGGAATACTGTTCCTTCTGATTGCAAATGCCCCTTGAAATAGCTGCTGCAGCATGCAGGCACCATGTGTGTGCATCATGACCAAGCCAGCACAGGGCTGCCTTTAAGTGTTGTGTTGCAAGATGGTTCTTACCAGTGGTAATTTACCAAGTTTTATTTCAAGCTGGATTAAGATCTGATGGGCTTGGTTGTGTTTTTGTTTATTGTACTGACGTGAATAAGAGTTAACTCTTGACATGTGTGTGAAACACACAAATTTGATCCAGAATCTTATATAATTGAAAACATTACAGGTCTTTTGTGTTTATTTGCCTGTCACTTGTAATGTTCAAGCAAGCAAAAACACAACAATCTTGATAAATACATTAATATTAAAATAATCTTTATTTCTCCTGCAGGGTTGTATTGACATTTACTGGCCATTTTTCTTTGAGAAAGGAACCATGAAACATGAGGAATTTTTATGTAAATGCTCTGAAGTCTTTGGAAAAGTTCATTAAAAATAATCAAGGGAATGCAGTGCTGCTTTAGCTGAAGAGCTCATTTTTCAATAATGTTCTTTCATATTTATTTATAAGTTAAAAAAAAAAAAGTTTTAAAATGGCTGATTGCCAGATCATCCTGTGAGAGGACAAATACATTACTGTATATAATGAAGTGCCTGTAGATGTATTGCTATATGCTTCTTATACAATAGATAAGACTGCAATTTCTCTAAATAGAGTGATTTTTATTTTTGTTTGGCATTTCGACAATCCCCCCAAGGCTTGTGTTCCCAGAGAGAATGACATTGCATTTCAAGGCTTTTTTATATACTCTAGGAACTTTAAAGAATTTTAAATCTATGTTCTTCTTGCTGCTAATGAAGAACATTGCATGCTATATTTTTGGAAATTATTTCCTTTTTTTTTTATTTTTTTGTCTTATTTTTCCAGTCAGATGAAATTCAGAGAGCTTTAAGTCAAAGAAAAGAAAATTTCAATTCTTAATTTCCTGTCCTTCATAATTCATATCTTCTTTACATCACCATTACTTCCAGCAGGTAAGATCCAGCAAATCAAAAGTGTAGGCACAGCTTTGTTGTTACAAAGCAATATTCCCACTGTAAGAGGCGTTAAGCTTTCCTTTGGCGTGACTTTGCAATGGTGCAGGCTGTTATGTATGTCTGTCGGTGAAAAAACGGCTTCTGCTGCCTCTAACTGGAAGAACTTAGGGAGAGCATTAATTTGCTGTTCCAAAAAAGCAGCATAAAATGTCATTCCTTCCCTGTCCTCCTGCACTCCTGCTGTTTGTTCCTATCTTCCTCACCATTCACTCCACGGGTCTAGAATGCAGTACTGAGCTGGGTTAAATTCACTGCTTTCCTTCTATGTTTGTTGGGTCAGTTGAAGTTCTTTCAGTTCTTGATCCAGTTATTCCAGTTTTTCATGGGCATGTATGAACAGCTGCAGCAGCTCAAGGGCAAGTGGCTCCCCTGATCAGGAGAGGGCGAGTGTCTTCTAGTGATGGCACCGGCTTTTTCAAAGTGCAAGTGTAACTCTTACTCCAGTTATTCAACTGAGACAACTTTGTTTTCTTCCCGCTGTTACTGGCCTGGGGCTTGATGTTAAGCTAGGCACTTTAGATTCCAGTTGTTTTAGTCTGACCATATGTAAAACCTTGTACTAGTATATTTGTTTTTTTCTATTTTGTTTTAAGTTTGTGAGGAAAATTAGATATTCACAGTATTGTCTGAAACATACATGGAAAATACTTACACTCAACCTGGCAATGTGAGTTTGCAGCCCAGACAGCCAACTGCATCCTGGGCTGCATCAAAAGGAGCGGCCAGAAGGTCAGCAGAGATGATTCTTTCTCCCTGCTTTGCCCTCATGAGACCCCATCTGGAATACTGCATCCAGCTCAGGAGCCCCCAGCACAAGAAATATATTCACCTGCTGGAGTGAGATGGTCAGAGGGTTGGAGCACATCTCCTGTGAAGACAGACTGAGAGATCTGGGGATGAGAAGACTTTGGGGAGACCTTAGAGCACCTTCTGGTACCTGATGGGAGCCTGCAAGAGAGATGGAGAGGGACTTTTGACAAGGACACGTAGTGATGGGACAAGGGGGGAATTGCTTCAAACTGAGAGTAGATTTAGATTAGATATTAAGAACAAGTTCTTTACTGAGGGTGGTGAGGCAATGGCACAGGTTTCTCAGAGGAGCTGTGGATGCCCCATCTCTGAGAGTGTTGAAGGCCAGGCTGGATGAGCAACCTGGTCTAGTGGAAGGTGTCCTTGCCCATGCCAGGGAGACTGGAAGATGATCTTTAAGGTCCTTTCCAGCCTGAACCATTAAGTATTTCTAACACTTCAGGCTTCGCCTTATTGTGATCAGAATTGGTTTATGCTGCTTGAGGGCAGAAGCACCAGGGCCCTTTCTGCTGCCTGTTGAGGAGGCAGAGGCTGCAGCGACAAAAACGGG
Source organism: Grallaria varia (assembly GCA_013396735.1). Classification (NCBI taxonomy): domain Eukaryota; kingdom Metazoa; phylum Chordata; class Aves; order Passeriformes; family Formicariidae; genus Grallaria; species Grallaria varia. Next base: position 23,737 of record VWZG01008360.1, on the reverse strand, counting down.
AAGGACAACTGAAAAGTGACCTGGAGAGCTGTACTTGCTGCTGCTCCAGAAGAGATGGAGCAGAACAGCAAGTGATTGCCACTGCTTGAACAGATGTCCAGTAATAACTACCACCCTTTTTAGCCTCATCTCTTCATTTTGTTGCCACAGACTGAAGCAACCTGTCTCTTTCAGCGCAGGGAAGCAACACTGCTGCTGTTTGACTCCTCCACTGGTCTGCTGCCTGAGGGAAGTGCTCATACTGTGGGACTGTGAGCTGTCACTGTATTTATGGAGTTACTTCTTAGAAGATGCCACTGATTTTATTAGAGACTGGGTAGGGAAAGGGAAGATAGGAAAATTTCTTAGTTAGTGTTTTTCTTCTCTTCTTTGGAAAAAGGAGTAAAGCTGAAGTATTCATATTATTCAACATTACACACCTGACTTAGCTAGATGAAGAAGCTACGTTCCCTAGGGCCACTGGGTCATTGATAGACAGACTATTCAAGAGAACACAGCAGAGCAAAGCCCGGTTTTTATTCATATATTTCAGGACTGTAGCCAGATAATCACTTAGGTACCTAAAACCAGCTGATACTTAGATGAGTGCTGTGAAGAAAGTGCGAAATTCCTCTAAAGCAAACCAGTGAACTTGTAAATGCTTTCAAAATATTGGCACAATGCATAATAGGCATAATATTTGTATTAGAGTGCATCAGAGAGAGGGTGGGGTGGATATCCTCAGGAATTCATATACCTTTTTCTAAGTACTTATATATAAAACTGGATTAAGGTTGTTACTGGATTGCTTTCCTTTATCTGACTAAAACATAACAGTCCAAAAGTTACCAGAGTGTGTTATAAGACACAGATTACAGCTGCATTCCATTTTATTTGACATTTAACTCTTTTCTGTTCAGGGGCAATGGCATTGAATAGATCTCATTGCTGAAGGTAAAGGAAAATTGACACCATTCTTTGTATCCAGTTCTACTCAGTTTCTGAAATGCAAAATACAAGGAGAGTGAAACTTCCTAGTGCATTACAGATGTTGGCTGGGAAAGAAGGCAAAATTCCCTTCCTGCCATCCTGATTACCATGCTTAGCCTCTTCTGTCCCTTCAGACAGAAGTGCCCAGTTTGCCTCCTAAGAAACAGAGGTTTTGTTGCCCTCTGTTTGTCTGCCCTAATACAGTGAAGGGTCCATTGGTTCCTGCCTTTTTTTCAGTGTGGGATTTTTTTATAGCCTAATGCAGCTTGTACTGTACTGGCTGCGGAGCAGTAGACTGCTTCTCCAAGGTTACGTGTATCATTGGTGTTCTTGTGGCAGAATTACTGTATTTTGAGCCTCAAAATATATAGCTCTTGTCTAGCAGTCTTGGTTCCCCTTAAGCAAAAAGTGACTTGTAAAAATGACAGCTAACTCTCTACCTCACACTTTTCTATTGCACTTACAAAAAAACCCCAAAACAAACGCCAGACTAAAATTACCTTGAAATTAAAATTGCTTTTAGTGCTGTATTCATGTTGCCTTCTGTTCTGCCAGGCTTCCTACTTTCAACAAGACAGGTCATATAACATGAAATCCTGCGTTCCAGCACTGAGTGCTAATAAGTCATGTAGGCTGCAACAAGCAGCCATCACTTGATATCTTGTGTTGTGAGATTGAGCAACAGATTCATGTGGTCTCTGGAGTAGTTAAGTGAAAAACAGCCTTAATTAACTAGATTGTCCCTTTCATTAGTAAAGCCAACAAGTAGAAGAGGGATGGTCTTTGCAAAGTTTTTTCTGAAATTAATGTGTACTGTCATCAGTCATTATAGTTTTGACCTTAAAACACCAGGGCATCCTTACCAGGCCTGTGAAGGTGTGACAGTGTCTTGTTTGGTCAGTGAAATTTATTTGTGTGTGCTTTGGTGAGGTTTCTTGTAATGAATGCCTCTTCTCATATTCTAGTTATTTCTGTCATTAAATCAAGGAAGTTTCTGTTTCATGGAAGGGAAGAAATAATTTAGGATTCTGGCTGTAATGTTTAATGGAAGAACCTGCTTTCTTGATATGTGTGAAGGTTGAGGGGGGCAGAAGAGCTAATAACTGCTGGAAATTGTCCAAAAGAAAGGCCTGTCCCTCTTCAGCATCTGTTTTCTGCTGTACTAACAGAGACTGCCATCATTTAGGTTAATTAGGTTGTCTGTATAGCTCTGCTACCATCATTCTGTCTTCTTAAAGTAAAAATTAATGAGAAGGTACTTCAACTTATTAGGAAGAAGTAGATTCATATTATTTACACTTCTGACTTTTCTATAGCTAATGTGTAAAGCAGTCAGGAACAGGAAGATCATGTGCATTACTTCAGTTTTCAGCTTGCTGTTGTTTATGTAATTAATGATAAATTCATTAATGATAAATAATTTACTTAATGGTACATCAGTCACATATTTGCTTTAGCCAGTAAAATCAGCATGCTCCTAAATGGATATAATCTTCTATATAGTATGTATAGTATAATCTATATCTAGTACAGTGTATATATATAAACATATATAACATCTTCTGTCTGTATGCATATACCTGTTACCAATGGAAATACTCAGATTTCCAGTATCTTTCATTCTTTGGTTTTCTTGCTCTTCAGTTATGCATATCATACTTTCTGCTTCTTATGAGATCATTGCAAACTCTGTTCTTCCTGCTTGCAGAGTTGTATGGTAAAAAACATCATTTTAAAGTGAAAAATTACAGGTGTTGCTCATATGTTTTCGTATGCCTTCATTTGATTTTTGCCACTTCTGTGGCAGTCCTTCTGTGGTTTGCTTTCTAAGAGTCACAATGTTATTTACAATTTTGATTGGATTGACTTTTTGCTGTTCAAAATTCAGACTATAAAGATGCCTTGCATTGAAACTCTGAGAATAAAAGCAGTAAGCATTTTCACTAAATACTACAAAATTGTAATTAGGAGTGATTTAAAATTTAACTTCAATAAACTTCGTTGAAGTGGGAAGAAAAAAGAGGAATATATTTCAAGTTTGGTGAAGAAAGGCTTTCTGAGATCTCTCTATGCAGGTACTAAAATGACATTGTAGTAGGAATTGGTGATGAAAGCAGTGTGAAACATCGGCTTTTCTTTCCACATACATCAGTATCTTGGACCCTAAAGTGATGTCGTCTGTTCTTTGTAGCATACAAAATTAGAATTCTGAAACCATTGTGAAGGTCTGGGCTTTGAAAATATTAATAAACAGTGATCCCTTTTTAAGCTAATTATACACACATGAAGGCATTTATCATGAAATGGCCATGATACTGTAAGAATTTTGAGAGAGGGATATTTAACTCAGATACACATAGTTAAATATGTTTATCTGCAGGTACACATCTGTATACATGCTTTGTATTTATAAGCAAAAATATGTGCACAAAAGTACCCAATTGTGTTACTGCAAGATGTAGGGAGGAAAAAAAAAAAGCATTGCTGGACTGTAGGAGTGACCTGGAAGAAGTAATTTACACTGCAATAATGCATTTGAGTATTTCCTAATCTTCTAGTTCTCTGAAATTTATTTGCTCTACCATAATTGTAGGTGCTAATATAGGTGGGTTTGGAACACCAAAGGGAAAATATTGCCCTGTTTGGAAGGCACAATTCTTTGCAGAGGTCACAACTGGCCCTGCTAGATCTGGATGTTTGTGAGTGGGTGTGCAAGGAAACACGCAGGACAAGAGATACAGGAGGGAAGCACTGTGGCAGCAGGACACGGAGAATAATATACGGCTAGTCATTGAGTTCTTCATTCTGTAACCTTCATATCCTTCATGGCCATTAGATGAGGAATGTGTACAGCGTATGCTGCAATCAGGAGCCTTGTTAAAGTTGGCAGTCTAGATCGAAGAAAAAAAAGTGGTGAAAGAAGACAGGAGGTATTTAAATGCGGCAATATCTGATTTCAGCTTTATAGCTCTTGAGGGCTCTGAGGGCAGGCAAGCTTGGTGTGACCTTGGAAACCCACCTGGGACTCCAGTGCCTCGCTGTGTCTCTGGTTTACATTTTAGTCTTCAGCTTTATGAAATGCCAAGTAATTAAACCTCAAAAGAAATGAAAGTAGAGCGTTGAATCTCAGGAGTTTAAAACATGTCACTATTTTTTTTCCTTTTCCTTGAATTTCACTTTTTAGTGAAAGTAACAGATAGAATGATGTAGAGGATCTACAACTTTTCCACATGCCTTTAAGAATAAGAATTTTTAAGGGGATGGTAAGCAATCTCAGGTTGAACAGTTAGCGGTGCAGGTGCTGCTTCCATGAAGTGGCCACTTTTTATGTAGCATGTAAAGTGCATGGCAAGGTTTTGTTTGTTTTGTTAGCTGGATCATTTCCTTCAAGCGTGTTCTTAAAGCCCCTTGACTAATGAGAAAACTAAAAAGTGTTTCTTTTGGCAACGGACAACTAAAATATCGTGTTGGAAATCATCCCAAAAAAAGAAGACATTCTCAATATTCAAGAAAATCCAATCACACACCTTTTGAAAATTTGTGCTCAGAGAAGGAGTGAAAACTCCTCCTGGTGTTTCCTTCCAAGAGGTGAGGGAAGGAAGGGAGGAAAGTAAAGTGAAAGGGCAGTTTGCATGTGGTCAACCCAAGATTAATTGCTTTGCTAATGCTACCATTCCTCTGATTGACCTTCCCAAGGTGTTACCCTGTTTACATTATAAGCTGGACCAGCTGCCTGAAATAGGTTGCGTGGTGGTAAATGGTGTTCCCTCCCTCCGACCCTGCTCAGGAATTCAGGAAGGGAATAAGGGAATTAATTTGGTCTTTCCCAGGGATGGCAGCAGCAGCAGTGTGGGGTACCCAGTTGCTGTAGGTTTGGGGGCTTGTTTCCATTTCTATTTCATTTAATAAAACATTGCAAGGGAGGAGATTCATTTTTTCTAAGGAAAGATGTGGTAGGAAAAGATGAATCAAAGATTTTTTTTTTATTTTTTTTTTCCCAAAAAATATGTCTCTACTAGCCTTTCCTGCTGAAAAGCATCTTTAGGAAGAATTGCAAGGTTTTATGGGGACACAGCCTTATAGTCTGCACAGTTTGTCTAGAGATTTATGTAGTTTGGATAAGCATTCTGGCTCTGTGGCTTTCTGTATGTTAAACTTGAAATGAGATTAGGGAAGGCGGGAAAGAATAAACTTTATTTTTTTAGTGCTTGTACCAGCAATGTTGATTCTTTCTCTCACCACTTCATATTTTATTTCTTTTTGTGAGATCATTTGGATTGGATCCATTATAGGCAACCTATTTACGTAACCAAATTAGAAGCTCTTTCACAAGTTGATACGCAAAAATGGACCTCTCTGAGGTTCACACAGAGTGGTATTTTGGCATCTGAGCACTTTATTGTAAAGATGTAAAACAGTTTAGTACCATTTATTATGAAGTTGTGAAATATTTTCTTACAGGTTTATATAGGCTATAGTACTGCAGTGTTGATTTTGTCAAGCTCTGAGATTTTCTTACACAGTAGCAAGAAGCTGTCCTCATTTAATTGATAACTATTGTTTACATTTATTTTTTCTGCAAAATGTGAGTTACTGGCTTTCAAGCTTTTCTGTTGCTTTTACACTTTGTGCTAACATACATTAATGTGGTTCGAGAAGTGAATCAAAATGAGCCTATTTTAGTTCCACTTTGTTTTCTACATCAATAAAGCAACTCAGGTATTTTATTTATTTTTTAACTTTTCCATAATTTGTACTGTATGAAAAGTACAAATGTAAAAAAGTACAAATGTAAAAAAGTGGCCTTGAGCAGTCAGAAGGCATGAGATTAGTTAAAACTCATTCCCAGTTACAACTATGAAACAAAATTAGCAATCCTAGAGATGGTAGTGTTCATTTTATGAAGAGCAGGATACTTACAGCTGAAGACAGCATACACCTATTGCTTAGTTTAGTTTTGCATGGACACAAATAAGTGATAGACCCCATTTTGTTTAACCTTTCATTTTACAAGCAGAGGTTGTTCTGGATGGTAATGATGATCAAAGTGTTAGCACTTGCTGCTTGCAGTGTTCTCCCAGACATAAGGATACCAGCCCGAAAACAAGGTGAGATGACTTTTTAATAGATTCTTGGAGATAAAGATGCCCTTGGAGGACAAGTGGAAGGCTGTAGGAGCAGCAGCCTGGAGGAACAGTGGCCTAGAGCAGATCAGAGATCTGTTGTCTCTCCCCATCTCATAATCTCCGCTTGCCAGAATTTGGTATGAAGAGCAGCAAGATGCTCATCATTCTCTAGGAGTTCAGCAGGGTGATGAGAAAGTTTTGGAGTTTTGTGACATTTGATCAGTGCTGATATTGAGGAAACAGGGATAAAGAGACAAGTTGTCCCAAATACAGAGAATAGATTAGAGGATGACCAAGCTGTGGGTAATTGAAGTGTTTTGTGGAAGCTCAGGGATATAAAAACTGCTCTGCCAAGTACCTCTAGATATATCACCCTGAATTATTGTCCAGCTGAAATATCTCTTGCTTCTTCAAGCTCCAAGAATTGTTGCAATGATGTCCTGAACTTTTTGAATCATGTCTGGTGAAGCAACTTCTGACAATGTGACTTCTATTATAGACCAGAGATGGCCAGTAGATTTGTTTGTTGCTTTAGGGTGTGTAAACAGTTAATAGGAAAAGCATTTATTCTGTTAAATTAAGTAGCAAAATCCGGTATAATGAACCTGGCTGTTTCATCCCACTTACGCATGATGCAGGATTTTTTGCACACACCCCCTTTTTTTCTTTTTTTTTTTAAATGAAACAAGGGTACCAGCTCAAAACCAAAACAAGCTAACCAGCCAAGCAAAAAAAGGTAATCGCAGATCACACTGAATGTTCTGAGTTAGAAGGGACCCACAAGGGACATCAAGTCCAACTCTTACAGGAAGGTAATGTTTGTAAAGCCAAGTTTTCAGGACACTGGAAATAAGGCTGGCAGTCCTGAAAGTTCAGGGAGAGAAAAGAGGCAGTGGTGCTACACATTCTAAAGTTCCTGATATAGGGGGAGAGAGATTTTAACTGAACCTCTGCCACAATATTAGCATGTAGTGTACTTCCTAGGCAAGTAATTTCAATTCTGCTTGTCAGAAAAATATCATTATATTCCCTTTCCAGATGTGTTCTTTGTTTTCTGGGGAGGCTAATCTGAGACCATACTGCACAAAGCTGAACCTAAACTTGAAGTACTATTATATCAAGAGGTATTCTCAAATATAAATCAGATTATCAGGTGTCTCAGATGTGACACCCAGAGCTAGTGGCAGCCACAGTTTCTCTGCAGAACACTGGTGTGCAGAAAATGTATTCAGACCTGTGAAGCACTCACTGTATTGGTGAACTTCATCCTGCAGGAGGTGAAATATTCTGTCTCCACAGGAGGCTTGCACTAAAATATTCTTAGGACCACACACACACTGAGAGAGTGCTTTCTAGACAGCATTTTTCAGCACTTACTTTGAATGAAGTAATACTCCAAAGCTCAGAAATAATGTTTCTTGAAATTGATTTTGACATAGTTAAGTTTGTGTATAAAGTAAGCTGAATAAAGCTTCTACAGGAATCTTAATTCTGGCATTTCTTGAAATTTCAAGTGCTTAAAATTTGTACACCTAATGTTCTTTTAACTTCTAATTACCCAGAAACTGTTAATTGCCCATGACGGATTTGTCTCCTTTGTGGACTCATTATTCCACAGATCCATAGTCTTCTACGCCAGTTATGCACAGGTGGTTTTGTTCAGTCCACGTCACTTGCTGGAGAAGTGCTGTGCAGGAGTGTCTGTGATACTTACAGGACTGTTTTGGGTATAGAAGTGATTTCTCTGCTTCCGTGTGGAGCCGGTTATTGCTCACAGAGCAGACCTCAGCAACCTTGCTCCGAACTGTCTAACAGGAGCCGCTGTAAAACACCCCTGTCTCCAGATTGTCTCTGCACCATCTTCTCCAGTTTTAGTGTTATCCTGGGACCCTGTATCCACACAGTCCTGTGTGACTCCCACTAATGGGGTGCCGAGCAATAATACAGTCATGGAAACACGCTTGGTTCATATGGGGCTTACCAATAATGCTGTGGTCACTGAATCATAGAGTAATCAGCAAAATGGAATAAAATCACCCCAAAATATTTTTTGTAAATAAAATGTGGTTGTTCAGCTGCGTTTCTCATTCACATAGTTACTGATAAACAAGAAATGTAGCTGTTCAAACCTGAAAAAATCCACCACCTTCATCTTCTTGTTCAGCCATTACATGATTGTCTCTTCTTGCTGCCACACAGGTGACTGCTGGTTACCAATCACAGACCTTACATTTTCAGGTCAGATGATATTTATGCCCCCAAATACGTTCCTTTTGTTCTTGAATCTATTTTATTCATGTTTCTATATGGTAAGGAAATAAAATTAAAAGCAGAGATTATCTAATCTGTCTGCCAATCAGAAATTAGGGTTTAATAAATTTTTGTAAATGCATCTTTGCCTGAAAATTTTAAGAAGGAGAAATATAGAATCAGTGTGCATTCTGCGTAGCTATCCACCTATTGAGTCAGAGAGGAATAAAGTCTGATCATTACACTGATGATTTCACTATGTTTTTCTTTAAGAATTGCTGTAATAAGGTGGGATTCAAAATTCAAAGGAGTTCTCACTATCACTGTGCTGAGGGGAAAAAAAAAGAAAAGAGGGATTAGAAGAGAATTACAGTTAATTTGGAAGGAATCTTTGCTCATTATCTGAGATGAATGAGCAGAGACACAAAGCAGCATTTTCAATCAATATTTTGGAAGAGTGTGAGCTCTGCACTTAAAGGAATTTGTAATTATGTTCTTCCCTGCACCTTTCTCATGGGAAATCCACTTCAAATGAGAGATATGAACTTGTGACTTGAGCACATTCTTTACTGTGAGATTTTAAAAGAAACTGTATAACCGTAAATTTCTCATAGCAGCAGACATACTTGAAACAAAAAGAAATAAAAAGCACATTTAATGAAGTGTTGTATTGGTTTGCTTTCTAGTGCTGATTTTGGCTTTGTTTAGCCAGTACTTAAAGAATAGAGTCTTTCATTAATTTGCCCTAACAAGCATAAATCCAAGAGATGAAAGTGAATTCTTTAATGGCATGCACTTTACTGCAGGGTGGAGTCTATCTGAAATGTTAGAGACAGGCTGGGCATGCTGAAGAGTAATAAATATCTGAAAAATAGAACAGGAATTTAGTTTTAGGGTCTTGTCATGGCGTAATTGCCATAAAGAAAATCAGAAAGATATACTCGCTGTTAATTTTAAGGCAGCTTAGTGAAAAAAAAAGTGACATGCATTTGCTTCATAAAATTATTTGATGTTGGGATGCAACCCTCAGTAGACAAAAGACACAGATCTTGATTCGATCAGCTTTTATTTTCAGGCTGTTTGGTTTGATTCTTTTTTAGCCAACACACAGTGGTGAGGACGCTGGGACACTGTGAGAAATCCCTACTTCCAGTCCTGTCTTTGCTTGGAACAGACACACTTTCTTCTCCTGCTTTGCTTAGGAACTATTTTAATTTAGTTGCTGAAGTTAAAGCATAGTGACTTTTTATTTATCATACTGATTTCTGTTCTTAAGTCAGTCCTTCCTGAGCAGGGGAGGAAGTTTTTAATGTACTTCTTATCAAGGAATTGGGATGGTTTGGAATACAGTTAAGGAGTCCCCTTCAAATCAGTTTGTTTAAGATGAAAAAAGCAATGAAGAAATCTTAAATTTATTATTTATTGAAAAGCATAATTTTAAAAAGCACTTGTTCTTCATCTTTTTTTTGCCACTAACATTTCAAACACTGCTCAAGTGTCCCCGAATTATGTTAATACTTCTATGCTGTCTGGTCCCTTGTTGTATTCCTATCATCTGTCGAGGAGAAGAAAGCCAATGCATCCCTTTATAGGAACTTATGGACTTCTCTAAAATCGTGTAGCTGTTGTCCCTTAAGCAAGAAGCATTGAGATATACTAAACGTGTTATCTACTTAAAGTGTTTTGTAGTGCCTCTTAAAATAATCTTTATTCTGCTGTGTAACTTTTTCACGCACAGTCCCTTATTTTGGAAGAAGAGGGTATGGTGTTAGGAATACTTTTCCAGGTGAAAGAACTATGTGAGAATTGAGAAAACGCTTTATATAGAAAAAGTATGGCTGGAGAACTTTACTTGTATTTTTGTTCTCTTCCATGGTATCCCCGAGCACACCTTAAATTAACAACTAGAATAAACAGAGATTGAATTCAACTGAAAATTGGATGGCTTCCTAAGGGTCTCTTTTGGCAGCACACTTTGTTTCCTGCAAAACCCTCTGTGAGATGTGATGTGAAACACCAGGGGTAGAATTACCCCTGTTTTCAGTGATTTTTCATTCATCTTTCTTTGCTCTTCTTCGGAAATATAGTGTGTATCGTTTTCAGAGGTCCAGGCTTATTGAGCAAATGCCAAAATATATGAATTTTGGAGACTGGCTTTTGGCTTTTGAGTAGCAGAAGTAACTTCATGTGCCCGTGAAAATTGTTATGCCTCTCTGTAAGCCTCTCTGCCAAATGCTAGTTTAAGTGTGTTCAGTTACTATACCAATTGCAATGCTGTTGTTACTCCAGGATGCCAGACTGGACCCACGTTTACCTGGCCAGGGCTGCACCTTGGAGAAGGAAGTTGAGCTTAGAAAACAAGTAACTGCTGTCTTGGGAAATACTGTCACTCATGGTCTGCTGGAAGGCATCCCTGTCCATGGCAGGAGGATTGGAACTAGGTGATCCTGAAGGTCCCTTCCAACACAAGCCATTCTGTGATTCTGTGATAGCCACAACATGCTACTACAAGAAATCATTGATCAGTGTGCTTTACAAAGACTGTGCTGATGTCTGTGGAGCAGAGCAATGCTGGAAGTTTTAACTGGCGCAAGAGTGTCTCTTTTTTTCCCTTCTATTGTTCTAAAAAGAGGAATACAATGCAATAATATATTCCTCTAATATTCGTCTAATTAGTGGAATTCTATGAATACACAAACACAATATATTATTAAATTGCAGGAACGTATGAATATATTTCCCTAATAAGAGGAATACAATAATATCGGGAATTTTTTTTTTCTTCCTTTTGCTTCCCTGAAAATCTTCCTTTTTATTTAGGAAGAATGTAAATATTAGGAAGTGTGGATTTCTTTTTTTTTTTCTTTCTTTCTTTTTTTCTTTTGCCTTTTTTCCCCTCAAGAGCAGCAGGGATAAAAAAGCTGTCAGTGAGAATCTGTCATTTGTTCACTTCAAAACCAACAGGTTTCATTCTGGAAGGTTTACTGTTGTACTAAGAAGAAGTACTGTTGATGACTAAAAATGTTTGGTATGTGAACACTTTTGCCCTGTCATATGTCCTTTTTCTTCTCTAGTGTTAGTTCGTTTGTTGAACAGCCCAGCTGTGTCACACTTCTTTACTTTCCAGAGAGGGGGGGACCCCCAAGACAGTGTGCTTTCTCCACAGTCACTGTCAAAAGTGCCTGCCTGCAGTCAACACAGGCGTATGTGTTTTACTGATATATAATGGGGAAAAAAAGTGTTTCATGTATTCCCTCAGGATTTTCTCTGTCCCAGTTGCAAAGGTACAGTCTGACAGTCAAAACAAGCTGTTTTTTCACTAATGTTGAGTCTTGATTGCATTTTCTTCCGAACACTTCTGTCTCTACAGTGTTTCCCAGTCCAAATGCTGAGTTCACTCTTGAATCTTAGCTTTTTGGCATGTAAAGCAGATGCTGGAATTCCAAACTGATGTGCTGTATGTAATTGATAATGATTGATAAAAGACAGCTTACACCTGCAGGACCTTTCTTTGTGCAGGGTAAATAGGTGTCTGAGGAGTTCAAGAAAGGGAGCTGCAGAAATTATCTTTTCCATTCTGCAAAGATTGGTTTGTGTTTCCCTCTTTGTACCTTCAAAGTCAGGATTAGTATTGTTTACACAGACAGAAGGCTTATGTTCATGATGATTAATGGAGAGGGAAAGGCCTTGAAATCCATCACATCAAGCACATTGCCAGACTAAATTACTCAATTAGCTGCCAAATAGAAAGGCTAAGGTATCGCTTCTTAACTTGAGAGTCTCACTAAATTTCCCTAGTTTAATCTTAAATTGAAGTTACTTTTTTTCCCCTGACTTCTAGCCTAGTGTGTAGTTTTAGTTCCTTGACTATGGATTAATCTTTGGTTTAAGTTAGTTTAATTCAATTTAAATATTATGAAAAGGACAAAATATGTGATTGGAGGGAGTAAAGACAGAGCCAGACTTCAGTGGTGCTTAATGAAAGGACAAGAGGGTTGACATGAATGCTACCTGAAATACAGGAAATTTTATTGAAACTTAAAAATCAGATGAAAAGACCCGTGAGGGTGTCTGAGCAATGGCACAGATTGCCCGGAGAAGTTGTGCAGTTTTCCCCCTTGAAGCTATATTCAACACCCAACTGGACAGAGTCATAAACAACCTGCTCTGGATTTCCCTGGTTTGAACAAAAGGTTGGACTAGGCACCAGAGCTGCCATCCAACCTCCTCCAGCTTCTGATTCTCTGATTCAATTTTGCTGTTGTTGTAAAGCACTCAGGTGCCTAACCATGATAAATCCATTATAAAAATTTTAAAATACAGTTAAAGATGATTTTTTTCTGAAATAAATGAGAAAAGACACCTAATCCTTAAACAGATCTTAATTTCTGCCCTAAAACCAAACCCCTTCTCGTTTGCTGCAACATCAGTAGCCAGTAGAAGTCATAGCCAGGGAGGTAAGCCCATTGGAGATGAGTATTTCCATGGGCAATGTCCTGCACTGGCATGATGCTTTTGCAGAATATCTCACCTTCACAAGAAAATCTGGCAATCTCACCATCATGTCCTGCTCCCTCAGAATTTTAAGTTCTGAGGCCCAGTGGGGAAGTCTCCTCAGAAAATCCTTTAAAACTGTAAATCTCAATTCTTTAGAAAAATGTGTAACTTCATACAGACATTAGAAGAACGTTATTCAGGGTTACAGGCAATATTGATTCCATTGAGAAGCAGCTGTCTAATTCAGCTCTGTGTGTGCATACATTAAAATGTCATCTTAATTAAAGGCTACTACACATTCTCTTTTTTCAAAGGAATTTTGCTTTGTGAAGCACTGAGGGTGAATGGGCATCATTCAAAACCATCTAGTTAACCTTTTATTTTCTTTTGTCTTTTTTTCCCATCTCCCACCTTCCTTCCTTTTTTTTTTTTCTTTTTTGTTCTTCCATGCTTTTAGTGAGCTTGCAAAATAGCAGTCTAATTCTGGGATAGACGTACTCATTTATTAATAATGTATTTTAATTACCTATTTCTTCTTTGTGAGGAAATGTTTTTACCTATTGCTATATAAGCTTTACCCAGCTTATTGTACATTGCTTTGTTATTAATCTTGTAAATCACACTAGAATATAGTGCATTTGAAGTGTGAGTGCTACAACATAATAGCTAAAACAATTATGACTAATCATGCAAATCTTTTTAATATGTATAATGGATGTGTAAGCCAGATTTTAGTTCATATAAAAAGGCTTTCAGCAGTTTAACTGCTGACTGAGTCAAATGAGAATCTGTTCTTTCTTTGCACTCAAGTAAATGTTAAGAAATACCACAGGAGAAATACTGGAAGAGGAACAATGCTGATGTGCTTCTTTGTCTTTGGTTGGGCACTGCCACAGTTGTTGCATGGTGTGTAGAAAGGACCAGCTTTTGGTAAAAACTGAGCTGATTAAAGGTGCTGTATCCCCTTTGATTTTGCCATGTGCTGTTTTGTCAAGTCAGAAACACCAGAGGAAAAGGGTGGCAGAGGAGACATAGGATAAAATTCCTCTGTAAAAGGTTTCTGCAGTCCTGAACTTGCCATGTTTTGGCTATCCTGTGGGGTAGGGCTGCATTTCTCTGCATTTGAACCATGGGGACACTGAGAACCATTTGGAATTAGGCTTTAGGGAAGGAGATGTGTGTGTAAGTGGTTGAGTGGTAACTACAGCCCTTCTAGTTAAGGCGTTACGGAGGCACTGACCTTTGCCTGAAACAGAGAAGGGCAGGGGACCTGCTACTCCCTCTGCCACCCAAAACCACAGTCACAACCTGCTTTCAAATTAGGCCAGTAAATGCTCCGTGTTCCCTATGCCTGCTTTGTTGCCAAGGTGTTGTTAACATCCAGTTTCTGAGGACCACAAATGTTTGTCTGTATTCTTGATGGATGACTTCTGAGATCAGTACCTGCAGCACAAATAACTGGAAATGTCATCGAGGCTTCAAAACTTTGACATGATTTCCTAGACTCTTACTTGATTGAAGCTCTGCTGGCAGCCTGTTCTCCATCATTTTCCTGTAGTAATCAAAAATGAAAGAGCATTTCTTTTGCTAGCAACCTCTGGGTTTCACCAAAACTAATATTATTGTTAGCTATAGACAATTAGGTACCACAGAATAATAATAATAACACACATCTAAAGATCTTTCCATTGTGCCAGAACTATCAGAGTTATGCATCTTCTCCAGTATTTCCTGTGGCTTTTGTGGGTGGTGGAAGCTGTTGCTTGGCTGTACCATTTAGGAACCCGGTGTTAAGCATAGAGTTACATCACAGGGCCCAAGTGTGATGCAGAAAGCTGTACTGGTTGCACAGGAGAATGGTGCATCTAGCCATCCTCATTTGTTTGGCTTTGCCCAGCAGTGACCTCTGGTTGGCAGTTTCCCTTGAGTTGCAGTCCAGGGGAAAATCCTGGTTGTCACTTCTTTCACTCATTTTTTAGCCTTAAAAAAATCCCAGATTGTTTTTGTTGTGTCTTTATGTATTTTCTGTTAAAGCAGATGGAGGAAATAATGAAGATTGTTTGATCTGGAAACCCATTGTCTCTGCAAAAGGTTTGAACTTTGCATAGTACTTTAGGTCTGAAACCTGCTTGCAGAAGTTTCCAAACTGCTACAGACTAAAAGTTAGACTTTAAATAGTATTGGCTGGCCTAAGAAGTTCTGATGGACACTAGCAACATTATATATTTACATATGTGCAGAACTGGTTTTGCAGCTTTGGTTCATGACATTAGTTCTGCAATGTGGGTTTTTTGGTGAGAAATTTCAGTTCTTGTTTAATATAAGTTCAGTACATGGTTAATATGGGCGTTCTAAAAATTAATTCCTTTGGCATGTTTCAACCATAATGTGTAGAACAATAATATAAAGAACAAATAAGCAGAGGTTAAAAAGAAAGGATTAAGAAAATAGTTGGGATTTAAAGAAACTTTGATAAGAAACAAAATATTCATGCATTTGTGGTCAGGAACAAGATTGTTTTTATCTTTCTAGATGACATTAGAGATATCTCCAACAAGATTAAAGAAATGGGAATGGCTGTACAAAAAGCAGATTTTGCACTGGTGCTAAAACCAACCCATACAAACAGTAAGAGAGTTTTTAAAAAAAAACAGCCCCCAGACAGACAAATCTGGGCTCTTTCTAGCCCTGAGGAATGAATGTGAGTTATAAAGTTTGTCACAGTATTGCTTTGTGAGATTATTTTCAGTAGTGGAGAATCCAGGCCATCTGTTTTATCTGATGTCACCTCCTAGAAGCAAGGAGCTCTGCTGTGATTTTGTTAGTTTTCAAGTAGCTGGATGGTACGGAAGTTGTATTTAATAATGGTTTCTCATCAGGGACAGCATTCTCTGATATCCTTGGTTATTATGGAGATGATAAGCTCTACCCTGAGGTGGGAATGTGCTGCAAACCAAAGTAGAAGCTTCTGGCATCCACCATGTCAGGGCTGAGCTGAGTTGGAGTTTTTGTGTTCAGGCCAGTCCCACTTGATAGCTAAGATCTTGCCTTTCTCTAACAAGGAAATACCAAGAAAGAAGTTTGAGGTATAGTTGCTTGCTTCAGAATTATAACCTAATGCTTTGTAGTAGTATAGTAGGCAACTGTATTATCTCCTTCCTGGGATCCCTCACTAGACATGATGGAAATATTTTCTTTATGTTTACTTTGATGGAGTATGCCTTTTTGGTGCCCAGGATAGTGAACACAAACTAGTAATCTGTTTTCAAATGGAGTGAATGCAATCACACATATCCTTAATTTCTCATTGGTGGTGATAAGATTTGAGCTAGCAATGAAAAGATGAGTTTTAGCAGTGGGTTTTTCCTTATTAGTTTCATCACAGCTCTGTCGGTGATGTACTGCCTCCTGATGTTGTATGCACCACATCACATGCACCATGACTGCTGGTTAAGAAGTGCCTGATGAACTTGGGCTAAAAGCTTCTTTGGGAGCTGAAACTTATAGTGACAAGGTCTGTCTTTGTCCTGCTTCACCCCGTACATTTGCTTGTTCTGTTGGAAGCAAATGCTATCACAAGATGCATCCCTGCTGTAATTCTTGTCAGGATGAATGGGGGTTTGACTTATAGGAAACTGTAAGAAAACAGTTTTTCTGCTCATTCAGTGATGCTGTTTTCTCTCAGTCTCGTGGTAAAATGTGAAGCAGATAGAGCAGACTAGAGAAGCAGGTGTGTGGGCAAGGAACAGCTTTGAAACTTCTGCCATGCTGGGTGGGAAAACCAGACTTCAGTAGGTGATGTTCACGGTGGTGATGTTTTGTGCTAGAGCTTTTCCTCTTTGGTCCTGTTAACTTTATATAGGAAACATCCCAGTAGAGTATCAGTGCTAATACTGGCAAGTTTTTAGAGGCTCTCTTAAACCTCTAATTTCTCAGAAATCTATGAACTTTCTGGCTGGTCTGTTCTTTTCTAGCCTAAGCCTTTCCTAAGAAATCCAACAATTTTCCACTTGAAAATAGCTATGAGTAAAGTCACACACTACTTTCACGTAAGATTAAGGGTTTGACAAGCGTAGTGGGAACAAAGAAATTCTAAATTAAGTCCGCTCCGTATTTAAACCCCACTCTCCCAGCCCCTTGTTGCACAATAGCAAACTTTCCTAATGCAAGTAAGTGGTTGATATACTTCCAAAAAGAATTCCAGTTAGCTGAGGGATGGAATTAAATGGATTAAATAGCCTCCTCATTTCTCAGTGAAAGCAAAAAAGTAGTTTGGTTAAAGACACATACAAATGGGAGTTTAAATTATTTCAGAGTAGATTGGCCTTCCAAACTGCCTTGCAAATTAGCCAGCCCTCCCCTGGCAAGCCCCTGGTGTGGCGGTGGGTGTGCGAGCACGCTGGGAGCGTGGAGGTTGAACTGTCAGCACAGCCATTTCAGCAGACAGCAGTCAGAACTGGGGGGGAGCTGCCAGTTGGGTAGGAAAGCTGAAAAGAATGTAAAATGGTGCAGAGTCCTCCATGGACAGTCAGCATCCATTCAGTGCCGAGCTGCTGCGTCCCACTCAGGCAGACCTGAGCCCTGGGAGGGCCCATGGACCTCCAGTCCACCAGCTTGCTCCTACAGCAGGGTTTTTGGTGATGTCCTCCATTGCCTCTGTGTTGTGTGCTTATGGTGAAGGTACAGACAGTTGATATGCTATGAAAAACAACATTCTCCTTCTTTTAGGTCTTCTTGTGGAGTTCTTTTCCTAACAATTTATGGGGCATCAGCTTCGTACAAAATACCTGCAGATTCTCCCTGTCTTACTCTACCTCATAATGAGAAGAGATTTCTCCTCAACCTTGCCTATCTTGTCTTTCATTTTTCTGACCTCTGAAGACAGGAAATACCAGGATGAAGGTCCTCACCAAGGTCATCGCAACAGTTGATACCTTCATGTGTGGCAGATAATTGCTGGAGACATGACTTGTATGTGGTCAGCATGACTCCACAGCAAACTTGTTTTCATTTTGGTCATTTCATAGCGTCCTTTGTAAATCTTATTGTGAAACTTACTGGACACTTGTTCAAGCAGAAGTAGCAGTGTTCTTTTCCTTATGTTACTGATTTGTCACCAATATCCGAAAGACCCGTTCTGTTTCTGGAAAGACAGGGATACTGCTGTATACCTAGGGTAGCATCAATAATGAGCAAACAAATACATAAAAGGTGGGAAGGGTTGGAGGGAGCAAGATGAGCAAGATTAGTGGTAACAGATAAATATTTTCAGGAATTCCTAAAACATTTTTTTGCTTGTTTCTAAAGTCTACTGATTTGCCCATACCTGTTGCTACAATAAAAGTCACATCTAAGAGGCTGAAGACTAATTAATGCCAGATCACACTTGGGCATTCAGTCTAATTGGTCTTAAGTATAAGCAGTGGAGTAATTTTGTATTGTGTGCATGTTTTCCCTTTAAAAGCAGACTTCTTGCTGTCTTTGATTTCTATATTAGTTTGGAAACCATGCACCAAGATTAAAATTTGTTTCACGTTTGTTTCAAATTCAAATTAAATCCCTTCACCTCCAACCAAAGAATTTGCAAGGGAAGAAAAAAAAAGGTTTTGGTGACCTTATCATGACTGGATCTCATCCTCATCCAGCGCCAAATCTTTTTAGCATTGAAAGGGAGTAAAACCAAGAATTAAGAACTTTCTCTGATTACTGCTGGGATAGCAGCATTTTCTCTACCTGCAATGAAATGCTTCAAAGCAGCCATTTATTCAGGCAGTGTAATTCATATCTCATTTTGCTGACTGACTTACATCTTTTATTTTACCACAACACTTGGGCCTGTGTCCCTCCCACCTGATTTTATTCACCTGAGAAACACGTCTTCAGAGGGTGGTGAAGGATTGCTTCCTGGGGATGAGGAGCAGAGAGTGGTGGGCAAACCCCAATGGCATTGCAGCCTGCCCAAGGGATGTGTTATCTCTGTGCCAGAGGCCCCTTCCTTGCTTTTTCTCAATCCGATTTGACTGTGTAGTGTGACTTTGCCTCTGGCTTGGTGTGATAGATTAGATAAAGAATATAAGTACCTAAAACTAGTACCTCAGATTTTTTACTATAAATCGACCAACTAGAGAAAAGAAAAAAGGAGACAATGCAGAAATGAGTGTTTGCTTAGTTATAGGGGTATTTAAGTGCTTGTGTAGCATTCCCATCTTTGAAAATCTGCCATCAAGGTAAACCATGCTGCACTGTGCAGAAGTCAGCATTCAGAATGTGTCTGGGAGGTTAATAGTGTCACAACATTCCTCACCCTGTGGGTTGGTTTTTTCCCCCATAAAACAGGGTACTAGAGGCTCATCAGTTGTGCATTAGATAATTGAGTTGTTATGCCAACAGGCTATGCTGAAAGGTGTTACATCAGTAGTTTCCTTTTCATCCCACTGCGCTTTGATCTCTGCTATAAAGCAGATCTAACAGTGGAAACTTTTGAAGATGATAGATGAATTTTACTAATTCACTTTTCATAATCCGTGCAAAAAATGTCTGCCCTTATCTGTCAAAAAAGATTTAATAGCTGTTGTCTCTCAAAAGTCTCATATTATCAGGATTGAAAACTATGGAATTACTTTTATGAAGTATTTTAGTAGCATGTATTGAAATGCTGTGGCAATTGCTTTAGAATAAATTAAGACACTACTTTGTTATAACCATGCTTTGTTTTTTTGTATTTTCTCACTATAATGTAAAATTCCTTTGCAAGAGTGCACTGTGCAATGGTGAATATTTGATGTGTATATTGGTGTAAATTGCCCAGCTTTAATTTCATATTATTGGAATTCACTGAAACAGTTGAAATTCAATTGAAATATCCTAATTCAAAACATTATATTGCTGAAACAAATGGTAAAAGTCTTGACTCACAATGTATGAAGCACTGTAGCTGATGGAACCATTGTGACAGTAAAGCAGTGTGTAGAGAACTGTTTGCAGATTTGGGAATCATAAAATGTGACATCTTCTAGAAAGGGGCAAGTATTTGGGCTTGTACCTGGATGACATTCATGCTTATATTGTCCAGATGAAGTCAGTAAAGTTAATGCAGTTTCTCAGGATCTCGTCCAGCGTAATCTTGCCCAATATATCTTTCATTAGTTGAGCTCCCCACATCTCTGGAAAACCCTACTTGCAGAAAATTTCCAGCAATGCTGAGAATTATAAAAAGGGCTCACAAGGTCTGACTGTATTTACTGTCTTTTCTTTACAATAGCTTTGGGCCAGATAATGCTCTATGTCGATGGCATGAATGGAGTAATAAATCATAATGAAACCATCCAGTGGCTGTACACACTTATTGGGTCAAAGGTAAGGCACTCTCTAAAATTCTCTTTTTATATGGTTTTGGTGTTCTTTAAATGGATTTTATTTGTATTATGTATACTTTGGGGATATAAGTAGACTGTGTGTTAGGTTCTAAAATATTCCTTAACACTGCTTGAAAACCAGGCCACCCTGAGATGTTACTTCTTTTCTATTGTATTTGTACTCATTGATTGGCATAGTCTGCTCTGCTCTCAAAGGTGCCTTCATTACTATCATTGCTTCCATTGCACTTGACTATGGAGAAGATTTTTTAGTCTTGTAGGTGCAGTTTCCAAGACATTCTTTGGAAACACTTTTTGGGGTGTTGGGTTTTTTTTCCCCTTTCCATACTACAAATGAATTCCTTTTCTACTCACCGTTCTACACTGCTCAAGTTTTCTGAGCAGTGGAGGAGGACAACTGAGAGTGGCTTCTTAGACTAGAATACACTAGTCTAGTTGGAAGTTACCTGCAACAATCATCTTGTTCAAATGCCGGACAACTTTTGAAAGGCATTGTCCAAATGCCTCTTAAACGCTGACAGGTTTGGGACATTACCCACCACTCTAGTAAGCCTGTTCCAGCACTTGACTACCCTCTCAGTACAGAAATGCATCCAAATGTTAAATCTTCTTGGGCCTGAAGAGCCCTGGAAGGCAAAATCTGGTAACTACCTACAGGGTATTCATTGTTGGTCCCTACGTATGAGTCAAAAGCTGCAAGCCAGAATGTTTGCTGCTCGGTTTGGTCTTCTCCAATGTAATAGTGATTTATTTACTGCCAAATCCACCTTTAAGGCCATCTTTGCTAGAATTTGGAAACAAAGCAGAACACAAACTCTACTGATGCGCCACCCTGAGGGGCCGTAGGGCAGGTAAATCACAAATACACCGTTCCCCAGTCTGTTGGCTCTTTAACTTCGGGAAGTTTAGTAAGGCTTACCAGGGACTGCTGCTGCTCTTGCCACGTAGACTTGTACATAGATAGATCTGAATGACACATTGGCTGAAACACAGTACGGTAGTTATTGTTAACGACTCAAAAGTTGCTGTAATTAGTGGAGTTGAATCCATAGTTAGTTACTTAGAAGTTTCCAGGAAAGTTTCCTCAAGCGTCTGAG
The DNA here is from genome assembly GCA_013396735.1 of Grallaria varia. Classification (NCBI taxonomy): domain Eukaryota; kingdom Metazoa; phylum Chordata; class Aves; order Passeriformes; family Formicariidae; genus Grallaria; species Grallaria varia. Next base: position 2,422 of record VWZG01008360.1, on the reverse strand, counting down.
TCACAGGAAGTTGTTGTTGGATACTGTAGTGATGTAGAGATGCTGCTGCTCTCCTCTTTTCCCCTGATAGCTTTTATAACTCAGGGAGAAAGAGCTTGATGTCCCAGGGGTCATTTTTAACCACTGCAGAATTTTTTCTGCCATGTGCGAGCTTCACTGCTCAGCAGATTATTGGGTCAAAGAACAGATGCAACAGTATTGAAAGAACTGATTTATCTTGCGTTGACATAGCTATATAAGTGAAAATAAGATAGTTATGGTTATCAAATCTCAGGCTTGAAGGGCATGGTTCATGATTGGGAAAAGATGAGGAAAACTTTTCCCCCACGTGAAATGTTTCACTGTTGTCTGGGCATTATGCTGGGCTATTTGTCCTCTTGAAACAGGGAATATTTGCCACAGCTGGAAAAGCAGTGCAAGATGAGAGAGAAATGGTTTGCTTGGTATAGATCATCACATTCTGTGGAAGAGATGAAAAAGCAAAAAAAATACTGCCATGTCCATGATTATTTTAATTTTCTAATATGCATAATGGGATGGGAGAGAAACATGACTGTATTGCTACGTTGCAGATTAAATTCTGTCTAGATTTTCTTGCTTTGAATACTTCATCTCTTGGGTCCTTAAGCTCCCTTCGGCCTCCCCCATCACTGGCCTGAATGATTATCTCCATTTCCTGGCTCAGTGCCTGCAGCTGAGGAATGTAGGCAATGTGCTTTGAATAGTTTGGTTTCAGGTAGCATCAGAGTTGCTTTTTCATTAGTCTTCGACTGTCTTGGAAGAGATCTAAGTCCCTGTCTGTATGCCAGTAGTTATCCGAAGGTATGGCAGGCTTACTGTCAGTGTGGAGGGACAGCTGCTTTATGCACTTAAAGGTGGTTTTGACTTTCTGTGAAAAATGAACCCCTGGAATTTGCAATGCACCTAGTCTAGTTTGCAGCCCTCCTATGCTGGTGCCTTCTCCACAGCAAAGATGATATAAAATACATTAACATTGCTGAACAAAAAAGGAATAGTGAAATTGCCAATTAAGTGTTGGGACAAATCCCTCTAATAGGATTCAGGAGGAATATAGTTATTCAGCTGCCACAGCTGTGGCACATCGTTTCTTGCCTTTTCAAAAGCTCTGACTGGGTTTAATATACTTAGTAGTGGAGGTTGTTGAATAGGTTCCACAGATATTTTTTCCTTTTTTTTTTTTTTTTAAATAAAATTCTGTAATGTTTTTGACCCTTCACTGTTGCTTGCCCTGCTCTGTTTGCGTAGGGCTGCTGGCTCTGTCACCCTTGCTTGCCTTTGGTGGTGTATTGTTGTGTGTGCTAGTCCACTGCAGAATGCAGGTTCAGCAGAGGACCCGAGGGTCTGGCATGCTCAGCACTGCAGCAGCTGTAATTTTGGTACCCAGCTCCAAGATCACTTTATGCACCTAGCAATACTTCTGTGTAGGGATAGGGGAAGGAGTTGGGAAATAAAATTTTAAATTAGAGAGAAAGGACTATAAGCAATTTACTGAAAGCCTGTCTAGATTGTTGTTGTGTTCCTTACTATTGCTAGTTCTGCTGCAGTTTTACCCCTCTGAGCATCAATGGATACTTATATTGATGGATTATCAGAAGTTGTGGATAGCTTTACTACTGCTACCTAAATTTGATCTGAATAAAGTTGTTAGGGAGGTGGTTAACATTCCAACAGTGTGACTTCACTGGCGCTGTTGCTCTTGTGCCAGATCAGAGGCACCAGTTGCGTCAGGGTGAAGAACTGAAAGGCAGGAAGAAAATTAGTCTTAGACGACTTGTTTACTAGGGCACAAAAAGAACCATCTGTTGCAGATTGGTATTATATAGGCACTAGATTGGAAGTTTGATGATAACAGTGCCCTTCTTCTGCGATATTATTTGAAGAGAAGAACATTATTGGCACGTCCCAGATTCTTAGGGCCACTTGCTGTGGTGCAAGATGCATCCGTATATGTGACCATACAAGTGTGTGCCAGTGGGTTTTCACAGGCTGGCTGTAGACCACTTTCCAGTCATCGGTGGCTGATACATCCCTGACATAAAACATTTACAGCATAATCCCAATTTAAATGTACATTACTACTATTTTATTATTAGTGATATAGGCAGTAATTTGTCAGTCTTTCCCTGTTTGACAAAGCATTCAAGTATGTACTTAATTATGAGTGTTTGGTTGCATGTCTTCTGCACGGACACCCCCTTGTCGCAGGGGAGAAGCTTGTGTGCCCTTATGAGGTTGTGAGTTATGCTGGAAGTGGTATATGCATCCAGTAGGGTCTCCCATGCTAGCCAGATCTCAGCTGATGGGTCAGACAAAGTGAGTCCGTGGGCAGGATGGGCTCGTCACCCTCCCGGCAACCATCCCAGGGGAAGGATAACTCCAATTCCAAACCCGGGCAGATGGA